>CM060322.1:17726298-17763798 GCA_030674155.1 Stramonita haemastoma | reverse complement strand
GTTCCACAGAAATCAAAGTGGAAAACAAGTATAGATATTAGACTACTGACTAATCTCAATATACATAATATAATACAAGCTTTTGTGAAATCAGACAGTGACAGGTAAGTATTTCAAACTACAATGTAATCTTTTGCTGCAAGTACTTAGTTCTGGTACTTGACATATAATTTGTAAATATTTTCAATACATATTCTGAAAGATTGTAAATAAAAATAAAATAAACTACTCTGCATACTACAGCTTTTCCTGTAACGTATTTTCATGCAATGATCAAGGAAAAGCAGGCCCAAACAATCTTTTGTAACCTAGAATGTGAAAAAAATATAAATAAAAGAAGGGAATTAAAAATTAACTGTTTTACGTCTTTGCTTCCCTTTTCTAGACCAGAGTGTGTTGTATTTTTTTCATCTTTCCTCCCACTAGAGCTCCAAGGTTTAGCAATGGTGAAGTTTGGTGTATGTGACTGTTGGCACGCCATTGTCATAGCTGTATTTTAACTTCCATGGTGATGTTTAAAGACAACAATAATCATTATCCTTTTCTTCATTTTTTATATTTCTCTTTTTTTAAAACAATTCCTACCAGCACACAATGGCCTTCTATTTATTTATTTATTCTTTTATATCTAGGATAACAGAATAAGCAATTATGTGCTTCTTTTCATCAGTCATGTGTGTATGCAGAATGGGGGAGAGGAAAGTCTAATGGTCAGAACATTGCACTCCCAATTTGACAACCCTTGTTCATTCCCATTCTAGGGGATGTTTCCCCTAGATTGAAACAGTGCTTGTTTCCACTCTCCCCAAAAATCCTTTGGATGAGACTATAAACCGAGGCCCCATGATTATGATAACATAATAGGAAAATCATAACAATAAAGCTTTCCGTAACTGTAAAGCTTCATATAAAGACAATGCTAGATTTTGCCAAAAAAAAATCGTTATTCGATGCAATTAATAAACAAAACCAAAAATTACTAAGGAAGGCTGCCTAAAGAACTGCTATAGAATAAACTTTAGTGTCAGATTAGAAATGAAAGGGCAAGACAAAACAAAGTGAATTTCATTTTCATGTGACTCTCTGCATAGTGAACACAACAAATCAAGAATGAGAGAGAGAGAGAATAATCTTTGAATGAATAATCTTTATTTTTCAAGGGTAACAGAGTAAGTATTACATACTTTTTTTCATCCGGCCCTTGAGAGAGAGAGAGAGAGAGGAGGAGAGAGAGAGGAGAGAGAGAGAGAGAGAGAGAGAGAGAGAGAGAGAGACAGACAGACAGACAGACAGACAGACAGACAGACAGACAGACAGACAGTGAGACAGAGACAGAGAGACAGAGACAGTGACAGAGAGAGACAGAGAGAGACAGAGAGAGAGAAGGGGGGGGGGGGGGGAATCATAAGACTTTGCAACTTTTGCAAAGTGGCAATCAAAGAATGCTGAAAAGGCTGAACCATTATCAAGAAGAAAAAAAAAAACAGCTTTTTTCAGTCAGTACACAGACACAAAACCTGTTTAATACAGCACTCATTATATCCTTTGAAAAATAGTCTCAAAAATACAAATATGTTTAAAACAAGTAAACTCTGTCTGGATTCACACAGTTTTTAACCATAACGAAAAATAGGATTTCTTTCTCGCGTTTCTTGAAAGATAAGAGAAACACTTTTTTTTCTTGTTCATGAACCAGAGCTCTGAGTTTCCCAATGGTAAGAATTTGCATATGTGATCGTTTAAGTAGCCCACAACAAAGGTAATGTAACCACAATCCAACTTCCCGGATGTATACTTGAGATTTTGGTGGTGGTTTTTTTTGGGGGGATTAACAAAACACACGAAACACATATGTTGTTCAAACGTGTTAAATGTATTTATCATGAAAACCAGCTTAAGACAGTTGATTCTAAAGTTTTTGGAGATGATTAATTACTAGTTTGAAAAGAGGTAGCTAAAGATTTATTATACATTTTTTAGCCTTCCTTCTTTAAAACACATTTTATGCCTTAACAATACCCACCAATGTTATAATAAATATTGATCTGTCATGTAAATTTTCTTTTGAGAATGTCATGTGATTCAAACTGGAAGGATAAATAAAGGTACTGGCAGTAGAAAAAAATGGAAAAAAGATCTTTAAAATAAAAAGAAAATAATACTAACAACAAAAACAGCCACTACTTACTTAGACCTATTTTAATGAATTGTTTCTACTGGTTGATTCATTTGTATTTTGTTGTCTATTGTACGTTATGATGATCCCTCTATAATTTTTACGTCTTTTTTTCCATTTTGAAGTTATTGGTCCCATCATTGTATTTGGGTTTTCTTTTTAATAGTCTTTCTATTTTTTTCACTACGCGTTGTCTCTGAATACGTAATGTTATGCTTTTTTCTTACTTTCTTACAAATACTTATGTGACTCCTTGAAGTTTTGTTCCATGATTCCTAACTTTCTAATCCAAAATCTATGTTAGTCTTAAGATTATTGGTGAGACTGCCCACAAGTTGAGGTTTAGGTGACAAAAATCTGAAGATGTATAAAAATGAAATACACAACATAAAGTTGTTGTTTTTTTTCCGTGTTCTTTAGTGTCATGTACTTTACATAACTATGCAATGTGTTTCCCATTATTTCATATAGGCTAGTGTTTTTTCTGTTTTTTGTTCTTTTGTCTACAGGTTTGTGTTCTTATCCTTATGTGTGTATATGCTATCAGTGATAATAATCATACTGATCAGTCCTGACTGCACTCACTGAACTAAAAGCTTATGTGAAACCAGACAGTGATGGATTTGTCATTTACTCTGCAACATCAGCATTCTTGGCAAATAGTTTGCTCTGCAACCTGACATTTTATACACAAACAGTCTAAATATATGTCATATAAGTAAGTAAAAATACGTAAGAAATTGAAAAGCATGTGCATGACTACAACACCGTTTTAACTATAGTGATAAAGAGCCATGTCAAGTTAATATTTACAGGTGATACATTATTTTAATACAGGAAAGGGAAAGAAAGCATCTCCTTGACGACTTCTGTCCCTTTATATAGTCAGTACTTTTCATTTACACCTCCATTGTTTCAGATTTGGATTCCTCTTTTCTGTTTGCCTGTCTCTTTGCTACATCTATCCAGTTCTCCCTTAGTTTGTAATGCAATTCAGACCTTTTGTACAACCTTCTTGTTTACATTTTGTCATGTAGTACCATAACTATGTTATGTGCACAACCTGAATCTTTACACGTTTTCCTAAAGTTCATGTGGCGAGGATGTAAGAGGTTTTTTTTTTATATTTCTTTAATAATGAACCTTTAATTTCATAGGTTCCACAAAAAATAATAGCATATCAAATGGATATGACTTATTACTGACTGGTCTCAGTCCACATAATTTTTCATTTTTATAAATCATCTTTATTCAATTTTTACATGTGTACATCATACGATATTCGTCACAACAAAAGCAACATAGCATCACTCATTTTCCACATAATGCTTCTCGCCCCCAATCCGGTGTTCGTGACCTAATTAAGTGACCTCATTAAGCGACTTGACCTAATTAAGTGACCTCATTAAGCGCCGTGACCTAATTAAGTGACCTAATTAATTTGACCTAGTGACCTTGACCTAATTAATGTTGACCTTGGCACCTTGCACCTTGTACCGCACCAGTTACCTGAATAATCAGGTAACTGATTCATCAGGTCCGGCCATCTTTGACCTACTTCGGTACAACTTTGACCTAATTCGGTACAACTAACGTCACTGGTTGTACCGATATACACATATGACGTCATCGATATATAATCATGATCTCAGGTCAGCACTTAATTAGGTCACGCGTCAGCACTATAAATAGAATAACGGTTGATGACTCAGCAAAATTCAAATCTCGTGACGTCATCTGACCTTGACCAATCAAAAACATGACCTTGTGACGTCACACGGACGAGTCCATTTTCAACCAATCAGAACCGACCACATGAACTCACCCAAACCACACTATAAATACAACGAACTTTAAGCGCCAAACTACACTCTTCTCCTACCAGCAACGGAACTACGTTCGAGCAGGATTTTACGGTGAACGTTTTACTCACGCGTCTTACTTCGAAACTGTGAAAAAAAAAAAAGAATTCACTGGATTTATGTGCACTGAACACAGCAGCCATTGGAATACTGGACCAACAAAAAAGGTAAAGAAACTTTACAATGTCGGGCGGAGGTAATGCAGGTGGAGGGGGACAAACGACGAACTCACAATACGTATCTGGTAATTTACTAGAACACAGTAATGTCGGAGAAAACAAACCGTTTCATTCTACAACGAAAGCAGCCTACTTTCAAAGAACGTGGCAATGGCACGTACAAAGTTACAGTACGGCGCCTCATTACGTTCCGGACAAACAACAAGTACAGGACGGGTTTCAAACAGTACCCTACACGAACCCGAGAGCGAGTATACATGCATCCGAATGGTACAAAATGGCGAACACCGCAAGTGCCTACAAACATGTCGGAATGGGATTCACGATAGAAAAAATACAACTCATGGAAGAACGAATACAACATACAGCGGGAACAACAACTATAAGTAGCACACAAGCGCATAACGCAACGTTAATGGCGCTGAAAGATAACAGAACACGCTGGGGAATGGCGATGGTGAACAACCAAGGTAAACGACAATGGACAGTCAGTAAAGACTTTACGACACAATGGGCGGACGACCAAGACTCAAGTTCACTACCACTATGCCACTTACAACTACCGACAAACTTCGCAAAAAGACACAGAGGAAATCCAACACACATACCCTTTGCGTTAGACCCGCAAGACGCGGTACAATGGCTGGACAGTGAAGATTTAACTTTCGGAATAGGAGAAGGATACTCTTCATCGTGGACGAACCCCAACCAAGGACGATGGCACGCATTATCAAAATATCCCGACAAAACAGACGTCACGAAAAACAAGAACCCGAACGAACCGAAAATAAGCAGCTTATATAATATGTCCTCCATATGTCCATACGGGGTAGAATATAACATAAACACAGAAATAAATCAAGATTGCCCCAACATGCCACCGTTTGTAGCATTACGACTACTACCATTACACGGAAAAGAACATCCGATAGAACTAACTGCATGCATATGGGTGAAATGCTGGAGTAAATATGAATTCAAATACCCGGGAATGGAATTTGTAACACCAATGGTTCCATACCAGATAATGCCAACTACTTTATTAGACAAATACCCAGCAGACATACTACGCACAGGAGCCTACTTTGACTGGCTTAACCCATCTCACCTTTATGAACCAGGTACGCGTATGCAGTACTTAGACAGGAACCCTGAAGGACCAGAACCGACGGGAAGCAAACGCAAGAAACCGCCAGAACCAGACGAACAATCATGACATCACAATTCCCACTAGGACTACAAGTCCACCACTGCAAACTAGCGGTAACACGAAATACTTACCAACCACACGGGACAACACATTACTATTCAGTAGCCTGGAGAAACCAACCAGGGACAAACCACGACGACATATGGAAAATACAAGAAATACAATTCAACAGAATAAAATTACCAATTCCTGAAGTATCGCACCTAGCACCACCAACAGCAAGATACTACTACTTACACGACCCGACGGGAGTGGGAATACTATCCGGCGACGACAGAAACTTACTACTAAGACCGAACTTAGGAACACACCACCAGCACCGAACATATGCTTCATGTCAGTGACGCACAAACACGTATACCTACCAGACGCGGTCATGAACTTACAACCAGACACAAGACCGTACACAATACTCAACTTATCAGAACATGACCCACCACAAACAACAATGCACTACGTGGGACACTCGACTGTAACCAACGCAATGACGGTGGACATATCACTCGACAGAGAACGGACCTACTTCGACGAAATATGGACAGTGGGACTCCCCTGAAAGCGGGTGAACCAAAAAATGTAGCCAAAACTGTCACATTCACATTACACTTACAAATGTATTCATGGTCGACATCGCCTCTCATGAAATTAGCGGACATATCAAAATTCCAACCGTTCGAAGGATACGCGTCAATAATTGGAGGCATAAAAAAGAAGGTACTTAACAAACCACTGATAGATGCTGTCAAACAAATCAAGCAGAAAATAAGCATGATCGCCGCGTGGCAAACAGCTTACACAGTAAAAGTGAACGGAAATGAACAGGACATAGGACAACTGAACACCGACCTACATACGGTGAAAGCTTGGCAACGAAGATATCAACCAAGACTAGATGAAGATCACCCCGACATTCGAGAGCTGAACGCGAAGATCAAAACGCTCGAGTCCGAAATCAAAACGCACACGGGAGCGAACTTCCCACAAACCATAGAAGAACTCAAACAGTTAGTGAACGCAATGATAGACATAAAAAAAACACCTACTGATCAAAAAATAGAACAAAAGTTAACGACAATGGAAACAACAACAAAAGCAATCACAAAAACAGTACAGGTACTCCAAGCGGCAATTAGTGCGGCTGGAGGAGACCTTAGTGGCCTACCCACCTTAATCGACGCGGGGGAGTACATACTAGACACAGCAATACGATTTTATAACTGGTTGACAGACTCTTACGAAACGATAGATCCTTACAATTATCCTGGTAATGTAGGATGGACAACGGTCAAGCCTGGGATTCCCTCTGGGACACCGGCAGCCCACAGAAGCCGCCGCAGGAGAAGCGCAAACCCGATCAACCGACGACCACCGGTGGGGCGCCCATATACTGGCATCACGCGATCATCAGGCCAGCATCCCCGAGTGGCCCGAAAACCTCCACCCAGCTAGGGAAGACGCTGAGTCCAACATACCTCACGCCGCAGGAGAACATCCCGGACGGCAAGGGAGGAGTCAAACGCGCCAAGGACGGTAGAGCATTTACACGTTATTTAGATGACCCGAACATGTATGACAAAACACTCACCACAAAATGGAGCACAAGACAAAATATATACAGCACACTTCCACAGGACATCAAGAAGCTGAACAATGCAATAAAGCATATGTCAAATGACGAGACCACCCACATGATGCTAGTGTACCACACACCGCAAAAACACCACTACACGCCAGAAAACGTAGACGAATGTGTACAGGGACCGATTCCGCACTTACACATGGTATACGGAACAGCGGCAGCGACGAAGCTGAGCCACATCCCCACGTACCGCTCGATGGCCAGAGCGGCGAAGCAAGCCAACTTCGTCACTTATACCAAGAAGTGTACATACCTGCCCGGACTGGTTAGCTATATGAAAAAAGAAGGTTATACCATGATGGGGACTAATAGCACCATTATCGGCAAGGAATACCGTCACGCACTCCCGGGAGGACAGATCAAAGGGTTAGAGAAAGACACACCGGATGTAGCCTCTGAGGCTACGCCCCACGGGGTGGGCGGATTCGAGGTAGTAGACTTCTCATGCACAAACGCAGGTCCATCAACGGACCCGTTTGAGAAAAAGACAGATGTCACGGATGGCATACAAGAAGAAGAAGAAGAAATGCAAGAGGCCTTTGACCCCTTCGCAGAAGCTCCAGTCAGGAGCAACATACAAGGGAAACGAACACTGACTATGTCGGGAGAACCCCCGCAAACTCACAAAGAGGGACCCAGGCCAAAAAAGCCTAAACTATTGACAAAAATTGAAGCCATACCTGTGGCGGAAAAACTGATCGAACTTGCGGATGCAAGAAACGACAAACACGTGATCAGATATGTCATGACACATACACAGGAAACTGACGCCCTCATCAGCAGGCCAGATCTCCCATCAGGCACAGTGCTCGGCCAGTTTCAACACATTTATCACGCCGGGTACTGGAAGGAGATTTCCAGTAAGATTTACGCCATGAGGGCAGAACAGCCCTGCCAGTACCCGACTGTACTGGACTGGCTTGACGGACAAACACCGATACCTGAAATTGACGGACGACAACTGGCGACCCCGAAGGAATCGGCAGTCAACTGGTGGCGCTGGTGCCACCAGATGGGGCTCGAACCCAAAAGAACAACATGCATGATCTTGGATCTTATGCACAAAAACGACCCACGACGAAACTGCGTGGTGTTCGAAGGCCCAACAACAGCGGGCAAGTCATATTGGACAAGTGAGCCATTCAAAGCACTATACGACCTGAACAAGCACGTAGGCTTCACCACGAATTCCGAACAGTTCGGGTTCATGGGATGTTCAAACAAACTAATCATACTGGTGGATGAAAATAACATCAGTCCCACAAATGTCAGCACTTACAAGAGCATAATGCGCGGCAATTTGACACAGGTGGAGGTGAAGAACAAACCACCCATGAACATAGATAAGACCTTCATGCTTATGAACAGCAACAGACCCTTGACTTTCGGACTATCAGGGCCTGAAGCCGCGGCTGTCCGTGAGCGGGTGCATCATTTTATGCTGCAACCCGAAGACCTAAAAAGCACGCGCGAGATGCTCAAGGGGGCGAACCACCCAAACCCAAAGATGTGGAATTGGCTCAACTGTTGGATATATGATGAAGAAGACTTCAACATATGCAGAGCCACCAACTGGGCGGAAGACCCCTCACTGTACGATTTCTGTGCAGACCTGCTTGAGCATGAGATGCTACTAGAATGGAGCATGCTCAATAATCAGGAATACTGGACTGCCGAGGCCCACGGGGAAGACAGAACACAGACAAGTACTCCAGAAGACTTGAAGGGGATCGAACTAGAAGACCTCATCAATCCGTTCCAAAACACATACAAACCGGAAGTCGTAGACATTTCCGATGATGACATCATCATACCGGATAGCCCTCTGGACGGAGAGGCAAACTTGTTCCCAAATGAAGAAGAAGAACAGGAACAACCAAAAAAGAAAGAACACCCGGCAACAGCGCCCAATACGCCATTAGCAGCGTCAAAGCAAAAAACACTCCTACAAATGTGGGGAAGACCTCACAAGAAACTCCAGTTCCAAAAGGAACAGAGATTCAAACCACAAACTGAGCCGAGCACAGACCTCGATTGACTGGCAGGATGCACAACCCATGACATATCATGGGTTCAACTGCTGGATGAAAAGATGAAATATAAGCCTTATGTGTTTGAAGAAGCCAGAGACATGTACATAGACAAATATAAGTATGATTCACATTATATGTTAGATACCCAAGTCATGCAAGAGTTTGATTATTTCTGTACATACGACATGCATAGATGTTTTGGTACTTTTTTGGATGATGATAATCTTGATATGTATTATATTAGAGCGATAATCGATGGCTATATTATTGCAGATAGCCGACCGGTCCACACACTTGGACAAAACGGAATTCGAATGTTAAAAAATGGAATGAACATTACTTTCAAGTTGAAATAAAAGGGGTTAGTCCCCCAAAGGTGTGACCGACTGTCTGACATGACATTCAAAACATGTCAGCAGCGGGTGACAACCTTTGGGTACCCATCGATCAACCAAGACGACGGACCTGATGCACAATGCTTTCAATGTACAATATAATCTTTGTTAGCAAAAACATATTTCTGGTAGTTGATATTTTATTCATAAGCATTTTCCATATATTTTCTGGAAACCTTTGAATAAAAGGAAAATAAATTAGCAAAGGTGTTTCGGCATTTTCTACAACGTCTTTTCGAGTAATGATCAAGTAAAATCATACCCAAACATTTTTCTTTTACATCAGAAGGCTAAGAGTTTTTCTGATTAAAAAAGGGAAATAAAGAATAACCCTTTTACATCTTTGTTCCTTTTTTTCAGACTATGGTGCAGGTATTTTTGGTTGCTCCTGGACTAGTGCTCAAAGGTCTACCAATCCTAAAATTTCGTGTATGCAACTGTTCACACGACATTGCGATAGCTGCATTCCGTCTGCAGGGGCTACGTTTAAACTGAACAATAATTATACTTTTTTTTGTATTATCCTTTACATTTTATCATCCATTCGTACTAGAACAGAATGGCCTATGCTTTGGAGAGGTGGAGCAGATTTTAACATGTGCATAAGATAATCTGTGAGTACTTGGACATAGGACTTTGGTTAACGGTTCCATTTAAATAATTTTCAAGAGAAATGAGTTGGTAGTGACAAAATATCCAAAAGGAAAATTCTTTAAATGCCTGATTAGATGACGCCTGGACCCTGAGCTGTCATATTGTGGGCTTAACTCTCAAAGCATTACCCACCCACCCACCCCCATATATGCTCAAAAAACCGAAACCAAAACAACGAACTTTTCCTTTCAAAACTCATATCTAAGGTCAATTCTTTGTTTTGTCCATCAGGTTTTCCGAATTTAAACCATTGTTTTGTTTGAACACCTCCCCTTGTCTCTCTGTGTGTCTGTATAAATGTCCCATTGTGTCCTCGTTATTTATACTACATGACATGACATGACATGACATGACATGACATGATATTCTATTCTATTCTATTCTATTCTATTCTATTCTGTTATGTTATGTTATGTTATGTTATGTTATGTTATGTTATGTTATGTTATGTTATGCTATGCTATGTTATGTTATGTTATGTTATGTTATGTTATGTTATGTTATGTTATGTTATGTCATAATCATATATCATATCATATCATATCATATCATATCATATCATATCATATCATATCATATCATATATCACGTCAAGTCACGTCACATCACATCACATCACATCACATCACATCACATCATACATCATATCATATCATATCAGATCAGATCAGATCAGATCAGATCAGATCAGATCAGATCAGATCAGATCAGATCAGATCAGATCAGATCAGATCAGATCAGATTAGATCAGATCGGATATGCTATGCTATGCTATGCTATGCTATGCTATGCTATGCTATGCTATGCTATGCTATGACATGACATGACATGACATGACATGACATGACATGATATTATATCATATATCATATCATATTATATTATATTAAATTATATTATGTTATATTGTATTATATTATATTATATTATATTATATTATATTATATTATATTATATTATATTATATTATATTATATTATATTATACTATACTATACTATACTATACTATACTATACTATACTATACTATATTATTTTATTTTATTTTATTTTATTTTATTTTATTTTATATTATTCTATATTATATTATTTTATAGTATACCATAACATATTATATTATACCATATTATATTATATTATTCCATGTTATTCCATATTATACCATATTATTTTATATTATACTATATCATATCATACCATATTATATTATATCATACTATATTATGTCATATTATATTACGTTGCGTTACGTTACGTCATGACGTGTCGTGTCGTGTTGTGTTATATTATACTGTACTGTACTGTACTGTACTGTACTGTACTGTACTGTACTGTACTTTACTGTACTGTACTGTACTGTGCAGTGCAGTGCAGTGCAGTGCAGTGCAGTGCTGTGCTGTGCTGTGCTGTGCTGTGCTGTGCTGTGCTGTGCTGTGCTGTGCCGTACCATATCGAACCGTACCGAAGCGTACCGTACCGTACCGTACCGCACCGCACCGCACCGCACCGCTCCGCACCACACCGCACCTCACCTCACCTCACCTCACCTCACCGCACCGCACCGCACCGCACCGCACCGCACCGCACCGCACGATATGATACGATACGATACGATACGATACGATACGATACGATACGATACGCTATTCTATTCTATTCTATTCTATTTTTTTCTATTCTATTCTATTCCATATCATATTAAATGTTTCTATCTTACAGTCTTGATATTTTTCTTTGAGAGTGGTATGGTATACACAGCTTTGAAGCTTTTTTTTTGTTACTTTACAAAGATGTTAATCTGACACTTTGATTGAAGATTTTTGTTCCTTAATTCCTACTTTTATAATCTAAACTAAATATACCTCATAGGATTTTTCGTCAGACCAATCAGGAGTTTAAGTGACACATCTTAAGATCAGTGGCAATACAATAGTTAACAGATCATTATTATTTTCTCCTGTGTTCTTTAGTGTTATGTAGACTATATAATTATGCAACGTCTATTCCATTTTGTCATGTGGGATAGTGTAATGTTCCTGTTCTTTGTGCTTCTATCTACAGGTTTTTCTTTACAACCATTATGTGTGCACATGATATCAGTAACAAAACTGTATCATAATAACCGGTCTTTGATGCACTCAATGAAATACAAGATTGCTTGATACAAGACAATGATACATTTCTCATTTACTCCGCTACATCAGCATTCTCAGAAAAGTTGGCTCTAGTGCTTGACATTTTATTCACAGTCATTTTAGAGAAATTTCCTGGAAGCAAGCAAAACTGAATAAGAAATGGGGGAGCAAATGCATTAATACAAAATGTTTTTAAGTCCAATTATAAAAAGTCCTGTTAAGTTCAATCTTCTTTCGTGACAAACATCTTGAATACAGACAGAATAAACGGGATCGATAGCCTAGTGATCAGACCATTGCGCTGGCAATTAGACGACCCATGTTCGATTCCGGTGGAGGAAATTTTTCTCCTGGAGTTAACATCAGTGCTGACTCCACTCTCCCCAGAAGTCCTTCGGATGAGACTATAAACTGAGGCCCCGTGTGTGAACGCACGCAGAACATCTTGCGCACACGTTAAATCCTGTTCCGCTTTTCGTAAGAGTAGGCCATCGTGTGCTGGTGGGAACAGATGACATTTTCAAAACTGCATACACACGGGGACTGGATGGAAAAAAACACATGGAGTGCTTATCCCATTATCCTCGATATAAAAGAATATAATAAAATAAATGAATAAAAGACAAGGGAAAAAACAATCTACTTGTAAAGATCTGCACTATAATCTTACAAAGATTTTTTTTTTTTTTTTTTTTTTTTGGGGGGGGGGGGGGGGGGGGTTGGTCTCAACCTTTGGTTCAAATTTGGATTATTTTTCTTGTTTACTTGTGTTTTTTTTCATATATCTATGCAGTTCTCCCTTGATGTGTATAGTAATTCAGAAATGTTAAAGATCTGATTGTTTTCAGTTCCTTATGTAGTGCTCTATTTTCTATACACTACCAGAAATCTTATTATATTTTGTAAGATTCATGTAATTCATGTTTGCTTTTTCATGCTTATTCATTAATGAACCTTCCATTTTAAAGGTTCGTCATCAACATCTTTCACATGGTATATTACTGAGTAGTACCACTACACATAATGCAATACAAGCATAATTTTGTGAAACCAGACAGTGATGTACAATTCTTTCAAACTACATCATAACCTTTATGGGTAAAAGCTTAATTCAGGTACATGACATTTTATTCCTAAACATTTCCAAAATAGTTTCTGGAAACTCACCATGAAGATAAACTACCATGCCTACTAGAGCTTTTCCTATAACATTGTTTATGCAATGATCAAGTAAAATAAGGCCCAAACAATTGTTTCCCTTACCTGAGAAGGTTTTAAAAAAATGTTAATAAAAAGAATGGAATTAAAGAATACCTTTTTATGTCTTTGTTCCTAATTTCAGACTACTGTGTGTTGTTTTTTTCATGGTTCCTCGACTAGTGCTCCAAGGTTTGCCAATGGTGAGCATTGGTGTATGACTGTTTGCACGCCATTGCCGTAGCTGCATTCTGACTTCAGGGTTGATGTCTAAACACAACAATGGTTCTTATGCTTTCCTTTGGTTTTGAATTTAGGTTTATATTTTATCATTCATGCCTACTAGCACACAATGGCCTATGCTTCTGAAAGTTGCAACAGGTTTTAGTGTATTTTTAAAACGTATATCAACCACGAAAAAAAACAGTTCCAGGATGTACATTATAAAGTTCTTGGAGGTGATTGATTAGGGACTTGAAAATGGGAGACAAGCAATTCATGTACAGTTTTGTCCACTTTCCTTTTAAAAACATTCAGGCCTAAACATTACCATCTCTCTTATGACAACTTTTGGTCTGACTATTTGTCTGTCTGTCTGTATGAGCCGTCCCGCCCCCCCCCCCCCCCCCCCCCCCCCTCTCTCTCTCTCTCTCTCTCTCTCATTTACAAAATAAGGGCTCTGATAAGTATGATAGTAATAAAAACGTTAAGGTTGTTCCAAAAAAAACAACCAACAACAAACAGTGGGGACCTAATACATATTGATATAGTGTTGCAGTTTCACTGGTAGGGTTTAATGTTTTACCACTGAGCATAAATAGACGTCATTGTAGCAGTTTAATTGAATGTTAGAATTGTTGTGTTTATAAAAATCAAGTTTAGATTGAAGAACACTTAAGTACTTTCTACTAAGATGGCAATTCTATGAAGATTTGAGAAAAAAAAGTTCTCAGCGCTTCAACAACACTGCCTTTGCACTTGTTACTAAAAGCTGTAAATCCCATAGAAAGACACAATTCATAGCCTTTTGTTTTTCATACAATCCAAAGAAAAAAAAGAGATAAATTTGTAAGAATTGATTCCCACGTTGATGAATACCATATTATATGTAGAACACTATCGACTACAACAATTATGGTGTAGAATTGTTTCACAGTTGAGTATCCATGATACGGCTGATGTAATATTCTTGTTTTCATCAACATTGAGACACTTTAATTTGCAGCATATTTTGGTAGTAATATGCTTACAACTCTAGTCATCATTGCATATTCCCAGTTAATTATCCTTTTCTATTGTGGCCTACAGCTGATCTACAGTGAAATTCTTATGTCTGAAGTTTCTCTCTCTCTCTCTCTCTCTCTCTCTCTCTCTCTCTCTCTCTCTCTCTCTCTCTCTCTCTCTCTCTCTCTCTCTCTCTCTCTCTCTCCTCTCTCTCTCTCTCTCCTCTATCTATCTATCTATCTCTCTGTCTCTGTCTCCCTCTCTCTCCCCCCCTTCTCTATCTCTAGCCCCTATTTTATGTTCCAAATCTTCAACAACATATTCTCCGCCTCCCCCGTCTCCCCACTTCTCCCCTTAAACAGAACAGAACACAGGCAGCACAAAAGAGGACGGGATAGCCTAGTGGTCAGAACATTGCCCTTGAAATTTGACAACGGAGTTGATTCCCGTTAGACTATAAACCGAGGCCCGTGTGCGGAACGCATGCAGAATATTTTGTGCACAGGTTATATCCTGTTCCAGTTTTCGTAAGAGTAGGCCACTGTATGCCGGTAGGAACAGTTGACAAGATTTACACAACTGCATACACACGGGGGCTGGATGACAAAAAGCTTATGACTGCTTATCCCATTATCCTCGATATAAAAGAATGGAATGAATTTTTTTTGTTTAAATAAAGGGAAACGGGGTAACATGCCCCAAGTCAGCCCTTATGCAAAGGAAGCCAATAATAGTCACTGGATGCAGGGATGGAGGCAGACAGCCTGATGAATTGTTATGATCTCTTCCCCTCATCAAACTTTGAGGGTTTCCAGCAAAAGCTACAGAGGTTTCTGTGGAACAGAGAGGAACACAATATGCAGAAAATAAAGGAGAGAGTAAAATGTGTGTGTTGTGGTGTGGTGTGTGTGTGTGTGTGTGTGTGTGTGTGTGTGTGTGTGTGTGTGTGTGTGTGTGTGTGTGTGTGTGTGCGTGCGTGCGTGGGCACGCACTTGTATTATTTTTTTATGTTATTTGTTTCTTCTTTTATATCAAGGATGATGGAATAAGCACTCAGGTGCTATTTTTTCATCCAGTCCCCGTGTGTATGTGGTTTTGTCAATCTTATCATTTTTTTCAAACTGGCACACAAAGGCCTACTCTTGCAAAAGCGGAACATGATTTAACGTGTGCGAGATGTTTTTGCGTGCATTTGCACAGGGTCCCTGGTTTATAGTCTCACCCAAGGACGTGTATCTGTGTGTGTGTGTGGTGTGTGTGTGTGTGTGTGTGTGTGTGTGTGTGTGTGTGTGTGTTCTTCTTCTTCTTCTTCTTCTTCTTCTTCTTCTTCTCATTGGTTTAATGTCCGTTCACTACAAGGTGATTTAGACAATGGTACATTCACGTTAAGAATGCACTGAAAAGGGGATGAGGGGAAAAAGTGAAAGGATAAAGAAAATAATGGATGATGATAAGTTTATACAATTTCATTTATAGTAACTGACCTACTGGTGACTGGCAAATACTTGCTGCAACTGATATTAGGACATGCGACTCGGAATCATACAGAACACTTTGGAAATTTCCGTATTTTTCCCTTAGATCTATCCCTTTGCTTTTATACGAGGCAATGAGCACAGGGCAATCAAACAGTATATGGTGGACTGATAAAATAGCAGAACAAGTACATAAAATATCTTTTGAATATTTAGTTTTCCAAGCATTTAGACGTAATTTATGAATTATAATTTCTATATTTCGTGGGCAACACAAACGATTTAAGGGAAATCTAAAAAACTTTGAATATACAGAGTTTGCAAGAATTGGAATAATTTCAAATGAAGATAAACGCAGACCTATACTATTAATCATTATGTCACTTGTACATTCTGAAGCACCGCGTTTTGCCAGAGAATCTGCCAATTCATTCCAGTAAAGACCGCAATGTGATGGCACCCAGCAAATGTTATCCCAATACCTTTAGAAGCAAGAGAATGCACAAGGAACTTGATTTCAAAAATAACATCATTTCTCAGTTTAGAGTCCCAATGTTTTAAAGCCTGTAAAACTGATTTTGAATCAACACAAAAAAGGACATTGTAAATCGCAAGAGAAATATTTGAAATATAATTTAGCGCCATAAGAATTGCGAACAATTCAGAAGTGAATATTGTAAAACCTTTTCCAATACAAAAAGGTCTTTTTACTTTTAAGGTGTGTGTGTGTGTGTGTGTGTGTGTGTGTGTGTGTGTGTGTTGTGAGTGTGTGTCTGTGTCTGTGTCTGTGTCTGTGTCTGTGTGTCTGTGTGTCTGTGTGTCTGTCTGTGTGTGTGTACGTGTGTGTGTGTGTACGTGTGTGTGTACGTGTATGTGTGTATATATGTGTGTGTGTCTGTGCGTGTGATATGTGTATATGTATGCGTATGTATGTGTAAGTGTGTGTGTGTGTGTATGCGTATGTTGTGTATGTGTGTGTGTGTGTGTGTGTGTGTGTTTTGTGTGTGTGTGCGTGTGTGTACTCTTGCATTTGATTACATATCCATGCACAAAATCTCACTGTTAGTTAACCTTAAAGCTTTATACATGACAAAAAAAACAAATATCCAGTCCCATTTCTTTCACCAACGTCCATGTGGATCACTTTCGTCCCTTTTCCAACCCCACACAACCCATTCTACCTTTTCACTTACTTCTGCCTGTGTTTATGGGGTACGCCTTCATTCATCCATGTTCTCTTCAGAAAACAATCAACAGCATCAAATATGCAACGAAAAAACTGAATTGAGTCTATTCTAACTCTTTTCTGATAATTCTTCCTGTTCCCTGTGAGGTTTTCTGATATGCTGTATAAGAAGTCTGTAGCAAATTCTGATAACACATTACTTTTCAGACTATAACACATTTTACAGCTACTGTGTAGCAGCTTCTAACTGAATATTTTGTTCAGCTTGTAACTCATTCCATAGCCATCTGCTCCCTAAGTCCTAAACTTGATGTCAATCATAAGATTTTATATCGTACTGCCCACAATTTTTAGGTGAAAAATCTGGAGGTGAGTGGACATGAAATAAACAACGGAAAGTCTTTTCTCCTGTGGTTTTGAATGGTATGTAGACTCATGTGATGTATTTCCCATTTTGTGATATAAGCGTATGAAATTTCCCTTTTTTATGCTACTGTCTACATACTTGTTTCTTTATTATCATGAAATGTGCACAGTAATAAAACTAACCAGACCTTACTGCACTCAATAAAACACAAACTTGTTTGAAAGCAGAAAGTTGTATATTTATCAGTTACTCTGAATTATCCGCATTGTAAGCAAATAATTTGCTCTGATAATTGACATTATATTTACTGTTAATCTAAACATATATTTCTGGAGGCAAGAGTAAGAAAACAATTGACATTGCACATGGATTACTACAAAATGTATTTAACTATGATGATTAGCAAAAGCCAGGCCAACCTGATATTTTCAGGTGAATATTTTCTTGAATATAGGAAAAAGAAACAAACCATTTTCCTTTGGAGTTCTGTCCAATTTCCTTTTTATTACTTTTCAATTTAACCTTCCTCAGGTCATATTCTGATAGTTTTTCCCTTATGTATCCAGTTTTCGCTTGATGTGTACTGTTATTCAAAAACGTTGTACAGTCTCATTGTTTTTTGTGTAGTGTCATCTGTTCTATATACTATCTAAAACGCTTACAATTTACCCCACAAGGTTTAGGTTGTTCGTGTGAATATAAGTGTGTGAATATTTTTTTTTTGATAATGAACCTATGATTGCATAGGTTCGACAGAAATCGTAGAACAGGTCTTGAATAAATATTAGACCACTGACTAATCTCACTACACATAATGCAATAGCAGCATGTGTGAAATCAGACAGTGATAGGTAAGTTTTTCAAACTACAATGCAGTCTTTTGCCGCAAGTACTTAGTTCTGGTACTTGACATTTAATTTGTAAATATTTTCAATATATTTTCTAAAAGCTTGCAAATAAAAAGAAAATAAACTACTCTGCTACTACAGCTTTTCCTGTAATGTATTTTCATGCAATGATCAATGAAAAGCAGGCCCAAACAATCTTTTGTAAACTAGAATGTTAAGAAAATTATAAAAAAGAAGGGAATTAAAAATTAACTGTTTTATGTCTTTGCTTCCCTTTTATAGACCACAGTGTTGTCTATTTTCATCATTCCTGCCGCTAGAGCTCCAAGGTTTACCAATGGTGAAGTTTAGTGTATGTGATTGTTGGCACGCCATTGCCATAGCTGTTTTTTAACTTCAAGGGTGATGTTTAAAGACAGCAATTTTTCTTTGTTTTTTGTATTTCTCTTTTTTTAAAACAATTCCTACTAGCACACATTGGCCTTCCTTCTATCTATTTATTTATTTATTTATTTATTCATTTGTTTATTCATTTATTTATTTTTTTATATCCAGTATAACAGAATAAGCAATCATGTGCTTTTTTTTCTTTCTGTCCCATGTGTATGCAGAATGGGGGAATGGAAAGTCTAGTGGTCAGAACATTGCACTCCCACTTTGACAACTCTGGTTCCTTTCCCATTCTAGAGGATGTTTCCCCGAGATTTAACAACAATGCTGTTTCCACTCTCCCCAAAAATCCTTTGGATGAGACTATAAACCGAGGCCCCATGTGCCAAGGCAGGCAAAACATCTTGGGCACACTTAAATCCTGTTCGATTTTCGTAAGAGTAGGTCTTTGTGTGCTGCTGGCTACAGATGACAAGATTTATAAAACTGCATGTGCACGGGGCTGGATGTTAAAAAGCACATGAGTGCTTATTCCATTAACCTCAATAAAAAAGGATAAAATTAATAAGTTAATTGTGGAACAGGTTTTACCAAGCCCATAAAAAATCTTTCAGCCTCTGGACACAGGACTTTGGTTTCTAGTTTTATACAACACAATTTGAATGGAGTAAAGTCGGTAGTAATGATAACTCCAAGGCCAAAATCCCCTCAAATTGGACCTTGGGTGATGCCTTGAAAAAAAAAGAAGCAAATTCCAATGATATGATAACATAATAGGAAAATCATAAGAAAAAAGTTTTCCCTAACTGAAACGCTTTATATGAAGACAATGCTAGATTTCGCAGAATAATTTTGTTATTTGATGCCACTAATAAACAAAACCAAAATGTACTAAGCAAGGCTGCCTATAGAACTGCAATGGAATAAACTTTTGTCTCAGATTAGAAAAGAAAGGGCAAGACAAAAAAAGTGAACTTCATCTTCGGTTGACAATTTTCAAAGTAGAGAAAACAAATCAAGAATGAGAGAGAGACAAGGCAAGGCAAGGCAAGGCAAGGCAATGCAAATTCTTTTATTGGAGGATAATAGATAAGCACTCATGTGCTTTTTTACATCCAGTCCCCGCCTTTTTCAGGGATAACATCAAGATAAAAAAAATACTAAACAATAAAACTATACGAAGTACCAAACAACATACAAGAAATAAGTACACTACATATAATAAGGTAAGAGAAATGCGACAGTACACTACCTATAATAAGGTAAGAAAAATGCACTCATTCAGAAGACCAATATCAGAAGTCACAATAAAATAATGTTGATTATTAAAGAAGAAGCAAAAGAAAAGAAAACCGAACAAAACAACAAAGAAACAATCAAACAAAAAAAAACGATGATAGATAAAGAGCAAACAGGAGAACATTATGAATAAACAACTGAAAACATCAATCTCCCACCATCTGTCTAAAGTTATACAAGTAATATAAATCATACATTTGGATAAAAGGGGGAAACAAACTGATATCCTTATTTGAAGGGGGCGGGGGAGAAATACTATCAATTTAAAAAAATACATAAAACATCCCAGATGTTTAAAGAATTAGCCAAACATTTTTATAAATTGGATAATGATTCACACACACTCACATATACTCACACACAGACACATACACCCACACAGACACACAGAAAACACTTACACCCACACCCACACCCATACACACACAGTGGAAGAGAGGGGGAGAGGGGGAGTGTGGTTTGTTGTTTTTAATGCATCAAGTGGTTTAGGAGGTGATTTTTGAAGGTTGTTAAGGATTGATGCTGTTTAATTGAATTAGGAAGGGAGTTCCACAGTGTAGGGCCTGAGTATAGTAAACTAGATTTGAACAAGTCTATTTTTGGGATTGGGACAAATGGCTTTTCCATACTTCTGGAATGATTTATTGTGAATTTATCTTTTAAGGGTGTGGGGACATTTCCTGTCATTATCTTAAACATCATGATGCCTCTGTTATATTTTCGTTGTTGGTGTAGGGGAAGAATATTTAACTGTATAGTCCACTTCTAGCAAGGTTGTTTTCTTCAAAAGGACCAGTTTAAGACCATGTTTATACATACTAAGTAACGGTTTCATGGTATTTGCACTGGCAGAATCCCACAGGGTTGTTGCATAGTCTATTGAGGATTGTATAGAAGCTTGAAAGAACAGTTTCCTTGAGTTGAAGTCAAGAAAGTGTTTTATTTTAGTCAACTGGTAGACTTTTTGGGACAAGTATTTGCATAGACGAGATATGTGGTAGAACTAGCTGAGGTTTCCATTGATTGTCACTCCTAGAACTTTGTGGTGAGAGGTTTGTTCAATTGCTTCCTTTTTTATGTAAATTTTAAACAGTTTATGTGACAAATTTTGTCGCCTTTGTCTTTTGTCAATGGACTAAGTGTTTATTCATATTTTTTCCAGGTCTTTTGAAAGGATAGGTATAATAGAGATTGATTTATAGTTTGAGGGATCTGAAGTATCACCAGACTTGTAGATGGGGATCACTTTAGCACATTAAATTTTGAAGGCCTTGATGAAGTAGTTCTTATCACGGCAAAGGTTGTATATGTATGTTAGGGTGTCTGTGATAACTGGAGCTGATGATTTTAATATTTTGCTGTCTATTCCATCAAGACCACGTGTTCTGGATTGTTTGAGGTGAGTCAGATAGCTATAGACCTCTGAAACAGACATGAATGGTAAGTGAAGTTTTGAAGGTATATGCTTTTCTTGGCAGTATTGTTTTAATTTATTGAGGTCATTGGATTCTGAGTTATCATTGCTAATTACGTTAGATGAAACATTGATGAAGTGGTTTTTAAGTTTTTCAGCAGAGATGTATTTGATTACATTTGATTTGGAAGATGATTGATTGTTTGTTATTTGATTTATTGCTCGCCATACAGTCTTTAAATTTTGTTTGGAAGATAGTAAGTCTTGAAAATATTTCTTTTTTTTCACGCCGATTTTGTGAGATTATGGCTTTTCTTAATTTTTTGGACTCCTCATAATATTTGTGTTCTTTTAGAAAATTAGAGAGAGAGAGAAAGAGAGAGAGAGAGAGAGAGAGAGAGAGAGAGAGAGAGAGAGAGAGAGAGAGACAGAGAGACAGAGAGAGAGAGAGAGAGAGAGAGAGAGAGATTCGGATTCGGATTCGGATGTTTTATTCATTAGGCCATAGCCCCTCATGAAGGGGATAGTGAACAAAACATACACATGAAAAAACGATAACTATCACATAAACAAAACACAATAATTTGGTTATAATAGATTTGTGACAAGAATCATGACTATGATGTGGCGATTTTCCTCAACCTAAACGCCTTTAACAGAAAAAGAGACAAATTCCATACATCCTTGTGTCGAACAGATGACATAAGTAAACTTAGTTTGAAAACACATGGCTGTAAGTAATATTTTGGCAATATATATCTCTGCCTAATATCATGATAAGCTGGACAGCATAGTACAAAGTGAACTTCATCTTCCCTATCTGTTTTGCATAATGGACAAATCAAATCACTATCGTTAAAGTCTTTATATCTAAAGTAATGCGTTGTCAAATCAGACACACCTAATCTAAATCTAGTCATTACATATTTCAAGTGTAAATCCATATCAAGAGTCAAATATAATTTCAATTCATGTGAACTGGAAAAAGTTCTGTACAAACTAAATCGTTCACTTCTTTGAATGTGATCATCCCAGTCTTGCCATCTACTATCAATCAAACGTTGACGTAAAACATGAACAAAACTGCTTACACTACCAACACCTTGATTCAGCCAAACATCACCAAATCCATGTTTACATAGACAGACACGCACATCAGTAACCCAGTTATTTTTTCCTCTAATATCTAATTCGTACAACATTTTGTAAGCCCTTAAAGGAATTCTTGCTTCGTCCATTTGTAAAAGTCTAAGCCAATAACGTATGGTTTGAATAGCAGAATTTATGTAAATTGGATATCTATTCGTTTCCCCATAGACAAAATCATTAGGAGTACGCCTATCGACACATAAAAATCTTTTCAAAGCATACAAATGCAAGGACTCACACTGACTAGCTGCATTACTTAAACCCCATAGTTCAGATCCATACTGTGCAATAGGTTGAATCTGAGCATCAAATAATTTTAGGAATAACTTTAAAGATGTATTTTGTAAAGAAGATAGTCGTTTCATGATACATATCAATGCATGTTTTGCCTTATGTGAGAGATCTTTACAAGCAGAAAAAAAGCTTAAACGCGTGCTAAAATGAATTCCTAAATACTTATAAACATTGACAACTGGCATAATAATATCACCATACACCCATCTTTCTCTCACACTCAAGTAACCTCCTTTCCTGAACACAATGATATTACTTTTAGTCATATTTACTTTAAGCTGAAGAGAAGAGGCAGCACGCTGCAAGTTATTCAGTTGGGTCTGTAAACCACAACAGTTTCCGATAACAATACAACGTCATCTGCCAGCAAAAGAATAAACAATTCCAAATCATCATAAGACATTGTGGCACCATGTCTACCATTAGCAATAACATTCACAGCAAGTTCATTGATAAAAAGGGAAAATAGTACAGGGCTACATACATCACCTTGCTTTACCCGGTTGTACAATTAATAGAGAGAGAGAGAGGAGAGAGAGAGAGAGAGAGAGAGAGAGAGAGAGAGAGAGAGAGAGAGAGAGAGAGAGAGAGAGAGAGAGATTTGATTTGATTTGATTTGATTTGATTTGATTTGATTTAATGAGAGAGAGAGAGAGAGAGGGGGGGGGGGGGGGGGGGGACTGTAAAACTTTGCAACTTCTGCAAAGTGGCAATCAGAGAAGCTGAAAAGGCTGAGCCATTATCAAGAAAAAAGCACACAGCTTTTTTCAGTCAGTACACAGACACAAAACCTCTTTAATACAGCATTAATAATATCCTTTGAAAAATAGTCTCAAAAACACAAATATGTTGAAAACAAGTAAACTTTGTCTGGATTCACACAGCTTTTAACCATAATGAAAAATAGTGTTCCTTCCTCGCCTTTCTTGAAAGATAAGAGAAATACTTTTTTTTCTTGTTCATGAACCAGAGCTCTGAGTTTCCCAATGGTAAGAATTTGCATATGTGATCGTTTTAGTAGCCCACAAAAAAAGGTAATGTAAACACAATCCAACTTCCCCGATGTATACTTGAGATTTTAATGTTGTTTTTTAGGATTAACAAAACACACGAAACACATATGTTGTTCAAACGAGTTTAATGTATGTATCATGAAAAACAGTTTAAGACAGTTGATTCTAAAGTTTTTGGAGATGACTAATCACTAGCTTGAAAAAAGGTAGCTAAAGATTTATTATACATTTTTTAGCCTTTCTGCTTTAAAACACATTTTATGCCTTAACAATTACCATCAAGTTTATAATAAATTTGGATCTGTCATGTAAATTTTCTTTTCAGAATGTCATGTAATTCAAACTGGTAGGATAAATATGTGAGTTTCCACCACGAAATGAGTCGCTTAGCACATTACCCAATTTTGCGCTAGGAGCCATTAAAGGCAGGTGGGGGTCAAGTTGTCAATTTTGAGATTTTGCTTGATTATTAAACTATATCCCTTTATCTACCTTATAATGAAATATCAAGGCATAATTTTTATTTCTTTTGCTTTTAAATGTGTTTTGAAAATACCCAAGCCCTCATTCTGACAACCTGTTACGAAAAAATACTTGCCGGTTTCTCATTTTGTCACATCCTGCAGTCTATCATTTCGATTTGTAATAGCTTTGCACAGAATTGTCCGATTTTCAATCTGTTTTTTGTATTTGATAGCCAATTTACAGCACATTAATAACATGTCAATAACTAAAAAGTGACCTCTGGTGCACTCCGACTTATTATGTGGTGGACCATCACATATAGGTACTGGCAGTAGAAAAAAATGGAGAAAAGATCTCTTACATAAAAACAAAATAATACTAACAACAAAAACAGCCACTACTTACTTAGACCTATTTTAATGAATTGTTTCTATTGGTAGGTTTATTTGTTTTTGTTGTCTATTGTACGTTATGATGAACCCTCTAGAATTTTTTTGTCTTTCTTTCCATGTTAAAGTTCTTGGTCCCATCATTGTGTTTGTTTGTTTTTTAATAATCTTTCTATTTTTTCACTACACTTTGTCTTGGAATACGTGATGTTATGCTTTTTCCTTACTTTATTACAAATATTTATGTGACTCCTTGAAGTTTTGTTCCATGATTCCTAACTTTCTAATAAAAAATCTATGTTAGTCTTAAGAATATTGGTGAGACTTCCCACAAGTTGAGTTTTAGGTGACAAAAATCTGAAGATGTATAAAAATGAAATGCACAACATAAAGTATTTATTTTTTCCAGAGTTCTTTAGTGTTATGTAGTTTACATAACTATGCAATGTGTGTCCCATTTGTTCATATAGGCTAGGTTTTTTTTTTCGTTTTTTTTTGTTTTGTCTACAGGTTTGTGTTCTTATCCTTATGTGTGCATATGCTATCAGTGATAATAATCATACTGATCAGTCCTGTCTGCACTCAATGAACTAAAAGCTTATGTGAAAGCAGACAGTGATGGATTTGTCATTTACTCTGCAACATCAGCATTCTTGGCAAATAGTTTGCTCTGCAACTTGACATTTTATATACACAGTCAGTCTAAATATATGTCCTATAAGCAAGTAAAAATACGTAAGAATTTGAAAAGCATGTGCATGACTACAACACCGTTTTAACTATAGTGATAAAAAGCCATGTCAAGTTAATATTTACAGGTGATACATTATTTTAATACAGGAAAGGGAAAGAAGGCATCTCCTTGACAACTTCTGTCCCTTTATCTATTGAGTACTTTTCATTTACTCCTCCATTGTTTCAGATTTGGATTCCTCTTTTCTGTTTGCCTGTTTCTTTGCTACATCTATCCAGTTCTCCCTTAGTTTGTAATGTAATTCAGACCTTTTGTACAACCTTCTTGTTTACATTTTGTTATGTAGTACCATAACTATGTTATGTGCACTACCTGAATCTTTACACGTTTTCCTAAAGTTCATGTGGTGAGGATGTAAGAGTTTGTTTTATATTTCCTTAATAATGAACCTTTAATTTCATAGGTTCCACAAAAAATAATTGCATATCAAATGGATATGACTTATTACTGACTGGTCTCAGTCCACATAATTTTTTCATTTTTATAAATCATGTTTATTCACTTTCACATGTGTACATCATACAATTTTCATGACAACAAAAACAACACAACATCACTCATTGTTCAAAGCTCAAACAACTCCTCACACACATGGACAGCAAAAAAAAAAAAAAAAAAAAAAAAAAAAAAAAAAAAAAAAAAAAAAACCTTTAAAACTTTCCCAACATTCACACAGCATAAAAAGACAAAAGAGAAAACCACCAGCACACACGCATTTTTATGCACAAACATCCGCACACACACCTAAGCTCAAAACCACACTCCCCAGTCACTACCAATAGTTATCCTTATACACAACAAACATAGTTATCAATCTACACAACAAATATAACATTGAAAAATTCACTCAACCAAACCAATTTTCCATGAAAAACATCTTCTTTCCTCGTACACATCATGTATAAAATAGAAAAAAATCACCCCCAAAGAAAATGGCAAACACTGATCAGGAACCCAATTTCCCATGAAAAACCTCTAGAAAAAAAACCAACTTTCTGTTGGCACTTCAATCCAATGGTGACAAAAAAAAAAAAAAAAAAAAAAAAAAAAAAAAAAAAAAAAAAAAAAAAAAACATAGTTATCAATCTACACAACAAGTATAACATTGAAAAATTCACTCAACCAAACCAATTTTCCATGAAAAACATCTTGTATCCTTGTATACATCATGTATAAAATAGAAAAAAATTCACCCCCAAAGAAAATGGCAAACACTGATCAGGAACCCAATTTCCCATGAAAAACCTCTAGGAAAAAAACCCAACTTTCTGTTGGCATTTCAAACCCATGGTGACAACAACAACAACAAGAAAAAAACCCACAAACCCCCCCCCCCCCCCCAAAACAAAAAAAAACCCAAATAACCAACCAAGAAACCCCCCTCAAACCCTATCCTTCTTCACAAATAACTCCTGCAAAAACACAGACAAAACACACACCAACACACACACACGCATACTCACACACACACACACACACACACACACACACACACACACACACACACACACACACACACACACACACATGCAGGCCACCTTTATTATCTCAAGAGTGCAGTTTCAAACCATAGTAAACACTCGTGCATACCCACAAACCCATCATCAACAAACATGTACAACAAGCAACATTCCCAAAAATACCGATCTAAAAACTTGAACTCCAAGGTCAACCTATCATGGGACAAGCTACAAAGCGCGTCATAAGCCCAAAAATGCTCAAACTTCTCTAGAGGCCATCGCGAAAAGTCTACCAACAAACGGATTCTGACTCGTGCCAGGAAATAAGCAGTGATATCCCCCGACCTAAAAGGCTTCTTATCAAAGCGAGCCCTGTTTCTGCACCGCCAGATCGCGTACCGATATTCAAACAGCACAACCAGAAATGCCGCCTTCTCCACATGACGGGAGCCAGAACCGCCGAGGACCGAAAACCGAACACATTCCAGCGATACACCGACGCCTTCGATGCCCTTACTACACTTTGCCAAAAAGGACTTCGCCCCCTGCACCAAGGGACAATAATAAAATAAATGAGGAACTGTCTCTGTTTCTTTATGACACAAACTACAACGGTAGGCTACCGGAAGGATGTCATGCGCCAGTTTAAAAGAAACGTTTAAAACAACAGCCCCAAAGAAGACAGCATATCTTCAATATATATCAAGTCTGTTGGAACAAAGCCAGCAAAGTTTACCCAACAATACATAGTATTATTTTTTTGCTAAGGGACACTCCTCTGTGTGAGGGGAAAACACACTCAACAAAAGCATGTACACAAATAACCCATATTGTATACCTTTATCCAAGATAACATGAACGAAATATTTGTCTCATAATTATTACAGAGCTCAGCCTACTCACAAGTAGGCTTTCAAATATTATATGTCGTAAGTTCCAACACACAACTGTCTGTAATCACTATTTTTTTCATTTTTATAAATCATCTTTATTCAATTTTTACATGTGTACAGCATATGATATTCATCACAACAAAAGCAACATAGCATCGCTCATTTAACTCCTCACACACATGGACAGCAAGAGAAAGAAGAACTTTAAAACTTTTCCAACATTCACACAACATAAAAAGATAACTCAGAAAAGAAAAAAGGAGGAAAAACCACCCGCACACAGCATTTTTATGCACAAAATTTCGCACACACACCTAAACTCAAAACTGCACTCCCCACTCACCACCAAAAGTTATATACACAACAAGTATAGTTTTCTATCAACAAAAATATATAACATAGAAAAATTAACTCAAGCAAACCAAATTCCATGAAAAACATCTTGAAAAAAGCCTCTTCCAATGGTCACCATAATAGATCGTAGACAATCACTGACAATCGAAAAGAAGCAACCCCCCCCCCCCCCTCAACCAAAAAAAAAAAAAAAAAAAAAAAAAAAAAAAAAAAAATTTATGTGACTCCTTGAAGTTTTGTTCCATGATTCCTAACTTTCTAATCAAAAATCTATGTTAGTCTTAAGAATATTGGTGAGACTTCCCACAAGTTGAGTTTTAGGTGACAAAAATCTGAAGATGTATAAAAATGAAATTCACAACATAAAGTATTTATTTTTTCCAGAGTTCTTTAGTGTTATGTACTTTACATAACTATGCAATGTGTGTCCAATTTTTCATATAGGCTAGTTTTTTTTTTTCTACAGGTTTGTGTTCTTATCCTTATGTGTGCATATGCTATCAGTGATAATAATGATACTGATGAGCCCTGACTGCACTCAATGAACTAAAAGCTTATGTGAAACCAGACAGTGATGGATTTGTCATTTACTCTGCAACATGAGCATTCTTGGCAAATAGTTTGCTCTGCAACCTGACATTTTATACACAAACAGTCTAAATATATGTCCTATAAGCAAGTAAAAATACGTAAGAAATTGAAAAGCATGTGCATGACTACAACACCGTTTTAACTATAGTGATGAAAAGCCATGTCAAGTTAATATTTACAGGTGATACATTATTTTAATACAGGAAAGGGAAAGAAGGCATCTCCTTGACAACTTCTGTCCCTTTATCTATTGAGTACTTTTCATTTACTCCTCCATTGTTTCAGATTTGGATTCCTCTTTTCTGTTTGCCTGTTTCTTTGCTACATCTATCCAGTTCTCCCTTAGTTTGTAATGTAATTCAGACCTTTTGTACAACCTTCTTGTTTACATTTTGTTATGTAGTACCATAACTATGTTATGTGCACTACCTGAATCTTTACACGTTTTCCTAAAGTTCATGTGGTGAGGATGTAAGAGTTTGTTTTATATTTCCTTAATAATGAACCTTTAATTTCATAGGTTCCACAAAAAATAATTGCATATCAAATGGATATGACTTATTAACTGACTGGTCTCAGTCCACATAATTTTTTCATTTTTATAAATCATGTTTATTCACTTTCACATGTGTACATCATACAATTTTCATGACAACAAAAAACAACACAACATCACTCATTGTTCAAAGCTCAAACACAACTCCTCACACACATGGACAGCAAAAAAAAAAAAAAAAAAAAAAAAAAAAAAAAAAAAAAAAAAAAAAAAAAACCTTTAAAACTTTCCCAACATTCACACAGCATAAAAAGACAAAAGAGAAAACACCAGCACACACGCATTTTTATGCACAAACATCCGCACACACACCTAAGCTCAAAACCACACTCCCCAGTCACTACCAATAGTTTATCCTTATACACAACAAACATAGTTATCAATCTACACAACAAATATAACATTGAAAAATTCACTCAACCAAACCAATTTTCCATGAAAAACATCTTCTTTCCTCGTACACATCATGTATAAAATAGAAAAAAATCACCCCCAAAGAAAATGGCAAACACTGATCAGGAACCCAATTTCCCATGAAAAACCTCTAGAAAAAAAAACCAACTTTTCTGTTGGCACTTCAATCCAATGGTGACAAAAAAAAAAAAAAAAAAAAAAAAAAAAAAAAAAAAAAAAAAAAAAAAACATAGTTATCAATCTACACAACAAGTATAACATTGAAAAATTCACTCAACCAAACCAATTTTCCATGAAAAACATCTTGTATCCTTGTATACATCATGTATAAAAATAGAAAAAAATTCACCCCCAAAGAAAATGGCAAACACTGATCAGGAACCCAATTTCCCATGAAAAACCTCTAGGAAAAAAACCCAACTTTCTGTTGGCATTTCAAACCCATGGTGACAACAACAACAACAAGAAAAAAACCCACAAACCCCCCCCCCCCCCCAAAACAAAAAAAAAAAACCCAAATAACCAACCAAGAAACCCCCTCAAACCCTATCCTTCTTCACAAATAACTCCTGCAAAAACACAGACAAAAAACACACACCAACACACACACACACGCATACTCACACACACACACACACACACACACACACACACACACACACACACACACACACACACACACACACACACACACATGCAGGCCACCTTTATTATCTCAAGAGTGCAGTTTCAAACCATAGTAAACACTCGTGCATACCCACAAACCCATCATCAACAAACATGTACAACAAGCAACATTCCCAAAAATACCGATCTAAAACTTGAACTCCAAGGTCAACCTATCATGGGACAAGCTACAAAGCGCGTCATAAGCCCAAAAATGCTCAAACTTCTCTAGAGGCCATCGCGAAAAGTCTACCAACAAACGGATTCTGACTCGTGCCAGGAAATAAGCAGTGATATCCCCGACCTAAAAGGCTTCTTATCAAAGCGAGCCCTGTTTCTGCACCGCCAGATCGCGTACCGATATTCAAACAGCACAACCAGAAATGCCGCCTTCTCCACATGACGGGAGCCAGAACCGCCGAGGACCGAAAAACCGAACACATTCCAGCGATACACCGACGCCTTCGATGCCCTTACTACACTTTGCCAAAAAGGACTTCGCCCCCTGCACCAAGGGACAATAATAAAATAAATGAGGAACTGTCTCTGTTTCTTTATGACACAAACTACAACGGTAGGCTACCGGAAGGATGTCATGCGCCAGTTTAAAAGAAACGTTTAAAACAACAGCCCCAAAGAAGACAGCATATCTTCAATATATATCAAGTCTGTTGGAACAAAGCCAGCAAAGTTTACCCAACAATACATAGTATTATTTTTTTGCTAAGGGACACTCCTCTGTGTGAGGGAAAACACACTCAACAAAAGCATGTACACAAATAACCCATATTGTATACCTTTATCCAAGATAACATGAACGAAATATTTGTCTCATAATTATTACAGAGCTCAGCCTACTCACAAGTAGGCTTTCAAATATTATATGTCGTAAGTTCCAACACACAACTGTCTGTAATCACTATATTTTTTCATTTTTATAAATCATCTTTATTCAATTTTTACATGTGTACAGCATATGATATTCATCACAACAAAAGCAACATAGCATCGCTCATTTAACTCCTCACACACATGGACAGCAAGAGAAAGAAGAACTTTAAAACTTTTCCAACATTCACACAACATAAAAAGATAACTCAGAAAAGAAAAAAAGAGAAAACCACCCGCACACAGCATTTTTATGCACAAAATTTCGCACACACACCTAAACTCAAACTGCACTCCCCACTCACCACCAAAAGTTATATACACAACAAGTATAGTTTTCTATCAACAAAAATATATAACATAAGAAAAATTAACTCAAGCAAACCAAATTCCATGAAAAACATCTTGAAAAAAGCCTCTTCCAATGGTCACCATAATAGATCGTAGACAATCACTGACAATCGAAAAGAAGCAACCCCCCCCCCCCCCCCTCAACCAAAAAAAAAAAAAAAAAAAAAAAAAAAAAAAAAAAAAAAAATTATGTGACTCCCTTGAAGTTTTGTTCCATGATTCCTAACTTTCTAATCAAAAATCTATGTTAGTCTTAAGAATATTGGTGAGACTTCCCACAAGTTGAGTTTTAGGTGACAAAAATCTGAAGATGTATAAAAATGAAATTCACAACATAAAGTATTTATTTTTTCCAGAGTTCTTTAGTGTTATGTACTATTACATAACTATGCAATGTGTGTCCAATTTTTCATATAGGCTAGTTTTTTTTTTTCTACAGGTTTTGTGTTCTTATCCTTATGTGTGCATATGCTATCAGTGATAATAATGATACTGATGAGCCCTCGACTGCACTCAATGAACTAAAAGCTTATGTGAAACCAGACAGTGATGGATTTGTCATTTACTCTGCAACATGAGCATTCTTGGCAAATAGTTTGCTCTGCAACCTGACATTTTATACACAAACAGTCTAAATATATGTCCTATAAGCAAGTAAAAATACGTAAGAAATTGAAAAGCATGTGCATGACTACAACACCGTTTTAACTATAGTGATGAAAAGCCATGTCAAGTTAATATTTACAGGTGATACATTATTTTAATACAGGAAAGGGAAAGAAGGCATCTCCTTGACAACTTCTGTCCCTTTATCTATTGAGTACTTTTCATTTACTCCTCCATTGTTTCAGATTTGGATTCCTCTTTTCTGTTTGCCTGTTTCTTTGCTACATCTATCCAGTTCTCCCTTAGTTTGTAATGTAATTCAGACCTTTTTGTACAACCTTCTTGTTTACATTTTGTTATGTAGTACCATAACTATGTTATGTGCACTACCTGAATCTTTACACGTTTTCCTAAAGTTCATGTGGTGAGGATGTAAGAGTTTTGTTTTATATTTCCTTAATAATGAACCTTTAATTTCATAGGTTCCACAAAAAATAATTTGCATATCAAATGGATATGACTTATTACTGACTGGTCTCAGTCCACATAATTTTTTTTTTTTTTTTTTTTTTTTTATAAATCATCTTTATTCAATTTTTACATGTGTACAGCATATGATATTCATCACAACAAAAGCAACATAGCATCGCTCATTTAACTCCTCACACACATGGACAGCAAGAGAAGAAGAACTTTAAAACTTTCCAACATTCACACAACATAAAAAGAAAACTCAGAAAAGAAAAAAAGGAGAAAACCACTGCACACAGCATTTTTTATGCACAAAATTTCGCACACACACCTAAACTCAAAACCGCACTCCCCACTCATCACCAAAAGTTAATATACACAACAAGTATAGTTTTCAATCAACAAAAATATATAACATAGAAAAATTAACTCAAGCAAACCAAATTCCATGAAAAACATCTTGAAAAAAGCCTCTTCCAATGGTCACCATAATAGATCGTAGACAATCACTGACAATCGAAAAGAAGCAACCCCCCCCCCCCCTCAACCAAAAAAAAAAAAAAAAAAAAAAAAAAAAAAAAAACACGCATTTTTATGCTCAAAACCGCACACCCACTCACCACCAATAGTTATCCTTATACACAACAAGTATAGTTTTCAATCTACTCAAGAAATATAACAGAAAAATTCAAACAACCAAACCAATTTTCCATGAAAAACATCTTGAAAAAAGCCTCTTCCCATGGTGATCAAAAAAAAAAAAAAAAAAAAAAAAAAAAAAAAAAAAAAAAAAACAAACCTTCTTCATGAAAGGCACCTAAAATAACCCAGTATAAGAAGACAATCCCTACCACATACACGCAATTTCACCCCCAAACATGCTCACACCTCAAATAGTTTTTCCTTGTACACAACATAGACAAAAATCACCCCCAAAGAAAACAGCAAGCACTGATCAGGAACCCAGTTTTACATGAAAAATCTTTGGCAAAACCCAGTTTCCATGGGCATTTCAAACCCATGATGATCAGAAAAAGATCCCAATCAATGGGCAAAAAATATGACTACAAGCATTCAGGAAAAAAAAAAAAAAAAAAAAAAAAAAAAAAAACCCTCTCAAACCGTATCCTTCTTCACAAATAATGCCAGCAAAAAAACAGACACACACACACACCCCAACACAAACACATGCATACTGACACACACACACACACACACTCACACACCACACATCCAGGCCATCTTTATTACCTCAAGAACTCAGTCTCCGACCATAGGAAACACTCGTGCACACCCACAGACCGATCATCAAAAAAAACATGCACAACATGCAACGTTCCCAAAAATACCGATCTAAAACTTAAAATCGAGGGTTGACCCATCATGCAACAAGCTACAAAAGGCATCATGAGCCCAAAAATGCTCGAACCTCTCAAGAGGCCATCTCGAAAAGTCTAACCAACAGGCGGACTCTGACTCGCGCCAGGAAATAAGAAGTGATGTCCTCCGACCTAAAAGGCTTTTTATCAAAGCGAGCCCTGTTTCTACAGTGCCAGATCGCGTACCGATATTTCAAATAAGACGATCAGAAATGCCGCCTTCTCCACGTGACGGGAGCCAGAACCGCCGAGGACCGAAAAACGAACACAATCTAGAGATATACCCACGCCTTCGATAGCCTTACTACATTTTGCCAAAAAGGACTTCGCCCCCTGCACCAAAGGACAATAATAAAATAAATGAGGCACTGCCCTCTGTTTCCTTATGACAGAAACTGCAGCAGGGGTCGACCGGCATGTGGAAAAGTCGCAAACGGTAGGCTACCGGGAAAGGGAAATGTCGTGCGCCAGTTTGAAAGAAACGTTTAAAACAACGGGGTCCAGAAGCCGGTTGGCCAGGCCACTAAAAAACCGCGGCAAAATCGACCCCCGGAAAAACGCGGATGACCCGAGGGTCTCTTCATATCTGATCGTGAAGTGCTTATAAAAAAAACCGGCATCTGGCTCCCTTCGCAAAAGAAAGGGTTGGCGAGTCCCGAAAACCATGGTAAGAACCTCCGAAAGGTGTCTGTAAAACGGAGGAAGGTCCTCGCCGCAATGCGGGAACGAGTTCGAAAATCTGTACGCGCTAAAACGCACCAGGCGCAACCCTAACCACACGTGTCCGAAAGGGACCCAACGCAGGCTGTTGTCGTCAAAAATAATTTTGGAAACTTGCGACAACAATAAGCTGAAAATTTTCCATTTAATGTTGATGACCCCCACACCTCCTTTGCTTTTAGGCAGAAAACATTGTGCTACGCGCTAAGAATTCCGTGGAGCCGTTCCAAAAAAAGGAAAAGACGCCTGTTAAATTTTTCCCTCAGAAAAACATCTGGTAAATGAACAACGGAAGCCAGGAAACCATAATTTGATAAAACCATGGTGTTAACAATGACCGCGCGACCTTTACACCGACATCATGCGCCCCTTGTACATATTCAAGGTACGTTTAATTTTCTCCAAAACGGACCCCACATCTCGTCAGCTGTGACCGAACCGAACCAAACCCCGAAAACTTTTAAGCTGTCCACCCAGGAGTTTCCCAAAAGGGGGTGGTCCGACCGCGACTTCCACTTTCCCCAGAAAAGGCCTTTGCACTTGGCCTTGTTTAATCTGGCCCCAGAGCCAGACCAAAATAGCGATACCATTCAATAACCTTCCCCACCGAACCTTCGTCCGTCAAAAAGAAATTGCTGTCGCCCCGCAAAAACCGAGGTTTTTCTGCGGCTCCTTCTGACCCGGAATGCGGAAACCGCGAACCGAGGGATCCTTCCGAATTTTAACCAGGATGGGTTCCAAACAGAGGACGTACAACAAGGGTGACAAACTGCACCCCTGTCGCACCGACCTACCGACAGAAAAAGGCTCGGAAATGAACTGGTTAACTAAAACGCTGCTTGATAATTTGTTGTATATGGCCTGACCCAATGTAAAAACCCCTCCCCCACCCCAAAGGCTTCCAGGGTGCGGAAAAGGTAATTATGATCTTACTCGATCGAAAGCCTTCTCCTGATCCAGGCTCAAGAGAATGACCGGAAGATTCTTGGTGGCGCTATAATCGAGAATGTCACGAACTAAATGGCAGCTATCGACTATCGATCTTCCAGGTAAGCGCAAGTTTGATCAAAATTTAACAATCTGGTTTAAGAAACCCGTTGAGTCTGTTACAAAGCAGTTTCGTTAGAAAATTTTTAATCCACGTTTTTAATAACGATATAGGTCGGTAGTTTTTTAAAGACTGACAATTGGCCTCATTTTACATATCACCGATATGTAAGAAAGCCTTTGGAAGGCGACATTCTCCCCCGAAAAATGGAAAGAAATTGGTATAATCGAACCAAAACCGGCATCAGCGATCCAGAAAGGCGACATAAAAATTCTTTTGTCAAACCGTTTGCTTACCAGGCGACTTACCGGAGCACATGCTCCGTAAGGAGACTCTGACCCCCCTCCCTGTGACCGGCAACCCAAGCGCTCGGCATCATCATCCTCGACTCTGGGCAATCCGGACAGCAAATCATCAACAACAACCGCCGCTCGTTGTCCTCCCTGGAAAAAAGAGAGGTATAATAACCCCTGAAGGCCTCCAGAATGTCCCCTGGAATTGTGCACCTGTCACCCCCTGCATGTTGACAACCCCCCGAATAGTCTTCTTTTTTCCCCCCGAAAAAGTTCTTTTCGCAGAAAAAAAATTTTGATGGCCTTTCTCCCTCTCCCAAAGACTGGGCTTTGGATCGAATGACGTAACCACGCAATTTTTCCTTTTGACGTTGCAAAATTTGATCCTTGACAGTTTGGGCCTCATCCCACTTCCCCTGTTTTTCAAAGAAAGAAAAATTCCTTCTGAAGAGATTTGAATTCAAAATTCCCTCCCTTTTTTTCTTATTCTGTGAAAATACAATTGTAGTTTCCTTTTATTTTACATTTTTTAGATTATCCCCACCACCGCAGGGAGGTCACTATCGGCTGGTTTAGAATCGACATGCGACTGGATTAAAAGAGACATGAAATCTATGTAACCCCTATCCTGTAACAAGTTGTTGTTGAAAAATTTTTCCCGTAAAAAAAGGGCCAACTTAATGACAAAAAACGCAAGGAAAGCCACGGCCAAATGGTCTGAAAAAAAATACAAAACCCTGTTTAATGCTGGTTGGTGGCTTCAAACGTCAGAAAAATAAAAACCCATCCAAAGACAGCTAATATTTTGTTACCCTTATATTCCCGCCGCCCCGGAAAACGGCAGCGAAACCATCCCCCAAATGAAAATCTTTCACCAGGACCGCCAACTCCTCCCGCCCTCCCCACCCCCCATTGGGGATTACCCCCCTCTTATCTAGTAATAAGTCGTCAACCAATTTAAAACCCCCCCAAAAAAAATGGGTTTGCACATAACATTTAAAAAAAACAAGTCTGAAAAAAATTTTCCCTTCCCTTTTGGGAAAATTAGGGGATAACCTTACAA
>CM060322.1:17719478-17724478 GCA_030674155.1 Stramonita haemastoma | reverse complement strand
ACAGACAGAAAGAAAGACAGAAAGAAAGGAAGAAAGAAAGAAAGAACAGACAGAAAGACAGACAGACAAAGAAAGAAAGAAAGAAAGAAAGAAAGAAAGAAAGAAAGAAAGAAAAGAGAAAGAAAGAAAGAAAGAAAGAAAGAAAGAAAGAAGAAGAAAGGAAAAGAAAGAAAGAAAGAAAAAGAAAAGAAACACAGGCAAAGAGACACAGAAACCAGAGATAGTTGAAACTGTAATATAAATCGTTAATATATATATACATGTTTACCTGTTTGCTTGATGGCAAAATGAAAGAGAAGACCACCCTCGAATCTGCAGAGAAAATGAAAAAGGCAAAGCAATGAACGAAATAGGATATATCCAAATAGAAATTAGTAATGATACAATAACAATGATGATAATTGACCAAAAAAAAGTTGAGAAAGAAAAGGGAAAAGAAAAAGACGATGAAGACAAATGTTTTTTAGACCACTTCACAGAAGATTTTGAATTTGAAGAAGAATTTGAAGAAGAATAAGAATTTAAAAGAGTATTTGAAGAAGAAGAAGAAGAAGAAGAAGAAGAAGAAGAAGAAGAAGAAGAAGAAGAAGAAGAAGAACAAGAACAAGAACAAGAAGAACAAGAACAAGAACAAGAAGAAGAACAAGAACAAGAAGAAGAACAAGAAGAAGAACAAGAAGAAGAACAAGAAGAAGAACAAGAAGAGGCGGCGGAAAAAATATATTCATATGCACATGCACTCATACTCACTAATCCTCATTCAAATTCTTAGTCTCGCACACACACACACACACACACACACACACACACACACACACACACACCACACACACACACCACCACCACCACCACCACCACCACCACCACCACCACTACCACAACACACACACACACACACACACACACACACACACACACACACACACACACACACCACACACACACACGGGCAGGGGGGGGATGCGTAAGCATGCACGTACATTCTCAAATATTTCAGACAAATACTCACATGTCTTTTCAACAGTAGTAACGTTATTAACACTGCTATCGTCTGCAACACAATAAGCACAAAAGAAAGTGAACATCATTGAAAAAAACATAACAAGTTAAATGAACAATAAGAAAAACGCCTACGCAGAAAGCGTTGTGTTATTGCTAACAATCTCATTTGAAAAAAAAAGCAAACAAACACAACCCGCACACACACATACACACATACACACACATGCGCGCACGCACAAACACACATACACACACATACACATTCGCATGCATACACCCACGCAGAGAGAGAGAGAGAGAGAGAGAGAGAGAGAGAGAGAGAGAGAGAGAGAGAGAGAGAGAGAGAGAGAGAGAGAGAGAGAGAGAGAGAGAGAGAGAGAAGACAGACAGACAGAGAGACAGAGAGACAGAGAGACAGAGAGACAGACAGACAGACAGACAGACAGACAGACAGACAGACAGACAGGCAGATAGACATACAGGCAGACAGACAGACACACACACACACAGGGACACACATACACACACACAAACACACACACGCACACACACACACACACAACGAACACACACACACATACACACACATACACACACACACACACACACACACACACACACACACACACACACACAGACTCACAGGCTATCAGACAGACAGAGACACTAAGACACAAACAAAAACACCGAGACACAGAGGGGAAGGCTCACTGACCAAGAGAATGTTGATAAAGGTGAAGAACCACTGGTGACCCAAGGCCTTGTCCGTCTCCACTAGGTGACCACTGACTGACATCAACACCATTAGCGCTTGGAGGATAAAGGCCCGCACCGCTATGTAACTGTTAAACAACAATTATCATTCATTATTGATGTGTGATAGCAGCAGCAGCAGTAATTAATGCTGTAGTTAAAATAGCAGCAGCAGGAGCAAAACTTATAGAAGTAATCGTGATAGTATGAGTAGAAGTAGCATCAGTAGTAGTAGTAGTAGTAGTAGTAGTAGTAGTAGTAGTAGTAGTAGTAGTAGTAGTAGTAGTACTAGTAGTAGTAGCAGCAGCAGCAGCAGCAGCAGCAGCAGAAGCAGCAGCAGCAGCAACAACAACATGAAGCATTAAAAGCATGTTTACGCCAAAATAAAACAAGGGAAACAATCAAGAATACTTGGAATCGTGAGATTAGTCAGATAGCTTCCCTTAGACCGCTGCAGTCAGCTTATCCACTGACGCCGTGTGATGTTGCCGTTTTCTTTTTTTTAAACAAGTCGCTGTATGCGTGCAGCATTTCAAGAATCAGAGCATTATTCTCTTTCTTTTGCTGATTTTTGTCATCATTGGAATCATAGATTTGTCACAATAGCCACATGCATGACAAGAATCAGACAGAATAGTAAGCATTACATACTCTTCAGGGGACTGTATAGCTCAGTGGTCAGAGCGCTCGCTTTCCCCAAGCTGAGGCTAAGCGGCATCGAGCATGGTTACCAATTTGATAGGTGGCCATTTGTGCGCCTTGGCTTCAGTACAGTCCCCCACTTCACACAGCTGTAAATGGGTACCTGCCCTCTTTAGGGTATGGAAGGTAAAGCAGCAAGGGAGAAGAGATGGGCGCCGCCCTCAATATGCTGGCCCCTTGAGGTGCTAAGGTCTCTGGTGCCTCGCTCCTTTACGACCACATAGGCTATGGCAGACAGACATATCAATACACTTATGAAGAGAGAAAACAGAAGAAAAAAATGTCTTACATGTATTTTCTCCTGTCTCTGTAGCGCTGCTCGTCTGTCCACAAGTGAGTACACTTGATACAGGCTGACATGATGACAACTTGGACCTGAAAATAGTATCACAAAACACACACACACACACACACACACACACACACACACACACACAAACACACACACACACACACGCGCACATAACGTACACGTACACATACACACACACTCACTCACACAGACACACACACACACACACGCACGCACACATGCACACACACAATTATAATCATTATGACTGAAGTATCCCCCACACACATAAAAGTTTTGCTCTGAAATAAAAACCCACTTTTCTAAGCATTTAGTACACTATATCTTCACACTATCACAGTTGCCGTGCATATCATTCTGTAAAAGCATATACTTAAAAATGAATTATGTGATAAACATGTAACCATATCACATACCCGACTTCAAGAAACACACACACACAAAACATACACACACACATACACACACATACAAACACACATACACACACATACACACACACACACTCTCTCTCTCTCTCTCTCTCTCTCTCTCTCTCTCTCTCTCTCTCTCTCTTCTCTCTCTTCTCAGTCCTCTCATATATTTTTTTCAACTTACCACGACCATGACGACCAGCGGAGCCAGAAAACTGTAGTGTTGCCAATCTCCTGCCGACCACCAGCACCTGTAGAGTAGAGTAGAGTAGAGTAGAGTAGAGTAGAGTAGAGTAGAGTAGAGTAGAGTAGAGTAGAGTAGAGTAGAGTAGAGTAGAGTAGAGTAGAGTAGAGTAGAGTAGAGTAGTGTAGTGTAGTGTAGTGTAGTGTAGTGTAGTGTAGTGTAGTGTAGAGCAGAGCAGAGCAGAGTAGAGCAGAGTAGAGCAGAGCAGAGTAGAACAGAGTAGAGTAGAGTAGTGTAGAGTAGAGCAGAGTAGTGTAGTGTAGTGTAGAGCAGAGCAGAGCAGAGTAGAGCAGAGTAGAGCAGAGCAGAGTAGAATAGAGTAGAGTAGAGTAGTGTAGAGTAGAGCAGAGTAGAGCAGAGCAGAGTAGAATAGAGTAGAGTAGAATAGAATAGAATAGAGTAGAGTAGTGTAGAGTAGAGCGGAGTAGAGCAGAGCAGAGTAGAGTACAATAGAGTAGAGTAGTGTAGAGTAGAGCAGAGTAGAGTAGAGTAGAAAAGAGGAGAACAGAGCAGAGCAGAGTAGAGTAGAGTAGAGTAGAGTAGAGCAGAGCAGAGCAGAGCAGAGCAGAGCAGAGCAGAGCAGAGCAGAGCAGAGCAGAATAGAGTAGTGTAGAGTAGAGCAGAGTAGAGTAGAATAGAGGAGAGTAGAGTAGAACAGAGCAGAGCAGAGTAGAGCAGAGCAGAGCAGAGCACAGTACAGTACAGTACAGTACAGTACAGCACAGTACAGTACAGTACAGTACAGTACAGTACAGTACAGTACAGTACAGTACAGTACAGTACAGTACAGTACAGTACAGTACAGCACAGTAGGGTAGGGTAGGGTAGAGTACAGTAGAGAGTGGGGGGGATGTAAACGGAATTGACTTGTGGAGAAGTGTAGTACCACAGAACAGAGCGTAGTTGGCGAGAATGGGATATTTATTTGTTTATGTATCTATTTATTTATTTATTTATTTATTTATTTATTTATTTATTTATTTATTTATTTATTTATTTATTTATACAACTATTTCGAGTATAACGGAATAAGCGCTCATGTGCTTTTTTTTTTTTTACATCCAGTCTCTGTGTGTATGCAGAGTAGTGTAAGACATAGCTGACAAAAAACAACTTCTATGTACTTTCCATGATCATCATTTAAATCTGATAAACTAACATTTTGAACAACAATGCTTGCATCTATACTATTTTTGTATACAATGCAGGTAAAAGTATATGTGTCCCATAACCTTTGTGGCTGTAGGGGTGCGAGGCGTCAGAAACCTCAGCTTTTCTAGGGACCAGCATATTGAGGGCGGCGCCCATCTCCTCTCCCTCGCTGCTTTACCTTCGCCGGACCCTAAAGAGGGCAGGTACCCATTGACAGCTGGGTGAACTGGGGGACTATACAAAAACCACGGCGCGAACGGTCACCTGGTAACCACGCTCGATGCTGCTTAACCTTGGCTTGGGGAAAGTGAGTGCTTTGACCACTTAGCTATCCCGTCCGCTATGTTAGTGTAGACGCTGTAAATTTTCTCTCGAAGTAAACCACTAAAACAACATCAAGAAGGTAGCTGTACAGTCTGAT
>CM060322.1:17694478-17709478 GCA_030674155.1 Stramonita haemastoma | reverse complement strand
ACCACACACTAGCCTAACAGATCTCTAACAAACATCTTTTTCGGCAAAAATGTTTTTGTAGACTCAGCACACACAAAAAAAAGAGAGAGCTTTCTGGGTCTTGTCTCCCATGTCACGAATTTCAGCCACTAGAATACATTTTCCTCTCTACTCTTCTGACAGGAAACGCATTCCCTACGTCACATCCGATCGACTGCGCATGGTCGGTCCTTCTATCCTCTGATGTTGATCTATGCACCCAGAAAAATATGGCTTTCGGTAATGGAAAAGACACTAACCGAAATGTATGTTGTTTTTAATGGGACATAGTCAGGCTGCGTGTGTGTCTTTTGTGTGTGTGTTTGTGTATATGTGTGTGTGAGTGTGTGTGTGTGTGTGTGTGTGTGTGTGTGTGTGTGTGTGTGTGTGTGTGTGTGTGTGTGTGTGTGTGTGTGTGTGTTTGAGAGAGAGAGAGAGAGAGAGAGAGGAGAGAGAGAGAGAGAGAGAGGAGAGAGAGAGAGAGGAGAGAGAGAGAGAGAGAGAGAGAGAAGAGAGAAGAGAGAGAGAGATGAGAGAGAGAGAGAGAGATGAGAGAGAGAGAGAGAGAGAGAGAGAGATACATACATACAGGCAGACAGACAGACAGACAGACAGACAGACAGACAGACAGACAGACAGACAGACAGAGAGAGTGTGTGTGTGTATGTGTGTATGTGTGTGCGTGTGCAGGTTTTGTGTGCGTGTGTGTGTGTGTGTGTTGCGTGTGTGTGTATGCGCGCACGCGCGGGCGTGTGTGTGTGTGTGTGTATGCGCGCGCGCGCGTGTGTGTGTGTCTGTGTGTCTGTGTGTGTCTATGTGTCTGTGTGTGTCGGGGGTAGGATCGTTCGGTGGGGCAGGCGTCTTCCATCTTAGAATTCAATACTCTTAGGACTGATACGAGATCACCCTGGGACTATTTGATTTGCTGTGATGAATATGGTGTTTTCCCCTATCCTCTGTGGCTTTCTACCCTAAACCCCCACCCCCACCCCCCACTTCTTCTTCCTTCTGTCTCATCCCAAACTCCTAAACCCCATAACCCTCCCCCTCTACCCCCTTCCCGCTCCTGTGCCTTCGACCAGCCCTGCCCCTCATCACAACCCCCCCCCCCACCTGCCCACACCCCCCTTTCTCTCCCCCCCCCACACCCATACATTGTCTCCAAAAGCCAAGGTCTGAATATATACCAAGGGAGTGGTGGCCGGGATAGCCTAGAGGTTAGAACACTGTGCTCGCAATCTGACGACCCAGGTTTGCATCCTGTTCAAGATGACCTTTTTCCCTGAAGTTAACATCAATGCTGAGTCCACTCTCTCCCTAAAAGTTCTTCGGATGAGACTATAAACCGAGGCTCCATGTGTGAACGCACGCAGAATATTTTGCGCACAGTTTAAACCCTGTTTCGGAAGAGTAGGCAATTGTGTGCCGGTGGGAACAGATGACAAAATTTACAAAACTGAATATACACGGGGACTAAATGTAAAAAGCACATGAGTGCTTATTCTTATTATCCTCGATATGAAAGAATAAATAGATAAATAAATAGATAAATAATAAATAGATAAATAGATAAATAAAGAACATCCAGGAAGTAGCTTGCTTCCAATGAGATATGAAGAAACAAGAAAAACAATATGAATCATGTTGTGATCCCCCCCCCCCCCCAAAAAAAAAGCAAATGGTATCAAATCTGAGTGCTGTTGTGTGACAAACACTGTAGCAGAGTATATACAAGCATTGGATTATTGTTGTTGATGATATTGTAATCATATTTACGTCCTAGCAGAAAGTTCCAGATAAGAGCATTAGACTTATATATATATACCCGTGGGACTATAAAATCAGGGGTTCCAATCTTGGTGCGGGTTGGGTGAATTAAAAATCGGGATATTTACGAATTCCCAGTTCAGCTTCAAACGCAAACATGCCAGTACTCTCCGAGCACATACAAGAAGATTATCATAAAATAATCATACGCGTTCAAGAAAATGTCATTCATATCAAACGTTCGGTGAGTTACACAAATACGAACATACTTAGCATGCATTCTGTAACTAGAGAGGGATGGACTCCACTAGATTTTCCTTGATCACCAAACAGAGACATACACACAAAAAAATCAGCGCGGCGGTATCCGGAAAACCTCTCAGGAAGATAATGGCGAAACAAAAGACAAAAGTAGTTAAGCACCTCTCTGTAACAGCGAGGTAATATCCCCAAACACTATACTCTACCCTTCAGTCCCCGACCTCATTCTATCCCTCCATCCCTTCCCTGCCCTCCCCCCCCCCTATCCCCTTCCCCCCCTTCCCCAGGAATATTGGCGTCACCTCACAGGGTTAGTATGGATTATTATTGTCTGCATGCTGGCTAAGAAGAATATTGTGTTCTCCTTTATCACTATCCCTTCTGTTTCTCTGTCTCTGTCTCTCTCTATCTCTCTCTCTCTGTCTCTGTTTCTTTCTGTCTGTCCACCTATCTGTTTGCCTGTCTGTTTGCCTGTCTGTCTGTCTGTCTGTCTGTCTGTCTGTCTGTCTCTGTCTCTGTCTCTGTCTCTGTCTCTCTCTCTCTCTCTCTCTCTCTCTCTCTCTGGTGATGCTGATTTGTAGAGGTAGGGAGGGGGTTTCATGCCTTTATTCCCTTTATTCAGGGCAAGGACCGGATGACAAAAAGTATGTAATACTTACTCTGTAACCCTTGAAAACATTCATTCATTTATTCATTCACTCATTCATTCATTCTCTCTCTCCCTCTGTCTCTGTCTCTCTGTCTCTCTCTGTCTCTCTGTCTCTCTCCCTCTCTTTGTCTCTGTCTCTGTCTCTGTCTGTCTGTCTGTCTGTCTGTCTGTCTGTCTGTCTGTCTGTCTGTCTGTCTGTCTGTCTGTCTGTCTGTCTCTCTCTCTCTCTCTCTCTCTCTCTCTCTCTCTCTCTCTCTCTCTCTCTCTCTCTCTCTCCTTCCTTCCTTCCATCCTCACCCCCTTCCAATCCAGACTCGGAAATTTTGGCACCAGCGATGTCGGGAGGAGACTCTGAGACGCACCATTGGAGAGACTTGGCTCAACATGATGACTCATTTAGAGTTAGAATTTTGTAGAAGAGACAAAAACACCCCCCATAATGAACAACAGTAGAAGTATAGATGAAGAAGGAGGAGGAGGAGAAGGATAGTATGTGTATAGTGATATAGTTTTGATGGTCGTGGGGAAAGAAGTAAAAGGTGGAGGTTAAGATTGGGGTGAAAAGTTGTGTGTGTGTGTGTGTGGTTTATGTGTGTGTGTGTGTGTGTGTGTGTGTGTGTGTGTGTGTGTGTGTGTGTGTGTGTGTGTGTGTGTGTGTGTGTGTGTGTGTGTTGTGTGTGTGTGTGTGGTTGTGTGTGTGTGTGTGTGTGTGTGTGTGTGTGTGTGTGTGTGTGTGTGTATGAGCTCTGTGTGTATGTGTGTATTTAGTCTTTCTTTCATTTCGAGGATAATGCAACTATCACTTATGTGTTGTTGTTTTTTTACATCCGATCTATGGTTGCATGCAGTTTTGTAATTTTGTCATCCGTTCTCACTTGTACAAACAGCCTACTCTTCTCAAAGGCGTAACAGGTTTAGTGTGAGCGCAAGATGTTCTACATGCGGTTGCACAGGGACAATTGGTTTATAAGGCTAGTCCCATACCAATAACTTTTCGGGAAGTGGAGTTGTTAGTGATAACTATTGTTAACTACAAAAGAAAAAAATACGTAAGACAGGCATCTTATTGGTGTTGATGGTGGTAGTTGTGGTGGTGGTGTTCGTGGTGTGTGTTTGTGTGTGTGTTTATGTGTGTGTGTGTGTGTGTGTGTTGTGCGTGTGTGTGTGTGTGTGTTTGTCTGTGTGTGTGTCTGTATGTGTGTGTGCAAAAGTGCATGCGCGCGCCTGTGTATGTGTATGTATGTGAGTGTGCAAGCGTGTGCGCACGCGCGCGCCAGTGTGTGTGTGTGTGTTTCTGTGTCAACGTGTTGAGGGAGAAGGCTGACTTACCTCACTGTGGGGGTGGCTGAGGCAGATGATGCAGAAGAGGTTGACTCCCACCAGACACAGGATGAAGTTAGCGTGAATCATGGAGCTGTCTCCTGCCATGTGCCTGCACCACAACATTTGGGATTTAAATTCTAATTCCAACACGCACACACACACACAAACACACACACACACAGATTATATATCTATATATCTATATATCTATATATCTATATATATCTATCTATATCTATCTATATCTATCTATATCTATTCTCTCTCTCTCTCTCTCTCTCTCCTCTCTCTCTCTCTCTCTCTCTCTCTCTCTCTCTCTCTCTCTCTCTCTCATTCTCTCTCTCTCTCTCTCTCTCTCTCTCTCTCTCTCTCTCTCTCTCTCTCTCTCTCTCTATATATATATATATATATATATATATATATATATTCCAACCCTTCCATACCCGAACCACCAGCACTACTAAAAAAAAACAAAAAAGAAACTTCAACCGATTCAACCTCATCCTTCTAAAGACAGAAACTCATTGCAAAGTTGTTGTAAATGCAGTGCCCAATTCGTTGAAAATATGTACACAAATGTTAATTAACATGACAATAACTAAAAAGATAATTACAATCCTCAACCAATGAATTTTCAAATTTTCAAATGCTATACTAATAATTCTATTGGCTAAACTCTGACCTCAATCAACCAGAATCGACCAATCGGAAAAAGACTTACCTCCAGCAGACGAAATAGACAAGCAGGGCGGCGACCAATCCACAGAGAGATATCACACAGCCAACCAGCAGCACTGTGTCACGCTGCTGCGGTAAAATGGCTGGCGTCTGTGGACAGAGAAATGTATTCTGTTTACAGGCCAAATTGTGTTGGAGTGGAGTGGAGTGGAGTGTGGTGTGGTGTGCTGTGGAGTTGAAAGATGTGGTGTGTGGTGTGGTGTGGTGTGGTGTGGTGTGGAGTGATGTGGTGTGTGGTGTGGTGTGGTGTGGTGTGGTGTTGTAGTGGAGTGCAGTGGAGTGCAGTGGAGTGCAGTGCAGCGGAGTGGAGTGTGGAGTATGTAGTGTAGTGTAGTGTAGTGTAGTGTAGTGTAGTGTAGTGTAGTGTAGTGTAGTGTAGTGTAGTGTAGTGTAGTGTAGTGTTGTGTTGTGTGGTGTGGTGTGGTGTGGTGTGGCGTGGTGTGGTGTGGTGTGGAGTGCAGTTTAGAGCAGTGCAGTTCGGTGTAGTGCAGTACAGTACAGTGCAGTTCAGTGCAATGCAGTGCAGTGCAGTGCACTGTACTGCACTGTACTGTATTGTACTGTACTGTACTGTACTATACTGTACTGTATTGTACTATACTGTACTGTACTTTACTGTATTCTACTGTACTGTGCTGTAAACCCATTTTAATCACCTCAGATTTCTTTTCCTAAAACTAGGGTTGTTCTCCCTGGAATAGCATGCCATCACAACAGCAATGTCACTCTTTTTTTTTTTGGTAATGTCCCTATCTGTAAGTTTGTTTTTATATCACAATGGTGTTTTTTTGCGTACAGAATTTCACAAGAAGCAGCATCCTTACTGCCGTTTTTGTTTGTTTTGTTTGTTTTGACTGGGTTTTTTTTTTGCTTTAAGTTTGTTTGCTTTTTTTGTACATGGACTAAATATGAGATACCCCCCCCCCCCAACCATTTAGGTAGGCGCATTCCAATTTTGACAATGTGGTCGATGAGTCAGAGCAAAATAATTATATTCATGTTGATCACCTAGGTATTAAACGCACAACAGCAACAACAGCAACAATAACAACAGCAACAGCAACAAAAACAAAGCAAAATCAGATTCGGGGAAGAACACTGTACACCTAGGTTATTTCGCCCTTCCTTGCACGCAATGATACATTGTGGGAGAAGCGACAGTGAAATCTGCTGTCAATGCTGTCGTTTCGCCACTTAGCGTGACTCTCTCGTTTCATGCTTCACTTCCTCTAGGGTCTAAAATTGGGTGACAGCTGTCATCTTATGTTTCTTTCTGGTAAGTGAGACCACACCTATATGCACATATTGTACGACAAACGCATAGGTATGTGTACATACGCATAAACGCGAACAAACGCCCAAACATAATTATTATACAGAGATGTACTCGTGCATGTATGTAAACACACACACTTCCATAAAAAAGCGTGTGTGCTCGCGCGTGTGCACGAGCAAACACACACACACACACACACACACACACACACACCACACACACACACACACACTGCAAGCACGCACATACACGGAGTGAAAAAAGGTATATGAGTAAGAGGAAGGGGATCAGAGACACAGACAGACAGACTCACAGTGACCGACAGACAAGCAAGACAGACAGACAGACAGACAGACAGACAGACAGACGGACGGACGGACGGACGGACGAACAGACAGACAGACGGGCAGACAGACAGACAGAGAGACAGATGCATAGAGAACAGAGACAGAGAGACAGAGAGAGAGAGAGGAGGAGGAGGAGGAGGAGGAGAAGGAGGAGAGAGGAGAAGGAGGAGGAGGAGGAGAGGTGAGGAGGGAGAAACAGACAGACAAATTGGCACAGACGCGACATTCCAATGTCACTTTGGATGGCAAGCCACGCTCTCACTATGAGACATGAGTCGTCTGCCAACACCACAAGTAAATGAAGGAAAAAGTCTGACACAAAGAAACCACCACTTACACAATACAACACGCAGACACTGCTGTGAAAACATGCAAAGTGATGAGCCAAAATAACTTCATGTGACCAAATGGACCAGACACCACAATTTGTTTTGGTGGTTGAGGGGGGGGGGAGGAGTGAGGGGTATGCAGTTTCTGGTGTTAAAATGCTTTCTTTATCCGAAACATGTTTTTTTTTGTAAGTCATGTGGTGCTTTTTGGTGTGGGATGAGTTTATGATTCACGTCTGCATATACGAAAATGATATTTTGGGGGTTAGTATTGTACTATTTCTTTGCGAGGTATAGTTATCATATTAAAATTGTTAAAGTTTAGAACGAACATATGAAAACATGTTCAATAAAAACTGTACCAGAGAGTTGTTTTACTATACCAACATTGTATCTATACCCAGCTTCCTCAATAGAAACCTTTTAATGATATGTTTGCGTAAAGTTAAAACAAAAAACCAAACAAGGGCCCATTTTTGTTGATACTATTAAAAAACATTGACAACACTCCAAATTATGATATTATCATCATGTAAAAACAGTCTGCTGTATGGTAAATCAACTGTAGAAAACAATACATTCGATCATTTCGAAATTGCAATGATTTCAATTCCATTTCATTTTTTCGGCCATCTTGAACCGTTTTCATAGCAACCACCACTGTTCAAAGAGTGTATCTGTACAAACATTTTTTTCTAAATTCTGGATGGTGCCTATGTATGCTCCCTGTAAAAAAAATCATTAACATTGTAATATAGTTTTGTTTACAAAACAGCTGCCAAGTTTCCACCACAAAACTTTTACTTTTTCATAGTTGTGCTGGATTCAAACAACAAAAACGTTATGTTTGTTTATTGTTGTTGTTTGTTTGTTTGTTTTATTTTTGGGGGAATGTAGAAAAGGGGGTGAGTAGAGAAGGGGGTGGGGAAGAGACTGTGCATGTATATTTTTTTTCGTTTTTTTATTTTTTATACTAATTCTGTGGGCATGGTTTGGAGATGGAGAGATGAGAGTTTAGCTTTGGTTTTGGTTTGGGTAGGGGTTTGTTCAGTTGTTTTTAATTTCTTTCTTTGCATTTTCTTTCAAGCAAACAAGCTATCCTGCAGTACTAGCACACTGACCGTCATGTTGGTGGCGATGACGACAACAGTGTAGTGGCCGGGCACGGGGCAGAGACATCGTGTGGTGTTAGGCGTTCTGTGGGTGACCTCACACATCCCTGTCCTCCATTCCCCCACCAGCTGACGACTGCAACAACATCATGGTCAAGAGAACACTTTGAAGCATCAAAAAGAGTGGAGGTATCTATTCGTCGGCGGATTCGTTCAGCATCTAACCTTTACTTAGGTAAAGAAAACTTCAAACAAAAAACAACAAAAAAACCGAAAAAAACGCACAAATTTAATAGCTGAGCAACCAATAATAGACAAACAGCAGATTCACTTTCAGTAATCAACATTAGACAATCAACATATCTACTCTCAGTAATCAATAATAAAAAATCAACATTTACTCTCAGTAATCAACAATAAACAATCGACTGATTCACTTTCAGTAATAAAAATGATGCAGTCAACAGATTTACTCTCAGTAATAAAAATGATGCAACCAGCAGATTTACTCTCAGTAATAAAAATGATGCAACCAACAGATTTACTCTCAGTAATAAAAATGATGCAACCAGCAGATTTACTCTCAGTAATAAAAATGATGCAACCAACAGATTTACTCTCAGTAATCAATAGACAACCAACAGATTTACTCTCAGTAATCAATAGACAATCAACATTCACTCTCAGTAATCAAAAATAGACAATCAACAGATTTACTCTCAGTAGTCAAAAATAGACAATCAACAAATTTACTCCCAGTAATCAAAAAAAGACAATCAACAGATTCAGCAATCATCAAAAGACAATCAACAAATTCATTCTCAATAATCAACAATAGACAATCAACGGATTCACTCACATTAATCAACAATAGACAACCGACAGATTCACTCGCAGTAATCAACGATAGGCAGTTAACAGATTCACTGTTAACAATCAACAATAGGCAATCAACCTATTCCTAGTGACTATTAAACAAAAACCAAATGATGATGAAATCAAACAATGACATCATACCTGTCTCTCCTGTCCCAAGCAATACACTTGGTGATGTTTTCCACAAATACTGGGAACTGCAACACACAGAGAAAAGATAACTATTTGATTGCTGGTTGTTGTTTTTTTGTCTTTTAGTTGCTGTTTTTGTAGAATATGTTTCTTTTTGTACGTTATAGATTTTGTTGTTGTTGTTGTTGTTTATTTTTCTTGTTTGTTTTTGTTTGGTTTGGTTTTTTTGGGTTTTGGTTGTTTTCTTTTTCTTTTTTGCTTCTTGCATATCAGCATTTCTGCAAGTCTTTATAACTGTTTTTACATATTCATTTATTCAGATGAAATAATATGAGTAGATATTGGAACTCAGACATTCTATGTTTGTCTAGTCAGTTTTGTTCATGGTTTATCAAAACTTGTGTCCATGTACATATCCATTTATAGAGGTATATTATATATATATATATATATATATATATATATATATATATATATATATATATATATATATATATATATACATATATATATATATACATATATATATATATATATATATATATATATACATATATATATATAACATACACACACACACACACACATATATGTATATATATATATATATATATATATATATATATATATATATATATATATATATATATATATATATATATAACATACACACACATACTAATATATATATATATTATATTTATACACATATAATATCTATACACTCACACTCACACACACTCACACACACACACTCGTGCACACACACACACACACACACACACACACCACACACACACACACACACACACACACACACACACCACTCACTCACTCACACATACACACACACACACACACACACACACACACACACACACACACACACACACACACACACACACACACTCATTCACCCACTCTCTCACCACACACACACACACACACACACACACACACACACACACAACACACACACACACACACACAACACACACAAACACACACAAAACACACACAAATACACACACACTCTCACACACACAAACTCCAACAACAACAACTGTCAGAGGGTGTTTAACCTGTGAAGGATGAGCGAATTCCAGTTCCACTTTGGCATCCCTCAGCTTGTAGGAGTCGTCCAGGAGACCCTCATTCTCTCCCACAGGCAGCACAGACACCAAGGGGGTCAGGAAATCCTTGAAGTCAAACCTGGTGAAAGAAACGAAACAAGAAAATATGTGACGCTCCACCACGAAATGAGTCGTCTAGCTAGCACCTGACCCACTTTTCCGCTAGGAGCCATTAAAGGCAGATGGGGGTCAAGTTGTCAATTGTAAGATTTTGATTGGTTATTAAACTATAGCCATTATTGTACTCTGTAGTGAAATATCAAGGGATACTTTTGTTTCCTTTTGCCTTTGTTTTAAAAATACCCAATCCCCCATTCTGGCCACCTATTAGGATGCTTAACTTGTTAGTTTTTTTTCATTTTGTTATTTCCTGCAGTCTGTCATTTCCAGTTGTACTAATAACTTTTGATAGAATTGTTCGATTTTCAATCTGCTTTTTATTTTGCATTGTTTAGCCATTTCATTGCACATTATTAACCTGTCCATAACTAAAAAATTGACCTCGGGTGCAATACAACGACTCCTTATGTGGTGGAGCGTTGCTATTTTATATCAATCATTTATTATGAAAGAGAAGAAAAGCCCAGAAACGGTATTCTATATACTAAAGATGATGTAGGTTTTGATCTAACTTGTCTCGGCCTGAACAGACCTGGTAAAGGTAAAAGTAAAGGTACACACACTCATCACCTTTGATAGTCTTGGGCTAGCTAGGTGCAAAGTGAAAAGGTTGGGGCGGAGGGTGGTGGGCGGTGGGGGTGGGGGGGGAGCGGTCTTGTGTATGAAAACTGCTAAACTGCAGGGTGGGGACGGCTTTGGGTGGTGGGGGGGAGCGGTCTTGTGTATGAAAACTGCTAAACTGCAGGTGGGGACGGCTTTGGGTGGTGGCCTTACAGTGGATGAACAGTGACAGCTTTCTCGTAGACAACTGGATTTTCTCAGTGTGCAAAAGGATAAGTGTGTGTGTGTGTGGGGTGGGGGGCTTGTATGTGGGGGGGAGGGAGAGGGAGAGGTAGAGAGAGAGGGGAGAGAGAGAGAGAGAGAGGAGAGGAGAGAGAGAGAGAGAGGGGAAGGGGAAGAGAGAGGAGAGAGAGAGAGAGAGAGGAGAGAGAGTAAGAGAGAGGGGGGGAGGGGAGAGATGAGATAGAGATGAGAGAGAGATGAGAAGAAGAGAGAGGAGAGAAAAGGAGAGAGGAGAGGAGAGGAGAGAGAGAGAGAGAGATAAAGAGGGAACAGAGGGGGGAGAGAAGGGGGGAGAGAGGATGACAGAGAAGAGACAGAGAGACAGAGACATACGACAGACAGTCAGCAGGCTGCAAACAGAAAGAATAGGCAGACAAACAGAGACGGAACAGCGCAGAACAGATAGAGACAGACAGAAAAGAGAAAAACAAGAGACAGAAAGAGACAGAGACAAACGGGGGGTCAACACTGTGGGAGGAGAGGACGATGTGCACGCGGTGCGTATAGATGCATGCACCACACATGTAGGCCACAGCACATGCGTAGTAAGCCTATGCCTGCCCACAAGCAGCAGATGCTGCAATATCCTTCACTTTCTTTTTAGTCGCTCAAATTACTGAAAAAGGAATTTAACATAACAGTAAATCCCAAAATCTTAAAAAATATATAATAAGCCATTTTCACACACACTCTCGGTATAAAAAACAGTCTAGAAACGTCAGACTTTAGTCGTGGTCACGTTCCCTCGATTGACGTCAGCCAAAGAGTCACAGGTGTTAGAGGGGATAAATTTCTAGGCTGAATTGAATTGTACTTATAGTTGACTGGCAGTTTCGTTCTTGATGGGAGAAATGAAGAGAAGAATGTTGAAGATATTTGGAGAGGGAAGAGGGGCTTTTAAGGGAGATTGAACCAGAAAAAAGGGGGGCCGGAGAGAGGAGGACGGTGAGGGGGAATTGTGCGGGGAGGGTAGATTGGGAGTAGTGGGAAGTTGGGAAAAGGGGGGAGGAGGGGAGAGAGGGAGAGATTGAGAGGGAGTGAAAGAGATTGAGAGGAGGGGAGAGGAGAGAGGGGAGACAGAAGACAGACAGACGTGACAAGAGGGCGGGCTGACAGACAGGACAGAGACAGAGAAGGACAGAGAGACAGACAGGCAGGCGACTAGACAACGGAAAAAAGCAGAGACAGAGGGTAGCTAGACAGAAAGGGCCCGACTGACAAAGAGAGACAAAGGGCAAAGAGAAAGATACATAGGGAAAGACAGAGACAGAGTAGACAGACAGATAGCAGACAGACAGAAAAGCATACAGAAGATAAACGAAGCCAGTCTGACAGAAATAGAGAGAAAAATGGGAGAGAAAAACGAAATGGGGAGGGTTTTTTTTAAAAAAAGGGGTTCAGTACCGAAGCACGAAACCTTTTAAAAAACCTCTATTGACACTGTATCAGTTTAACCTGCACAAAGAAAGCTCTGTCTGTCTGTCTGTCTGTCTGTCTTTTTTGTCTGTCTGTCTGTCCTGTCTTTTCTGTCTGTCTGTCTGTTCTGTCTGTCTTCTCTCTCTCTCTCCTCTCTCTCTCTCTCTTCTCTCTCTCTCTCTCTCTCTCTCTCTCTCTCTCTCTCTCTCTCTCTCTCTCTCTCTCGATGTTATCCCTGAGAAGGGCGGGGACTGGATGTAAAAAGCACACGAGTGCTTATCTGTTATCCTCGAATAAAGAATTTGCCTTGCCTTGCCTTGCCTTGCCTTGCCTTGCCTTGCCTTGCCTTGCCATGCCTTGCCCTCTCTCTGTCTCTGTCTCTGTCTCTGTCTCTCTGTCTCTCTGTCTCTCTCTCTCTCTTTCTCTCTCTCTCTCTCTCTCCTCTCTCTCTCTCTCTCTCTCTCTCTCTCTCTCTCTCTCTCTCTCTCTCTCTTCTCTCTTGCAAAGAAGGGATGGGTGGGCGGGTAAGGCAGAGACTCGGTGAGGGAAAGTGGGGAACATAGAAGGAAAGAGTTTGAGTGTGGTTTGGATTTTTCTTATCTTCAATAGCTCTTGTCATACATGTATTGACTAGTTTTTTTTGTTGTTGTTGTTTTTTATTGGTAGTGTGCTTACTTTGCTATTGGTTGTCCTCTATTAATATTTTGGTGGGAAAATGGGAAGGAGAAAGAGGAGGGGGGGGGGGGGGTGAATAGATCATAGTATAAAAAACCCCAACATTTTGTGATTATTCATTTCCCTACTCTATAGTGCTTTTGTATACTCTCTGTCCATCTTGGTCTTGTCTGTCTGTTTCTCTCCCTCTCCCTCTCTCTCTCTCTCTGTGTTTCTGTCTGTCTGTCTGTCTGTCTGTCTGTCTGTGTGTCTGCCTGTCTCTCCCCCTCTGACCCCACCTACTATTTTTTTGCCTCTCTGATTTTCACCTAATTGTTATTTGTAGTTTTCATTATTATACTCATTTTGTCTATTCATTTAAATGTATTTGAAAGTGTTGATCATTATGTACTGGAAAGTGTTGATCATTATTGTTTGCATATGCTGCTTACTTGAGTTTTTTTGCATGTGCATGTGCATGTGCGTGTGTTGTGTGTGTGTGTGTGTGTGTGTGTGTGTGTATGTGTGTGGTGTGTGTGTGTGTGTGTGTGTGTGTGTGTGTGTGTGTGTGTGTGTGTGTGTGTGTGTGTGTGTGGTTTTTCCTTTCATTTCCTTTTTTCCGATTTTGTTGTGTTTTTTTTGTTTTGTTTTTTCTTGTTTTTTTTTTTTTTGTGAGAGCATGGTGTAAAGAAGCTTTGTGCTTATCCATTTACTCTCAATAAACATTTCGAGTTCGAGTTCGAGTTCGAGTTCTCTCTCTCTCTCTCTCTCTCTCTCCTCTCTCTCTCTCTCTCTGCTTGTTGCTAATGAAAGAGAGCATGCCGCAACTGGCAAAGGGTGAAAATGATCATATAATGGGGTGGTGTCTGTGTGTGTGTAGGGGGGGGGGGGGGGGGGGGCTCTGCTCTTGTGGCGAGGCGCTCTCCCCAGGGAGAGCAGCCCGAATTTCACGCAGAGAAATCTGCCGTGACTTAAAGGGGTGTAAATGTAAATGCGAATGTAAAATGTAAATAAGTCAACTTAACCTAAGAGGCAAAAAAAACACAAAAAATATCTAGGTTAAGAGAAAACGCAGATTTTAATTTACTCCTCAGAGACAATATAGCCAATTATTCTAGGAGAAAGCCCAAGGTAATTATTTTACCATGGGAGAAAAACCAAAACTAAAACTGCTGGAAGCTAATTTAAAATGGCGATGACAGGCATATCTTTTGGGCGATTTTATTGAAAATGCGTCTTCCAAATGAACAGTTTCTCATTACAGACTTGTGATTATTCTCACCATGTGTCAACTCCATTACAGTATTATTATACACAACCCGTTGAGAGCAGGGCGTAGAAGAGGGTGTGTTATGGTGTTTGTAAATATTGTTTATATAATCATTGATAGTTTTGATTTCTAGTCTGGTTGAATTTTAGATTGTTTTTCTCGGGAGCTGATTAGTTTTGTCAGGTTTTAATTACTGTATTAATATATGCGTTTTCAAAGTAAAGACATAAAATAGTCTACAAAACCTTGTTTAGATTCAACCAAATCTTTCAGTCTGTTTCATTTAGACACAATCTCAGGAGTTTATCAACCTTGTCATTTTTAGAAATTATTTTGGTTGTTTTTAGTGCTTCTGGAAAAGCGTATAATAGGCTATATTCTTCCTATGATAGCTCTTGTTTCCATGTATTTTCTAAAGATATTATTACCATTATCATTATTAATAATATTATTATTATTATCATTATCATTATTATTATTATTATTATTATTATTATTATTATTATTATTCGCTATAGACTAACACGCACTTTAAGGCCCGCACTGCTGTAACTGGTTGTATGATGGGAATGACACCATAAGAAACTGGGATAGAGAGAAAAGGATTAGAATTATATATAGCAGCTTTTTACTGCAAGAAGAAATATACCTAGCAGAAAAGAACGAGATGAAAGCAAACAGTTGTTTATTAAAACCCAATACTGGAAAAAAAAGACTATAGTCATTGTTACTGTCA
>CM060322.1:17684478-17689478 GCA_030674155.1 Stramonita haemastoma | reverse complement strand
CACAGTACAGAGACACTTACCACCAAGCCACAGAAGTCAGTCACAGAGACACTTACCACACAAGCCAGTCACAGTACAGAGACACTTACTACCAAGCCACAGAAGTCAGTCACAGAGACACTTACCACACAAGCCAGTCACAGTACAGAGACACTTACCACACAAGTCAGTCACAGTCACAAAAACACTTACCATCAAGCCAAAGGAGCTTTTCTGGGGGTCTGGGGCCACAGCGGGGAAGCGCAGCGCCACTTCAAAGAGGGTGTGCAGGTTGATGGCGAACATGTCCACGTCCCCTGCCAGAGTCCGGTTCTGCGCCTTCCTCAGGATCTGGTACAGCGAGTCGTAGATGCCGCTCAGTCCATCCTGTTGATAGCCCAGCTGACAGCGCTCCAGCTGTGCCACAGGGAAACGATGGTATCATTAATGATGATAATGGTAATTATCATCATTATCATAGTAGTAATACAAACAGCAATAATGATGCTAGTGATGATAGTGGTGAGAATAAAAAGTAATCATAATGGTGATAATGATGATGGTCATAAAAGCTGACAGTGCTCCAGCCGTGCATAGGGAAATGATGATGATATTAATGACAATACTATTAATGATAATAACGGTAATTATCTGCATATTCATAGTAATAACACAGCAATAATGATAATAGTATAACGGTAGTAACGGTTTTATGATGATAATAATGACGACGACGACGACGACGACGACGATGACGACGGCGACAACGACGGTGATGATGATGATAATGATGATGATGATGATGATGATGATGATGATGATGATGATGATGATGATGATGATGATATCATAATGATAATAATGATGACGACGACGACGATGAACAACCAGCATCCAGTAACAGCTTACCCGAAAAGCTATCATTCCTTTAAAAAAAAAAAAAGCGTAACAAAATGAATGTTGCCTTACACCAAACAACATGAAAGAAAAGAATCCATCAAAGAACTCTTTCTGTAAGAATTCAATGAGATTAGATTCATTGAATAAAGTATTGGTTAAGAAGACTTAGCTAACTAATAATTGAAGACTACAAATGAATAAACGAACAAATAAATGGATTAAAAAAAACATTTTTCATATAATTATAAAGAGAGCAAGACTTCAAAACAAAAATAAAGTCTGAACAACAATGCTGCAGGTGATCTCTTGTTTTTTTTTTTTAATTCTTCTTGTTATTGTTCTTGTTGATATTGTTGTCCTTCTTCTTCTCCTTTTCCTTCCTCCTCATCCTCTTCTTCGTCAATTTCTTCTTCAATTTATTCTTCTTCGTCGTCTTCTTTTTTTTTTTTTTTTTTCTTCTTCTTCTTCTTCTTCTTCTTCTTCTTCTTCTTCTTCTTCTTCTTCTTCTTCTTCTTCTTCTTCTTCTTCTCTAACGTAGCAGCTCAGAAGTGAGCATTCTTTTTCTAAGTGATGATAGTTGGTAAACCCCTATAATTCTGTTTGTGTGTGTTTTTTGTGTTTTTTTCATAGCAGTAGACTTCTCAATTTTCCATCCCGAGTAAAAAAAAAACCAACCAAACAAACAAAAAATCCAGGACCTCACCTGCTCATACAAGTAGATGAGATGGATGGAGTGGCAGCGAGCGTAGTTGGGGGGGCCCCAGGCACAAGAGGTGCTGTCACACACACAGTCCCTCCTGGCGTAACCTGGTTATGGACAATTACAAGGGCATTGAAAGGTAGGTCAGAGATGGCACTAGAGGAAGGTGTAAGAGATTTGCAACATTTTATTTCCAGAAAAAACAACAACACCGAGAGGTACATGAAATTTGACGAAACCAATGCTTCTACTACTACTACTACTACTACTACTACTACTACTACTACTACTACTACTACTACTACTACTACTACTACTACTACTACTGCCACTACTACTTCTACTACTTACTACTACTACTACTACTAACTACTACTAACTACTACTACTACTACTACTACTACTACTACTTACTCTACTACTACTACTACTACTACTAACTACTACTACTACTACTACTACTACTACTACTACTACTACTTCTACTACTACTACTACTACTTTCTTCTACTACTACTACTACTACTATACTACTACTACTTACTACTACTACTACTACTACTACTACTACTACTACTACTACTACTACTACTTACTACTACACTACTACTACTACTATACTACTATACTACTACTACTATACTACTACTACTACTACTTACTACTACTACTACTGAAATCATTTTTATGACATACAGTAAGTGGCTGACATCAAACATTTTTGGAGGGTGGGGAAAGGGGAGAAGGTGGGGCCTGAGGGGAGGGGGAGAGCTAAAGGAGAGGTGTCGTTTTGGGTTTTGCTAGTTTTTGATATGTTGGGTTTATGCTTAAGGGGTGAGGTGTGTGTGGGGGGGGGGGGGGGGGAGAGTGCTGCTGTTGTTGTTGTTATGGTTGTTGTTTTGGTTGCTTTTGCTGCTGTTGTTGTTTTTGTTGTTGTTAATTTTGTTGTTGTTTTTCTGTTCCGAACCTTTTTCAGGTTTTTATTTTTGTTTCTGACTTATTTTTTTTTTTAGAAAGGGATGAGTGGGAATGAAGAGAAGAGGTTTAATATTTTTGTGTCGTTAATGCCAAAATGCTACCGGAACATATTATGATCAGCTTTTGCAATTCATTCACTCATTCATTCATTCAATCATTCATTCATTCATTCACTCATTCATTTATCCATCCAATATATCCATCCATCCTTCTATCTCCGAACTTCGTTCATTCATTGATTCATTGATTGATTCATTGATTCATTGATTCATTGATTCATTCATCCATCAATCCATCCATCCATCCATCCATCCATCCATCCATCCATCCATCCATCCATCCATCCTTCCTTCCGTACACCCATCCATACACACGTGTACACATGTACACCCTTACTTTCCATGCACGCAAACTCAAGCTTGTCTGTCTTCATTCTCATCATCACAGAGCCGAAAGATGAAAAAAAACTCGGATGGTGACACACAGACAAAAGTTTAAGTTTGTATTCTGTTTGTTGAATCGTGTGTTTGTCTGCTTTTTTCTGTGGGTTTATTTGCTCGCTTGTTTGTTCGTTCCTTCGTTCGTTTGTTTGTTTGCACGCTTGTGAGGTTATTCGTGTTGACAGATTAGTGATGGATTTGCTTGTTTGCTTGTTCGTTTGTTTGTTTGTTTGTGTACTTGTTTGTGCGTTTGTTGCTGTCTTGTTTATTGGTTTTGTTGGGGCTATTTTAAATAATTTTCATAAAACTCCAAAGGTTTTTTTTTTGTTATTTGTTTTTATCTCACCTGCTCCGAGACCCACGACCTTGAAATCTGCACGCAAACACACAGACCAAAAAAATGAATATATCACAAACGTACAAGGCTACAAGTTCAATGCTTGCTTTTTCTTCGTCTATCATCGCTATCACTTAGCCATAAATGCTCTGGCCTATTTTGTGAAAATCAAAAAAAAATAAGCGCAGAAAGAGAGAGGGACCTTCAGAGAAGGCGAAAGAGAAAGAAAGAAAGAAAGAAAGAAAGAGAGAGAGAGAGAGAGAGAGACAAGGCAAGGCAAGGCAAGGCAAGGCAAGGCAAAGTATTTTATTCGAGGATAATAGATAAGCACTCGTGTGCTTTTTTACATCCAGTCCCCGCCCTTTTCAGGGATACATCAAATTGAGAAGATACTAAACAATAAAACTTTACGCAATACCAAACAACACCCAAAAATAAGAACACTATATATGATAAGGTAATACAAAAAAATGCACTCGTTCAGAAAGCAAAAATCTGAAGTCACAATTAAAGATTTGATTATGGAAGAGAAGAAAGCGTTAATAGATAAAGAGCAAACAAGAGAACAAAATGAAATAAACAACTCAAAAAAAAAACATCAATCCACCACCATCTGTCTAAAATTATACATGTGTATAAATCATACATTTGGATAAAAGGGGAAATTTTAAAAACTAATATCCTTATTTGAGGGGGGGGGGGAGACATACTACCAATAAAATATAAAAAGAGAGAGAGAGAGAGAGAGAGAGAGAGAGGAGAGAGAGAGAGAGAGGAGAGAGAGGAGAGAGAGAGAGAGAGAGACAGACAGACAGACAGACAGACAGACAGACAGACAGACAGACAGACAGACAGACAGACAGACAGACAGACAGACAGACAGACAGACAGACAGACCGACAGACAGAGAGAGAGACAGAGACAAAGAGACAGAGATACAAGAGAGAGAAGAGGGATAGTCAGAAGGAGACAGAGACAGACAGACAGACAAACAAACAGACAGACAAAACAGACAGACACACAGGCAGACAGAAATAAAGGGGTGGACCGGAGAGGGAACCCCATACAAAACAAGCACCAATTTTCTTTATCAAGATTGGCACTTCACATCAATAATGCTTTTATGCCCAGGGAAAACACATTTAGAATCTTCCACTTTATGCGGTTAATGTAGGCATACCTTAAAAAAAGCAAAAAAACAAAGAAAACATTGGTGCATCTAGAACAACAACAACAACAATATATGAAAGCGAAACTAAAACATACCTTGAGAAAATAAAAAAAATTAAAATTAAAAAAAAAAAACAGCAACAAAGTGCATATTCAGTGCCCACCTTTTTAACTAAAATTGCTTGACGATACCGGGTGTGTGAGTGAGTGTATGCGTGCGTGCGTGTGTGCGTGTGTGTGTGTGTGTGTTAGTGTTAGTGTGTGTGAGTGTGTGTGTGTGTGTGTGTGTGTGTGTGTGTGTGTGTGTGTGTGTGTGTGTGTGTGTGGTGGTGTGTGGCGGAAAGTGGTGGGGGTGCAGGTGCGCGCATGCGCCTATGTGTTTTCTGTTTTTTTCTGTATTTCGCCCCGCGAGCATGTGTGTGTGTGTGTGTGTGTGTGTGTGTGTGTGTGTGTGTGTGTGTGTGTGTGTGTGTGTGTGTGTGTGTGTGTGTGTGTG
>CM060322.1:17664478-17669478 GCA_030674155.1 Stramonita haemastoma | reverse complement strand
CACAAACACAGGCGCACACACAAGCACTCCTCTCTCCTCTCTCTCTCTTCCCCTCTCTCTCTCTCTCTCTCATCCTCTCTCTCTCTCTCCTCTCTCTCCTCTCTCTCCTCTCTCTCTCTCTCTCTCTCTCCTCTCTCTCTCTCTCTCCTCACACACACACACACACACCACACACACACACACACACACACACACATAGACACACACACACAATTTGTAGAGAAAAAAAAAGCTGGCGACTAACCTTTGTTGCCGCCACCTGTTCATCCCATTTGGCTGGCTTCCTGATGAGTGGTACAGTCACGGACACACGGAACAGTTCTGGTGACACATCATAGTCATAAAGTCATCATCATTGTCTCTGCATCATCGTTTTCATTATCATTATCTTTATCGTCACCTTATAATTGTAGTCCTCAAGTCATTATCGTCGTCATGATCATCATGGTCATGATCATCATGATCATCACCATTATCACCATTATCATCATTATTGCTATCATTCTCATCATCGTAATCGTCACTTCATTGTTGTCATTGTTGTCATCGTCACCATTGTTGCCACTTCATCATAACCGTCGCATCATCATCATCATCAGCAGCAGCAGCAGCAGCAGCAGCAGCAGCAGCAGCAGCAGCAGCAATAGCAGTAATAGCAGCAGCAGCAGTAGTAGCAGCAACAGTAGCAGCAGCAATAGCAGTACCAGCAGCAGCAGTAGCAGTAACAGCAGCAGCAGCAGTAGCAGTAACAGCAGCAGCAGTAGCAGCAGCAGCAAGAACAGCAGCAACAACAAGAGTAGCAGCAGCATTTTAATAGATGAGTGTTTATGGCCCACTATGGGTATCATTATTCATTTATAACTACTCTTGGCAAAAAGTGTAAACCTAGAATGGAACTTGTCATTTGAAAAAAAACATGGAAAATCTGTTTGCGTCTAATGATCCTTAGATGTTTTTTTGCTTTTCATAATGTCTGTTATAACATTGAAAACTGTTTACTTTCTTTGATTAATAAAAACTGTTGCCATTTTTATAGGCCCAGGTTAAAATCTTTTAAGCAACTGATATTAGACAAGTACCGAGGCCAACTTTCAGCTATTGTTATGTTTTAGAATGTTAGAATGGATACTGTCTTCATTCATTCCAAGAACGTAGAACTATCGCTTGTAATTTTCTCTTTCAGAGGATAAACCCTTCTGAATATGAGTCATAGCTGTATGATATCTAGCAAGGGATTTGGATAAAAAAAAAAAATAAAAAAAACACTTCTCATCCAGTGTGTGGATACAGTCTCACAGTCAGTCTCAGGTATGACAAGTGAACAAGAGTGTAACAACTAAAGTGTTAAGCCAGGGAACGTCCAATTCTACAACGTGTCAACACCATCTGAGTGCTCTTGAATAAGCAGTTGGAACCATAGAATTAAATCTTTTTAAAAAAATTGTTTGAACAAATTAATAAGCAGTTGTCTTGTTTTAGGTTGGTTTGTATATTTTTACTCCGTGAATTTCCTGTAATTTTTCACCACGTGACTGTAGATAATTAAGAAGCGACTCAGACTAGAATATGACCACAGTAGATTTTGCAGGCGATTAATTTTCCATATTCAGAATTCTTAATCATGCAACCGTTTAAGATTCTGTTTGAAACCCAGATACTATTAATAGTACGGTAATATTTTCTTTTACGATGGAGAGAAACGCAAAACATTTCAATTTGTCTCAAAGAGAATACTCAAAGCTGTTTTAAAGAGATTTTTCAAAGTCACGATATCGCGATAACCCTTTAAATCTGCTTTTATGTTTTCTTCAAACATTTTGCTAATCCTGCAAGTGACGCTCAACAATGAACACCATGGTAGTTCTCTCAGTCCCACCCACCCTACACACACACACTCTCTCTCTCTCTCTCTCTCCTCTCTCTCTCTCTCTCTCTCTCTCTCTCTCTCTCTCTCTTGGAATTTTAACAAGTAGGGCGGAGGTTTTGTAAACGAAATCGCGAGGAGAGAGGAATGGACGTTGCAGTGATCAACATCCAGATTATGGAACATACACTGTCTTCAAGTTGCCTTAGTGTGGGCCTCCTTTTCTTTTGTGTGTGAATGTGTGCGTGTGTGTGTGCGTGCGTGCGTGCGTGCGTGTGTGTGTGTATGTGTGTGTGAGAGACAGACAGACAGAGACAGAGAGAGACAAAAACAGAGACAGAGAGAGGCGTAAAACAAACCCACCAAAAATACGATATTAAAATCCGATACGTCACTTCATTGTACACTCTGTCTGTCTGTCTGTCTGTCTATCTGTCTGTCTGTCTGTCTGTCTGTCTGTCTGTCTGTCTGTCTGTCTGTCTGTCTGTCTGTCTCTCTCTCTCTCTCTCTCTCTCCTCTCCTCTCTCTCTCTCTCTCTCTCCTCTCTCTCTCTCTCTCTCTCTCTCTCTCTCTCTCTCTCTCCCTCCCTCCCTCCGTCCCTCGCTCTTTATGAATAAATGTCTGCGCCTGTGTCTGCGTCTCTCCCTCCCTCCTCTCTCTCTCCTTGATATGTCCACAATTTGCCCTTAACAATGTTTCTCTTTCCACTCCATGAATTTGCTTGCTTGGAGACATTCTCTCCTCACCAAGCTTTGGCTAAGTGCGTGCGTGCGCGTATGAAGCGGCGGAGACGAGACGTTTAACTTCATATCTAACCCTGATGGCCTGTGTGAGGACCATGTGTCAAAGAAATGCCACACTGCAGCCATTTTCGTTCTCCCTCTGGCACCATCAAATGTCAGAGGAGGCTACCTTGAATTGACAGGAAGTCTCAAATATAATCGCCCTTTAACAGACGCGGATTTGATTGGTGGTTGCTGTCACGTGATGATGTCCAGGTGATGTTCGTAGTTCTAAGACATGGGGGGGGGGGATTTTTTTTTTCTCTATGGGATTAAAAATAGAATGGGGAGTGGTGCGAGGTGGGTGGAGTTGTCTGTGTAAACGCCGTGGAAGATGTTATCTGTATTACCTTTGTCACCCTTTTCGTCTGCCTCCTTTTCCCCCGTGGGGATGCCAGGGGCTCTTTCAGTATAGATAGCATCCCCAACCTTCTTGGAAATTTTGTGCTAGATATTTCCACTTTTCTATATCTCTCTTTTTGTTTCTGTCTTTCTCCTTAACTTTATAATATTTTTTGTGCTTATTTTCTACCTTCCCAGTCTGCTCTCCTGTCTTTTTTCAAGCAACTGTTTCGAAGAAATTTCTGTTTTCATTATATGATATTTTGCCTGTGTTTTGTTGTTGTTGTTTTTTTCAACCAGGTAGTGATACTTTAGACACTGGGATGGGCACAGGATGTCCATTCTGCACTGGTATTTGACCATATGGCACTTTCAATGTATATTTTTGTACTTGGATATGTCCGTTATGATTTTTAAGGGGGTTTCTTTTGAAATCTAGGGATGATAAATAAAGCGGAATGGCTGGCGTCCTCAGCACAGCCTAGTTTATTTGTCTTAAGGAATAAAGTAAATTCGGTATTGTGTCATTTCATGTTATTTTTGTTGTTGTTTTTTCAGATGGACGGTGTTAGACATTTGAAAGTTTTAGGACGTGTTGGTTTTCAACCTGAAGTTGAAAGTTACTGGAGCCACTGAAATTGAATGAGGTGACAGCCCTGCTACAGCTTTCGTGGTTGGTATGGCTATAAACAATAATATCATGGTATGGTATGGTATGGTATGGTATGGTATGGTATGGTATGGTATGGTATGGTATGGTATGGTATGGTATGGTATGGTATGGTATGGCATAGCATGGTATGGTATGGTATGGTATGGTATGGTATGGTATGGTATGGTATGGTATGGCATGGCATGATATGGTATGGCATGGCATGGTATGGCGTGGCATGGCATGGCATGGTATGACATGGTATGGCATGGCATGACATGGCATGGCATGGCATGGCATAGTAAGGTAAGGTAAGGTAAGGTAAGGTATGGTATGTATGGCATGGTATGGTATGGTATGGTATGGTATGGTGTGGCATGGCATGGCATAGCATGGTATGATATGGCACGGCATGGCACGGCATGGCACGGTACGGTACGGTACGGTACGGTACGGTCTGGTCTGGTCTGGTCTGGTCTGGTCTGGTCTGGTCTACCTCTTTCCTCTCCTCGCCAACTCACATGACATCCCCACTTCCAACCCACTCATTTTCTCAATGAGTTTCTAGTCATGAAAATTGACAACAAAAAAGACTGCCAAGCGCATATGTTATTCTAGCTGCTTTTTTGTCATTTTTAGTCTAACTTCGCCTGGCGTTGTTTTTTTTGTTTGTTTGTGTTTTTTGTTGTTGTTTTGTAGTTGGTTGTTTTTGTTTTATTTTTGTTTTACGGAGCATGTTTTCAGTTATTGTTCGACTCGTGTTTTCTTTTCTTTATACTCCTGTCTGTCTGTCTGTCTGTCTGTCTGTCTGTCTGTCTGTCTGTCTGTCTGTCTGTCTGTCTGTCTGTCTGTCTGTCTGTCTGTCTGTCTCTCTCTCTCTCTCTCTCTCTCTCTCTCTCTCTCTCTCTCTCTCCTCTCTCTCTCTCTCCTCTCTCTCTCTCTCTTTCTTCTTATTTTAATTAAAGAGCGTTTTTTTCTTCATGGCCTTACTACAGTAAGCTTAGTCGTGACTGTGGGGAGGTTAATCTGCGGACGATAGCAGGAACTTGACACTAAGGACTATTACTGAGAGCGTGTTTGGAGCTGCTGTTACACAAAGACACCAAGTAATGCCCATGTTGTTCTGTCCTTGACAACATCAAAAGAATAAGGGAATGTATGCCTTTCTTTCGTTCTGTCTGTCTGTCTGTCTGTTTGTCTGTTTGTTTGCCTGTCTGTCTGTCTGTGTGTCTGTCTGCCTGTATCTGTGTCTTTCTGTCTGTCTGCCTCTATCAATCTCACCCATCCACCCACCCCCCTCTCTCTCTCTCTCTCTCTCTCTCTCTCTCTCTCTCTCTCTCTCTCTCTCATCTCTCTCTCT
>CM060322.1:17651978-17659478 GCA_030674155.1 Stramonita haemastoma | reverse complement strand
ACAGCTTCGGGGCTTATTTTTGAAGGCATAAAGCCTGTATAGTCTTTCATGATTCTCTCATATATCCATTTCTTGCTCATATATATGAAGCGAAGTTGATGAAGATATCTGGACTATTCAAATTCCACACTTATACTTTCTACAGTTGCAGAGGCTGTATTTGTTCTTACTAATAGTTCAACCAATTCTGCCATTTCGCCTATTCCAAATCTGAACGTCAACATACTGTTTAACCTTTGACAGAATTGTTTTTTTTTTCTAATTTTCTCCTTTTTTTCACGAAAAATAAAATCAAACAAATACTGCCTCCACAATGAAAAAAACACTACCACCACGATCACCACCCTCACACAAACAAAACAACGTTATTATAATTATTAAATCACCAGTGCCCCAGTTTCTGGAATTGCGTGATGCAGTACTATGAATGGCTTCCCTCCTGATGCCTGTGTCAATGTGACCCCCCCCCCTCCCCCCACCTTTGTGACATCACAGTGTCGTGGGAGGGAGCGATCAGGAGTGGAAGATATGACATAACGGTGTCACTGACTGGCGGCCAGCCCATCCTCATTTTAGGGGCATCAATATTTCAAAAGGAGAGAAGGAGAGACGAAACAGGAGGAGGGGGGGTGGCTGGGTGGGTTAGAGTGTGGATCAGTGGTCAAAGAGGTACTGTACCTTCCTAGAAGAAAGCGAGATATCGCTGAGTTCGATCATGTTTGTGCATGAAGTTTCCCCTCCCCCCCAAATCCACTGGCTAGACCTTGCCAATGAATAGATGATGAGGATGAGAATGATGATGATGATGATGATGATGATGATGATATGATGATGATGATGATGATGATGATGATGATGATGATGATGATGATTGTGATGATAATGAAGATGAGAGTCAATATGTGCATGCTATAATATAAATGTGTGTTCCACACCGCGCTGTTATTTTAGAGGAATTGAGTATGCATTGGATTTAAATTGAATTTATAATCTACAACCTTTCCTCCTGTTTTGCTTCTTTTTGAATTCTTGATCAGAAAAGCACGAGGGGGCAGGGGAGCCGGGGGGGGGGGGGGGGGGGGGGGGGGGGGGGGGGGGGGGGGGAGAGAGAGAGAGAGAGAGAGAAGAGAGAGAGAGAGAGAGAGAGAGGAGAGAGAGAGAGAGAGAGAGAGAGAGAGACAGACAGACAGACAGACAGACAGACAGACAGACAGACAGACAGACAGACAGACAGACAGACAGACAGACAGACAGACAGACAGACAGACAAACGGAAAGATAGACAGACATAGACATACAGAGACAGACAGAGGCAGACAGACATAGACAGATAGAGACAGGCAGACAGAGACAGACAGACTGACAAACAGACAGACAGACAGACAGACAGACATATGTTAAAACTGATTTTCGGAAGAGTAGGACATTGTGAGCCGGTGGGAATGGATTGCAAAATTTACAAAGAAAACTGCATAAACATGACGACTGGATGTGAAAAAGCACCTGAGTGCTTATTTCATTATCCTCGAAATAAAAAAAATAAAAAAACATAAGAAAAAAAAGAAAAGACAGAAAGCGTGCAGCAAAGAAGAAGAAGAAAAAGAAGAAGAAGAAAGAAGAAGAAGAAGAAGAAGAAGAAGAAGAAGAAGAAGAAGAAGAAGAAGAAAAGAAAGAGAAGAGGAGGAAGAGAAGAGGAAGAAGAAGAAGAAGAAGAAGAAGAAGAAGAAGAAGAAGAAGAAGAAGAAGAAGAAGAAGAGAAGAAGAAGAAGAAGAAGAAGAAGAAGAAGAAGAAGAAGAAGAAGAAGAAGAAAAGAAAGAGAAAAAGAGGAAGATGAAGAAGACGAAGAAGAAGAAGGATGGGAAGAAGAGGGAAAAAAGAGAAAAAGAGCGTACGATTTCATGGTTAACAAAATGCTGCAACAAAAATAGCGGACGAGTCAATAAATTTATGTCGATAAAATGCATATAATGTCATTACCGTGCTCCTTCTTTCCTCTAAAATGGGTAAAATGGTAAACTGATGGATAAAGAAAATGAAAAAAAAAAAATATATATATATAAAAACCTGGTCACTAACTTCTCGGAGTGACAAGAACATGTTAGTATCAAAAGAAAGCAAAAATTGTATTCTGGAAAAAAATATTTAGTCACTGATTCAATGAGTGGAATGGAGGATTATCACAGCTAAGAGAAAAAGAGCAACAATGAAAGGAAATAAAGCAAAAAACACATAAAACAGAAGACTGAAAATAATGAATCAAACCAGTCCAACTCATCTGTTCACCTCCTGGTGTTTCTTGTGGGTCGTCTGTATGTTTGTGTGTGTGTATGAGTGTGTGTGTGTGTGTGTGTGTGTGTGTGTGTGTGTGTGTGTGTGTGTGTGTGTGTGTGTGTGTGTGTGTGTGTGTGTGTGTGTGTGTGTGTGCGTCTGTCTGTTTGTCTGTCTGTCTGTCTGTCTGTCTGTCTGTCTGTCTGGGTATCTGTCTGTCACCATCTCCCTCTCTCTCTCTCTCCTCTCTCTCTCTCTCTCTCCTCCTCTCTCTCTCTCTCATCTCTCTCTCCTCTCTCTCTCTCTCTCTCTCTCTCTCTCTCTCTCTTTCTCTCTCTCTCTCTCTCTGCTTTCATTTTTCATCGATATAGTAGGTGGGAAATTTATCTATGCTTTCATTTTTCATTGCTACAATATACGTGAATTTGTTGTTGTTGTTGTTATTATTATTGTAGGTGTGAAATTTATCCATGGTTTCATTTTTCGTTGTTTTGTATTTGTGAAATGTATTCATGCTTTCATTCTCATTGCTATAGTGTGAGTGAAATTTATTCCTGCTATCATTCTCATTGCTATAGTGGGTGTGAAATTTATCCATGCTTTCAGTGTTCAGTGCCATAATGGGTATGAAATGTATCAATGCTTTCGTTTTTCATTGCTGAAGTATGTGTGAAATGTATCAATGCTTTTATTTGTCATTGCTATAGTATCTGTGAAATTTGTCATTGCTAAAGTGTATGTTGAATTTACCCATCCTTTCATTTCACATTGCTATAGTAGGTGTGAAATGTATCCATGCTTTCATTTTTCATTGCTATATTATATATGACATTTATCCAGGATTTCACTTTTTTCATTGCTATAGTAGGTGAGAAATCTATTCATGATTTAATTTCTCATTGCAGTGGTCTGTGTGAACTATGATATTGCTGTCATTTTTCATTGCTATATGTAGGAGATGTATCCATGCTCTGATTTCTCATTGTATAGTAGGTGTGAAATTTATCCATGCTTTCATTTTTTTATTGCCATAGTAAGTGACAAATTTATCAATGCTTTCATTTTGCATCACACTCACACCACTGCCCCCCTCACCTGGTGTATTGTGGTCCAAGGCCAGGGTACCATTAAACCATTTCAGTGTTCAGTGTTCAGTGTTCAGTGTTCTCTCCTCTCTTCTCTCTCTCTCTCTCTCCTCTCTCTCTCTCTCTCCTCTCTCTCTCTCTCTCTCTCTCTCCTCTCTCTCTCTCTCTCTCCTCTCAAACTACTTCAACTAATGACTTTAGCTCCTATACTTTTGTTTCTTGTGCTTCGTCTACATCTGCCTGCCAGTTTCACCCCATCTCTCCCCCCCCCCCCTAACCCCTCTCTCTCTCTCTCTCTCTTCTCTCTCTCTCTCTCTCTCTCTACTCTCTCTCTCTCTCTCTCTCTCTCTCTTCCATCCCCCCCCCCCCTCTCTCTCTCTCTCTCTCTCTCTTCTCTCTCTCTCTCTCTCTCTCTCTCTCTCTCTCTCTCCCCCCTCTCTCTCTCTCTCTCTCCGTCCCTCTTTCTCTTCCACCCCCCTTCTCCCACCTCTTGCACATACACATAATATACACGAGACAGAAATGGACAGAGAAACACAGAGAGACAAACAAACATAGACATTGACAAAGAACCACACAGACAGAGAGATAGAAAAAGGAAGCAGAACAAGAGACAGACAAGGCAACAAGGAAGTAGGAGAGAATCCAAATTGACTTTATTTGTGGTAATTCCAGAATTTAGCCTCCTAATCTTTGTCAGGTCAAAACAAAGTCTAGAAAACGAACGGAAAGAAAAGAAAAACAGAATCCATCAAACAAACTAAAATAAAGATTGAAGCCCGCTCGACACACTTCTTTATTGACAGTAAAAGAAGCCAATTTCATTAGCTGTTTAGAAAGAGGCAAATCCAGTTTGAAAGGACATTTATCACGAAGTGTTAATGAAATCTGGTGCAGTGGATTTGTTTTTTTATACCCTGGATCTTGAAGAAACTCGATAAAAACAGGATGAAGTAAACAGAAAGAAAGAAAATAGATTGTGAGTCAATCAAGTCAATTAGTGAAGTAAAGTAAAACAAAACAAAACAAAAACTTGAAAATAGTTTTGGAAAAGATTCAAAACTAGAAAAGGAAAAAAAAAACAGAATGACAAAAAAGTTAAAACCAAACGGAGCAAAAAACTTAAAAATACGATCCACCCTAAAAAAAAAAAACAACTAAAAAAACAGTAAGTTAACAAAAATCAAACTAATTACAGAAAAGCAATAGGGTATAAAATTAAGACATAGGAAATAAAAACAAAAGCAAGCTAAAGAGTTAAAAACGTAAACGAATCTTAAGACAAAAATGAAAAAAAACCATAGAAATCAAATAGCAAACTGAAACAAAAAACACGTAAAACATGCAATACATAACAGATATAATTTGGATGAAATAGACAAAAGCGTTCAGATATCAAAATCATCTCAGATAAGAAATGAACAAACTCCAGAATAAAAAGAGAGAGAAAGGAAGGAAAAAAAGAACCAAAGAAAAAAGAACAGAAAAGAGAGAGAACATTTTTTTAAGGAAACAGGAAGAACATATAGGATGCAGAGATAGATAGATAGATAGATAGATAAGATAGATAGATAGATAGATAGATAGATAGATAGATAGATAGATAGATAGATAGATAGATAGATAGATAGATAGGTAGAGAGAGAGACAGACAGACAGACAGACAGACAAAACAGACAGACAGACAGACAGACAGAAACAGAAACAAACAGACAGACTGACAGACAGACACACTCACACATAGATAGATTAAGAGAGATACAGACAGACACACATACATACAGACAGATAAATAGAGACACAGATTAATAACCAGACAAAAATAGACAAACAGACTGACAGACAGACAATACAAAAAGAAGAACAGAAAAAGAATGATAACATCAACAACAAATAAAAAATAAACCACCATATAACCCACCACCAAACCACACACACACACACACACACACACACAGACACACACACACACACACACACACACACACACACACACACACACACACACACACCAAGGAAAAAAGAGAATGACCACTGCAACGCAGCTTACCTTGTTCAATACAGGTGACATTATCCGTGTCCAGTTTGAAGCCATCCTGACAGGAACAGTACAACACGCCCTCGTAATTCTTCTGGCAGTGGTCACTGCAGCCCAGCTTGGCACACTCTGAAACAAAAAGCCACCACCACACAAGTTGATACATTGCTGGAAGACTGACCAGTGAAACGAGCACACTCACCTTAAGAGTACCACCGTCCCAAAACAGCGATGGACAAACAGTGATGAAGAAGAAAGGTGTACGTTAACCGAGGTTTACAGGTAACGCGCCTGCCTAGAAAGCAAAAAGTCCGGCCAGGTCGGAAGTGTGTGCAGTGGTTCGAATCCCATTAATTTTGGGCCCCAAAACTTTTCCCTCATCCATTCGACCATCAGTGGTGGTCTGGGTGCTAGTCTTTCGGATGAGACGATACACTGAGGTCCCGTATTTCACACATTATTTAGCGCACGTAAAAAAACCCACGGCAACAAGAGCAGTGTCCCTGGCTAAAGAAGTTTTAAAAAGCACTCTAACAGGAAATGAATGCACTTGCAGACTGAAAAAGAAAAAAAAGGTGGCTTGCACTTGAGCAAAACACTTTCCCCGGAGAGAGCAGTTCGAATTTCACGCAGAGAAATCTGCTGTGACATAAAGTAGGTACAAGTACAATACAAAATAATCAATTGCCATGTGGCGCAGTGGGTTAGCACGTTGATTTATGCTGGACGGTTATGGCTTTGAATTCCGAAGATGTATAAGTTTCTTTTCAATGTGACGTTCTTTCCCAGAGAGAGTTTGTGATAGAATCATTGGGAAGACTGGTCGGGGCCACATGATCAGGTATCATTCCCTCTATGGTTGCCATTTTGAAAGTGTTGTCAACTCACTCGATTAACCTTGCAGCTAAGTGGCTGAATCTCTTGGGCCATGCCAGACTGACGCAAGGATATAATTATCATGATAAGAATCATCAAAGAAAAAGGAAGATTATATATTTCAAAGCTGGCACATATCCCAAAGTTTTATCAGAATGATATTTCGTAAAGTAAAGCCATGTAAAGTTGTCTCAAAGCTTTATCGTGATAGTATTTCCAATATAATCGACTAAATACAACAAACATTGTTTTCTATTCACAATCCCCTTCTGCTCTGGTCATAATATGGCGATTTCAGTTTCAGTTTCAGCTTTACCCTTACACTTCTTTTCAAGATAGTGAGTTTGTGTCCAAGATTAAGGAGTTTGAAGAATATTGGGGATAAGTCATCGGGGGAGGAGGGGGATGATTTGGTTGTGATCTGAACGGGGGGGGGGGTATCTCATTCAGTCTCACTCAGAGACTAGGTGGATAATGTTGTCGGCTTGGGGGGGTTTCATAGGTAGTGTCTTAGATATTCTTGATGAGCAGAAGCATCAGAGAACAGCATCAAACCAATCCAGCAGTAGAACAAATAGATTTTCTGGCGCGCGCGCGCACCTACGCAGGCACGCAGGCACGCACGCCATACATACATACATACATACATACATACATACATACATACATACATACATACATACATACATACATACATACATACATACATACATACATACAACATCACACGACACACACAACAACAACAACAACAACAACACAACAACACACACACACACACACACACACACACACACACACACACACACACCACACCACACCACACCACACCACACCACACATATACGCACTCACTCACACTTTCTAGCACACATCACATAATAAATTATGTGGAAATATAAATTAGTGATGTCTAAAGTTAACACATGCCCATCCCTTGTCCCAACATAATCAACTTTATCATAAAGATGATGAATCCTGGTACATCAAACAAGATCTATCAACAATCTCATGAAGACATAAACACCCATAAAAGCCACACTCTATTCATCAAAAACGAAAACCTATTTTCTTGTCTCTTAACCAGCAACGGGATGGGCTCCGCCAGGCTCAATTTATTATTTTTTTTAAATTTAAAAAAAAAATTGAGGTCTGCAAAATTTAGTGCAGTGCCCTTAAGCTTTATCAAGGAGTGAATAGAGATGAAAAAGTTAAAGAATGTTTTTCTACAT
>CM060322.1:17641978-17649478 GCA_030674155.1 Stramonita haemastoma | reverse complement strand
AGAATTAAAAAAAAAATTATTTTTGTTCTAAACCCTTCAACACAGGAAGTCTAGAAATGAAAGATGGCTGTTCTACACGATCACATTATTCTTCATGGATTCAACAGACCTTTCAGTATACAGACGACAAAAGCAACAAAAGAAGCAAAGCAGAAGAAAACGAAACATTCAAATAAGATTATGCTTCGCTGATCTGTCAGTTCAATTTCTCACGATATGTTTGGGGTTGTTTTTTTTTAAGTTTTCACTGGATTTATTTGCTTTTTAAGACCAGACATTGTCTGATGACAAGCGAATAATACTTTAATTTGAAATTAAAAAAAAAAAGAAAAACATTGCAAACAAAATTTCTCCAAAGGAAAAGAACTTTCAATACATGTTTTCTAAATGGCTGAACTGCCACTAAGCCAATAATTCACTCTAAAATCATTACATTTCCATTTGAAAAATAAACTAAACAAGGTTATTAAATTATGCTCCACTACATAATGAGTCGCATTGAACCTCATGTCAGCTGTAAATTATTAACATATCACTAATCGACCTATGAAAAAATTGTTTAATAAAGAAAGAGAGAGAATCGGATTTTTTTTTTAAGAATCACAAATTAAAACGTTAAATTAAAAAATGTGATTTTTTTTTTAATTTCAGAGTTTATAAAACCATCCCGGTAGCAAGGGCGATCACGGTGTTTGTCTCTGCTGAAGTTGCTTCCCTTGAACCAGGAGTCTTTTTACCAATAATTGAGGAAACATGTCCCAGAAAAACAAGTGTTTATATCATGCAAGCCTTGATTTTCCCCCAAAAGTACCTGTTTTACAGACAGGAGTTAACCTCCTTTTTCGTCTGGAGAGAGAGAGAGAGAGAGAGAGAGAGAGAGAGAGAGAGAGAGAGAGAGAGAGAGAGAGAGAGAGAGAGAGAGAGAGAGAGAGAGGAGAGAGAGAGAGAGAGAGAGAGAGAAGAGAGAATTACTGTAACAATAGTTAGAATGCAAGTAGACATCAAGAGGCACACACGTGTACACACAAACACATGCACACACAACACACACACTAACACACACACATACACACGCGAACACACACACACACACACACACACACACACACACACACACACTCACACTCACACTACACACACACACACACCCCACTCCAAAAAATATTAAATCATACAAAAAACAACATTTAAAACAACCAACAAAAAACTTCCTTCACACATCCACAGACTTTAAAAAAAAATTGATCATGAAAAAAAAACAACCGACACTCAGATCAGGTGCAAATCATTATTCACAACGTACACAACAGCAAAGACACACCACACAAAGAGATTAAGACAGGAGAATTGGAAGAAAGAACAGACGACACTGTTCGCAGAAGCAAGATTAATGAATCATGACGGTCTCACTCACTCATGGTGCAGTGGCCATCAAACTCAATGACAGGGAAAATAAAGGGGGTGGAGGTAGGGGGGGGGGGGGAACTGAGGGGCGGGTTGGGGGAATACAGAACAAAAGACTGAGTGAAAGTTGAGAAGGAGATTGTGTGAGGAGGGAACGAAAAGAATACTGTAGTAAAATCTTTCAGATTTGTGGTCTGATATTGATACTACAATTTATCTTGCGACACATCTCATGAAAACTGGCTTATCTGTTTCAAGGTTACAGATTTCTAAGTGTATGTTATATAGTGTTGTAATAGTTTTCTCTGAAGTCGGAATGCAGCAACCTCAATTGTGAGCCAAAGCTGTAACAACCGTTAACTCTCAAACACACACACACACCACACTCAAAACACACACGCACCTACACACAAGCACGCACGCACCCCCCCCCCCCCCCCCCCACCCACCCACACACACACTATGCTTATGTGCATGAACTGCATACAAAGAGAGAGAGAGAGAGAGAGAGAGAGAGAGAGAGAGAGAGAGAGAGAGAGAGAGAGACAGACAGACAGACAGACAGACAGACAGACAGACAGACAGACAGACAGACAGACAGACAGACAGACAGACAGACAGACAGACAGACAGAGACAGAGACACAGAGACACAGAACACAGAGACAGACACAGACACACAGGCACAGACACAGACACAGACAGACAGACAGACGGAGACAGAGAAAGAAAAAGAGAGAAAGTGGGGGGGGGGGGAGGGGGGGGGGGTAAGTACAAGCTAACCCATCTCTTTCACTGACACTTGCGTGACAATGGCCTGCCTGAACACCTGATAGCCTTTTTATCAACAATCGAAAATGACACACCGGAAACTCTTCCATCATAAACATTTCAAAAAAAAAACCCAACCGGAAACACAGATAAAAGAAAAGGACAAGTGTTTCATCGACAGTGCAGAAAGAAGAAGAGATCCACCACACACAAAAAAAGCTGCTATCATTATGTCTCATTCTTTCCTCCTCCTTTCTCTCTTTGTTCTGGTTTTGTTTGTTGTTTTTTTGTTTTTCTTTTCCTCCACTGCCCTGCTCAAGGGATGGCAATAACAAAAAATATGATGACTTGTATAATTCATATGTATTCTTGCAGCTTGAAATGAAATAATCTGGAGGGAATTTCTTCTGCTGAATGTATTGATTGATTGATTGGTTGGTACCACGGAGGACACAAAATCCTTTTTTTTTTTTTTAATAGAGTGATGTGATACGAAAATGAAACAAAAAGCCTTCAAAGGAAAGAAAGAAAGGAATTATGTGTGATTTTTTTTAAAATTAAAAATCACGAAAATGGAAATGGTTGTTCTTTAAGACCATGTTCCTTTGGATGGATATAATGTATTCTTTTAGTTAAAATTGTTTGAAGTGTGATTAAACAACAATAACAACAAGCTTCTACGGCATACGCAGACCGCAGCAGAAAAGTCCAGTTGATGAAAAATAATACCAGTGGCATCAGCACTGAAGAAAATTCCGACTGTCCATAGCTTTATATATCTGTAAGGAATTGTACAAGATTAAGGGTTAAAACTGAAGTATATTCACAGTCCCCTACAGCCTAGATCACAGTTGCAATGACCAAACTGACAGTCCTCTGGAACGACAAAAACAGCAGCAGCAGCAGCTTCAAGATCATACTGATGTTTTTCCTGGTCATATCCATATTTTTTGCAAGCATGCAAAGAAAAAAAAAGACCATAAAAGCAGACGTTGAAAGAAACATTCAGGCAATGGAGATGAGATGCTCCTGCAAACTCCTTGATATCTCGCCCCATCACTTAACAAGTGAGGAATATGAAGAGCTCTTGACTTCAGAGGAAAGAAAGTGCAAACTGAAGTGGTACGGGCATGTCACACGAGCATCTTGACTGGCCAAGACTGTTCTACAGAAAGGAGTATCAGAAGAAAGATAAAGAGGCAGACAGGGAGAGTGATGGGAAAGGCGAGATCAGACAGTGTATCGGCCTTGACTAGAATAACACACCAGGAAAAGCTAAGAACTTTGAGGAATGGAGGAAGCTGGTTGCAAGATCTTAAATGGTGCCTCAAAGCTGACCAGACTACGGGATAGGTGAAACTAAAGGTAGTAACAAGGATGTAAACCAATCAATTAACCATCCTAACAAACAAAACAGCAAACTACAAAAAAAAATCCCCTTGCAAAATCTATCAAACAGTATGGTTTTAAATCACACCCTTTTTTTTTTCTTACCAATATCACCTAGTTTGGATATTTCCAAAAAAAAAAACATAGCTGAATGATATTTCACACAAATCAACCTTGTATGTAACTTCAGAACTCGTTGAAACTGAATGGTGGTTTTCTATTTTATATAGAATGAATAGACACCACTTTAGACCCCATCCAAAAAACAAAAACAAAACCTCTTGATGCATATAAACAAAGTGAGGTGATGTGGATACCAGCATCTTCCACTTGCTAGGCCTATCAAAGTGTTTATCCTTGGCCAAGTTGACTGTGAGCCATTAATTGAGGAAACATGCCCCAGAAAAACAAGATTTTAAATCACCGGATCATGACAAGGGTTTTTTCAAACCACGTGTTTGACTGGCATGGGGTGAACCTTGTTGGTTTTTTTTTCACACGGGGGAGAGAGAGAGAGAGAGAGAGAGAGAGAGAGAGAGAGAGAGAGAGAGAGAGAGAGAGAGAGAGAGAGAGAGAGAGAGAGAGAGAGAGAGAGAGAAGGACAGAGAGAGAGAGAGAGAGAGAGAGAGAGAGAGAGAGAGGAGAGAGAGAGAGAGAGAGAGAGGAGAGAGAGAGAGAGAGAGAGAGAGAGAGAAGAGAGAGAGAGAATAGAGAGAAATATTAACAAAATTTGAAATCTACACATTCATTTTCATGTACTACACACACCACACATACTTACACACTATACACACACACACACACACACACACACACACCACACACACACACACACACACACAACACACACAAACACACCACACAAAACCACACACACACACCACTTAATATAACAAGAAAATCAGACACAACAACAACAAACGGAAGAGAACAAAAACCATCACACACACACACACACACACACACACACACACACACACACACACACACACACACACACACACAACACACACACACACACACCACACACCACACACGCACACACACACGACGTCTGTCTGTCTGTCGCCTAATGTGAGGCCTTTTGTCATGCAAAAAAACAAAACAAGACACTCAGGTGCGAGTCATTATTCACAACACAACAGCAAAAGACACATCACACACAGAGATTAGACAGGGGAAGAGGAAGAAAGAACAAACGACACTATTCTCAGCAGCAAGATTAATTGTGATAGTGTCACCTTGGGTGCAGTAGCCGCCAAACTCAAGACAGACGGGAAAATTGTAAAAATAAAAAAAAAAAAGAAGAAAGAAAAGAAAAGTGAGTGAAGGTTGGAAAGAAAACTTGTCTGGAGAAAAACGAAAAAGAGACTGTGAAAGTATGGAGATTTTAGTGTTAGATTTATTTCTATTCTACTGTGCAGTACAGGTGTATATTATTATTATAGTCTAGTGTTCTTGTCAGTATATATCTAAATTATTAGAAGTGGTGGTGGTGTGTTATTTTTTTTCTTTCTCATTGTTGTGTTCAGTATGTACCTTATTGATTTAAACAGATTTTATTCAGAAAAAAAAAATCACAAAAATACCAGCATGCTTTGACAGGTTAACAAGTAGACTCATTATGTATGTACTTTGTTGTTCCACGTATTTTGTGGTATGGATCCCTGACATATCGCTATGATGTTTTACACTGATAAGACATACTTTTAGGGGTCTGGTGATACCTTTTTCAGTAACAATCACGTTTTTCATTATTTTTTCATTGTGTGCATGTATGCTTTAATGATTCAACGCATATGTTTGTTTTCGTTCTGTCTTTATTTCTCCAACTACACTTTTTTTTTTTTACTGATTTTTTCTTTACGCCCTGTTTTTTTTCTTCTCTTCTTTCCCCTCTTTGCAAATTTTATTGTTTTCTTCATTAATATACTGACTTGCTAGGATGTTACTGGTTACACACACACTTTTGCTCATCCGAGTGTCTAAAACTCATGTGTACACATAACCACACAACATAAAACGCACACAAACACACAAACGCACGCACGCACGCACAACACATATACAGACAGACACACACACACACACACACACAAATACACACATACACACGCAAAATACACACATGTACATACACGCACGCACCATACACACACAAAGACACATACACACACATACACACACAGGCAGGCACATACGCACACACGTACACACACAGGCACGCAATCAAACACATACACGCACGCACGCACGCACGCACACACACACACACACACACACACACACACACACACACACACACACACACACACACACACACACACACACACACACACACACACAACACACACTCGCAAACACACACACCAGTGTTACGAATTCTCATTATGAATTGATGTCAAGGTTATGAAAGTGTTAAAATAGCAAACAGAAAAATACGTGAAACGACATGTTATGTTAATGACTTGCTTTGTTATTAGTCTTTTTTGTTTTTAATAATGTAGTTTGCGCTGTTTTTTTTGTTCTTTTTCTTGTTGTTCCTCTGCTTTTATCTTCATCTTCACTTTCTTCTTCCTCTACTACTGCTTCTTCTTCTTCTTCTTTTTCTTCTTTTCTTCTTCTTCTTCTTCTTCTTTTCTTTCTTTCTTCTTCTTCTTCTTCTTCTTCTCTCTTCTTCTTCTTCTTCTTCTTCTTCTTCTTCTTCTTCTTCTTCTTCTTTCTTCTTCTTCTTCTCCTCCTCCTCCTCTCCTCCTCCTCCTCCCTCCTTCCTCCTTCCTCCTTCTTCTTTCCTCTTTTTTTCTTTCTTTCTTTCTTTCTTTCTTTCTTTCTTTCTTTTTCTTTTTCTTCTTTTTCTCTTTCTTCTTTCGTTTGGTTTTATACCATCATCACTAAAAGTGTTTCCATCATTTTGTAATGATTGGAACAAAAAAGTGGAAGAAATTCAATAACACGAAAAACGTGTTTCATCTACCAACATTCTAAATTAAGTTAGAAACCTACTTCTACTCAAGTGCGTCAAAAATGCAAAAAAAGACAACATTTTCTGGAAACACGATTTCTTCAGACCTAGCTCTTCACAGTAGATATAACGGGATGTTGAAAAAAACAAAAGAAGGAAATCATTATAGAGGAAATCAACAGAGGACAAATTTCATTACTGAATGCTACAACTGCCTACATGGTCGATTCATTGGGAATACCTTTATCTACCAATACTTATTGATTACATTGGAAATAACATTATGAATTGATTCCAAGCGGCAGAACAAGGATAATCATTATAATTTATTCAACAAAAGCAGACTTTAGTTGGTTTCCCACGACATTGCAGAATTGGTTTTATTTTTTTAGCATGACTTGGTAGTATCCTTATCAAAGAATTGTGTTTAAAGAATTAACTTGTAAAAAAAAAAACAACAACAACATTAAGTTCACGTGTAAGAGCCTACGCTTATAACTGTATGAAGTAATTGAGATATTTCAAAAAGTATGTTCTAAAATGCTTTACAAATTATTTTTTAAAAGTGCTTTGTTCACGAGAGCTATAGAATCGATGTCATGAAATTACATTTAAACGCTTTGAGTATTTATCGTTTCATAAATGTCACGTGTGTTTCTCGGGTTCACAAAAGACATAGAATCCATAAGTCATAATTTGAATTTAAACGATTTGAATACGCAGTATTCCAGAAATGTTAGGTGTGCTTGTTATGGTAATATGTCACTATTCATAACTAGATTGCATAATGCTTAACATGGTGCATAAGAACGAACGGGACGATTTGAGTAAAAAGTGAAAACAATGTTCAAGGCATTCTGCATGATTGCATCCTGTGTATTATAATTTCAGTAACTGAAAATCGCTCGTCAGAACAGAAGGAAATTTGCTACAGACGATATATATTTTTCTCCTTTATTTTATTCTTTTATTCTT
>CM060322.1:17635199-17641878 GCA_030674155.1 Stramonita haemastoma | reverse complement strand
ACTGAAGTATATTCACAGTCCCCTACAGCCTAGACCACAGTGCAATGACCAAACTGACAGTCCTCTGGAACGACAAAAACACAGCAGCAGCAGCTTCAAGATCATACTGATGTTTTTCTGGTCATATCCATATTTTTTGCAAGCATGCAAAAAAAAAAAAGACCCTAAAAGCAGAACGTTGAAAGAAACATTCAGGCAATGGAGATGAGATGCTCCTGCAAACTCCTTGATATCTCGCCCCATCACTTAACAATGTGAGGAATATGAAGAGCTCTTGACTTCAGAGGAAAGAAAGTGCAAACTGAAGTGGTAGGGCATGTCACACGAGCATCTTGACTGGCCAAGACTGTTCTACAGAAAGGAGTATCAGAGAAAGATAAAGAGGCAGACAGGGAGAGTGATGGGAAAGGCGAGATCAGACAGTGTATCGGCCTTGATAGAATAACACACCAGGAAAAGCTAAGAACTTTGAGGAATGGAGGAAGCTGGTTGCAAATCTTAAATGGTGCCTCAAAAGCTGACCAGACTACGGGATAGGTGAAACTAAAGGTAGTAACAAGGATGTAAACCAATCAATTAACCATCCTAACAAACAAAACACAAACTACAAAAAAAATCCCCTTGCAAAATCTATCAAACAGTATGGTTTTAAATCACACCCTTTTTTTTTTCTTACCAATATCACTAGTTTGGATATTTCCAAAAAAAAAACATAGCTGAATGATATTTCACACAAATCAACCTTGTATGTAACTTCAGAACTCGTTGAAACTGAATGGTGGTTTTCTATTTTATATAGAATGAATAGACACCACTTTAGACCCATCCAAAAAAAAAACAAAACCTCTTGATGCATATAAACAAAGTGAGGTGATGTGGATACAGCATCTTCCACTTGCTAGGCCTATCAAAGTGTTTTATCCTTGGCCAAGTTGACTGTGAGCCATTAATTGAGGAAACATGCCCCAGAAAAACAAGATTTTAAATCACCGGATCATGACAAGGGTTTTTTCAAACACGTGTTTGACTGGCATGGGGTGAACCTTGTTGGTTTTTTTTTCACGGAAAAAGAAGAGAGAGAGAGAGAGAGAGAGAGAGAAGAGAGAGAGAGAGAGAGAGAGAGAGAAGAGAGAGAGACGAGAGAGAGAGAGAGAGAGGAGAGAGAGAGAGAGAGAGAGAGAGAGAGAGAGAGAGAGAGGGAGGGAGAGGGGAGAGAGAGAGAGAGAGAAGAGAGAGAAGAATAGAGAAAATATTGACAAAATTTGAAATCTACACATTCATTTTCATGTACTACACACACACACACTATAACCTTACACACATACACACACAAACACACTACACACACACACACACACACACACAACACACACAAACGCATCACAAACCAACACACACACAACACCACCACTTAATATAACAAAGAAAATCAGACACAACAACAACAAACGGAAGAGAACAAAAACCATCACACACACACACACACACACACACACACACACACACACACACACACACACAACACACACACACACACACACACACACACACACATACACACAGCACACACGCAACACGACACACAGACGTCTGTCTGTCTGTCGCCTAATGTGAGGCCTTTTGTCATGCAAAAAAACAAAACAAGACACTCAGGTGCGAGTCATTATTCACAACACAACAGCAAAAGACACATCACACACAGAGATTAGACAGGGAAGAGGAAGAAAGAACAAACGACACTATTCTCAGCAGCAAGATTAATTGTGATAGTGTCACCTTGGGTGCAGTAGCCGCCAAACTCAAGACAGACGGGAAAGATTGTAAAAAAAAATAAAAAAAAGAGAAAGAAAGAAAAGTGAGTGAAGGTTGGAAAGAAAACTTGTCTGGAGAAAAACGAAAAAGAGACTGTGAAAGTATGGAGATTTTAGTGTTAGATTTATTTTCTATTCTACTGTGCAGTACAGGTGTATATTATTATTATAGTCTAGTGTTCTTGTCAGTATATATCTAAATTATTAGAAGTGGTGGTGGTGGTGTTTATTTTTTTTCTTTCTCATTGTTGTTGTTCAGTATGTACTTTATTGATTTAAACAGATTTTATTCAGAAAAAAAAAAATCACAAAAATACCAGCATGCTTTGACAGGTTAACAAGTAGACTCATTATGTATGTACTTTGTTGTTCCACGTATTTGTGGTATGGATCCCTGACATATCGCTATGATGTTTTACACTGATAAGACATACTTTTAGGGGTCTGGTGATACCTTTTTCAGTAACAATCACGTTTTTCATTATTTTTTCATTGTGTGCATGTATGCTTTAATGATTCAACGCATATGTTTGTTTTCGTTCTGTCTTTATTTCTCCAACTACACTTTTTTTTTTACTGATTTTCTTTTCTTTACGTCCTGTTTTTTTTTCTTCTCTTTTTCCCCTCTTTGCAAATTTTATTGTTTTCTTCATTAATATACTGATTGCTAGGATGTTACTGGTTACACACACACTTTTGCTCATCCGAGTGTCTAAAACCATGTGTACACATAACCACACACATAAACGCACACAACACACAAACACACAACGCACGCACGCACAACACATATACAGACAGACACACACACACACACACACACACAAATACACACATACACACGCAAAATACACACATGTACATACACAGCACGCACACACATACACACACACAAAGACACATACACACACATACACACACAGGCAGGCACATACGCACACACGTACACACACAGGCACGCAATCAAACACATACACCACGCACGCACGCACGCACCACACACACACACACACACACACACACACACACACACACACACACACACACACACACACACACACACACACACACACACCACACACACTCGCAAACACACACACCAGTGTTACGAATTCTCATTATGAATTGATGTCAAGGTTATGAAAGTGTTAAAATAGCAAACAGAAAAATACGTGAAACGACATGTTATGTTAATGACTTGCTTTGTTATTAGTCTTTTTTTGTTTTTAATAATGTAGTTTGCGCTGTTTTTTTGTTCTTTTTCTTGTTGTTCCTCTGCTTTTATCTTCATCTTCACTTTCTTCTTCCTCTACTACTGCTTCTTCTCTCTTCTTCTTTCTTCTTCTTCTTCTTCTTCTTTTCTTTCTTTCTTCTTCTTCTTCTTCTTCTTCTTCTTCATTCTTCTTCTTCTTCTTCTTCTTCTTCTTCTTCTTCTTCTTCTTCTTCTTCCTTCTTCTTCTTCTTCCTTCTCTCCTCCTCCTCCTCCTCCTCCTCCTCCTCCTCCTCCTTCTCCTTCCTTTCTTTCTTTCTTTCTTTCTTTCTTTCTTTCTTTCTTTCTTTCTTTCTTTCTTATTTCTTCTTTTTCTCTTTCTTCTTTCGTTTGGTTTTATACCATCATCACTAAAAGTGTTTCCATCATTTTGTAATGATTGGAACAAAAAAGTGGAAGAAATTCAATAACACGAAAAACGTGTTTCATCTACCAACATTCTAAATTAAGTTAGAAACCTACTTCTACTCAAGTGCGTCAAAAATGCAAAAAAAGACAACATTTTCTGGAAACACGATTTCTTCAGACCTAGCTCTTCACAGTAGATATAACAGGGATGTTGAAAAAAACAAAAGAAGGAATCATTATAGAGGAAATCAACAGAGGACAAATTTCATTACTGAATGCTACAACTGCCTACATGGTCGATTCATTGGGAATACCTTTATCTACCAATACTTATTGATTACATTGGAAATAACATTATAGAATTGATTCCAAGCGGCAGAACAAGGATAATCATTATAATCTTATTCAACAAAAGCAGACTTTAGTTGGTTTCCACGACATTGCAGAATTGGTTTTATTTTTTTAGCATGACTTGGTAGTATCCTTATCAAAGAATTGTGTTTAAGAATTAACTTGTAAAAAAAAACCCAACAACATTAAGTTCACGTGTAAGAGCCTACGCTTATAACTGTATGAAAGTAATTGAGATATTTCAAAAAGTATGTTCTAAAATGCTTTACAAATTATTTTTTAAAAGTGCTTTGTTCACGAGAGGTATAGAATCGATGTCATGAAATCACATTTAAACGCTTTGAGTATTTATCGTTTCATAAATGTCATGTGTGTTTCTCGGGTTCACAAAAGACATAGAATCCATAAGTCATAATTTGAATTTAAACGATTTGAATACGCAGTATTAAAGAAATGTTAGGTGTGCTTGTTATGGTAATATGTCACTATTCATAACTAGATTGCATAATGCTTAACATGGTGCATAAGAACGAAGGGAACGATTTGAGTGAAAAGGGAAAACAATGTTCAAGGCATTCTGCATGAGTGCATCCTGTGTATTATAATTTCAGTAGCTGAAATCGCTGTCAGTAACAGAAGGAAATTTGCTACAGAAGATATATTATTTTCTCCTTATTTTATTCTATTCATTCTTTACATCTTGCATCCCCTGTCCCATTCTTTAACGTTCAAAGCATAAGAAACCTACATGGTGTTCAATCACTTTACTGTGAATGACATAAACTAACGAGAGTTAAGACCAAAAAAAAGAAAAAAACACAAAGAAAACAGGACATTAGAAGGAAAAACAACTTCAAAAGCCTATAAGTTTTGTCTCTTGTCCTCTAACTCCCTTCCCACCTTCAATCTTTTCTTCTTCTTTTCTTCAGCGGCAGATAGAAGGGGAGAGTGAAGGTGGAAACTTAAGCAGAAAGGAGACTCAAAAGGAAGTTGGGGAGGTTGTTACATTTATTTTTCGTGTAAATTTGCCAGAAGACGCCGCATTTAAACATTCCTAGTTCTTATTCCTTTTCGTTTCTTTTTTTTAAATTTCCTATTAACAGAAATAGCGCATGGGTCTATCCTTAGCTGTTTTCTAATTATGTTTGTTCCTCAAAGAAAATGTCGCACATTTTCTACTGTTCAAGCCTCATTATATCTCATCTTTTTCTCATTAGTTTTTCATTCATATTTTCCACCCCTAAAATAAAATTCTTTTGTAAATGAGAAACGACAAAGAACATTAACAAAAACCGTAAAGCTTTATTTTTCTTGTACAATACTAAAGGTTTCGTTTCGTCAAATCGGAGTTTTGAGATAACAACTTCAATCCCTAAACTCAACATTTCTTTTGGGATACAAGACAGAAAACTTGTCTTGGGATTTTTTGCTTACATTTTGTTTTGAGATTTATTTGGCCAATTTGCGCGTGCAGATTTTCGAAATTCTTCACACTAGAAAGAAAGAGATTTGGTTTGTTTCGTGGCAAATTAGGCAGGAAAGAAAACCCACAGAACACTTACCAGGCGATCTTTGGTGGGAGGAAGTCATGCTTTCAAGATGCTCTGTTTCATGCAAAAAATATTGGCATTGACATGTGCAAGAGAGAGAGAGAGAGAGAGAGAGAGAGAGAGAGAGAGAGAGAGAGAGAGAGAGAGAGAGAGAAAAGAGAAGAAGACGAGAAGAAGACAGAAGACAGACAGAAGACAGAGACAGGACAGACAGACAGAGAGAGAGACAGAGAGACAGAGACAGAGACAGAGAGACAGACAGAGAAGAGAGACAGAGACAGAGAGAGAGGGATGGGGTCGATACGAAAAGGAGTATGAGAGAAAAGAGGAAGACATAGGGATGGAAATATTTTGGACAACAATGTGGTAAAAAGAGAAAGAGAAAGATGACAACATGGTATGTAGGCACATTGGGAATGGGAAATGGTGATGATAGATGATGATGATGATGATGATGATGATGATGATGATGATGATGATGATGATGATGATGATGATGGCGAGACGAGAGACGACGACGACGACGACGATGATGACGACGGCAATGTGAGCGAGATGACGACGACGATGGACGAGACGATGGCGACGATGAAGAGAAGATAAAGAAGAAGGAGAAGAAGAAGAAGAAGAAGAAGAAGAAGAAGAAGAAGAAGAAGAAGAAGAAGAAGAAGAAGAAGGAAGACGAAGACGAAGGGAAGGGAAGAAGGAAGAAGAAGAAGAAGAAAGAAAGAAAGAAGAAGAAAGAAGAAAAGACAAGAACAACAAAAAGAAAAAGAACAAAAAGGATAACAACACAAACAATATCAACCAGTCAATAGGAACAGCAAAAAACAAACCGAAAAAAATACAACAAGAACACCAGCAGAGAAGAAATAACAAGGAATGAGAGAAGAACACAACAATAATTCACCGTCAAAACTCAACCCAAAAATCAATCGAAAGAAAAGAGATTTTAAAAGAACAGTCAGAATGACAGAAACAGGGCAATGCAGAAAAACAAATAAGAGACAGACACAGACAGGCTGACAGGCAGGCAGGCAGGCAGACAGGCATGCATAGAGACAGACAAGCAGCCAAGAAGAGAGAGAGAGAGAGAGAGAGAGAGAGAGAGAGAGAGAGAGAGAGAGAGAGAGAGAGAGAGAGAGAGAGAGAGAGAGAGAGAGAGAGAGAGAGAGAAGAGAGAGAGAGAGAGAGAGAAGAGAGAGAGAGAGAGAGAGAGAGAGAGAGAGAGAGAGAGAGAGAGAGAGAGAAGAGAGAGAAGAAGAGAGAGAAACAAACAGACAGATAGACAGACAGAACGACAGGTAAAGGTAAAGGTGCCCTGTAACCTATAGTGGTCGTAGGGGAGG
>CM060322.1:17620199-17625199 GCA_030674155.1 Stramonita haemastoma | reverse complement strand
CTTCTCCTTCCTCGCATTTGGGTCCAAAGAATCCCTCCGGGCATTCACACATGTTCACCATGGACCCGTAGAAATACCTGCACACACACACGTACATGCACGCACGCACGCACGCACGCACGCACGCACGCACGCACAGGCACACACACACACGCGCGCGCGCACGCACGCACAGGCACACACACACACACACACACACACACACACCACACACCAATGATAGGTTATAAATCGAAGGATCTTGTTTATTTATTTATTTTATTTATGTATTCACGTTTTCATTCATTTATTCATTCATTTACTTAATTTCGAGGATAATGGAATAAGCACACGTATGCTTTTTTGTTTTTACATCCATTCCTAGTGTGTATACATGTACTTTTGTCAATTCTGTGTTCCGCTCCACTAATGTTAACTCCAGAGAACCAAATCGTCTTGAACGAGATTCGAACCCAGATCAGCAGATTAGAGCGCAGTACTTTGACCACCAGACTATCCTGTCCCAAGAAGAATAGGGGGCGAAGGTGGAGGAGGACGACGATATAGTCGAAAGGGGAAAGCAGAATGTTGAAGATTTCCACGATGTTCAGATGATATGATAAGGATGAAAACTGACTTAGGATGTTAAGGAGGACGATGATGATCTCGATGTTGGAAGGAAGAAGAGAAGAAGAAGAAAAAAAGAAAGAAGAGAAGAAGAAGAAGAAGAAGAAGAAGAAGAAGAAGAAGAAGAAGAAGAAAGAAAGAAGAAGAAGAAGAAGAAGAAAGAAGAGAGAAGAAAGAAGAAAGAAAGAAGAAGAAAGAAAAGAAGAAAGAAGAGAAGAAGAAAGACAGACAGACAGACAGACAGACAGAGAGATACAGACAGACAGACAGACAAAAAGACAGATAGACAGACAGACAGATAAACAGATAAACAGACAGACGAACAAACAGACAGATACAGAGACAGACAAACAGACAGACAGACAGAGATGGACATAGAGACAGAGACAGACAGAGAGACAGACAGAGACACACAGACACAGCCACACAGAGATAGACAGACAGACACAGAAAGACAGACACAGAAAGACAAGAGCTAAACAGATAAGAGAAGCAGGCAGATAGATAGAGACAAGGAGACAGACGGACAAACAGAGACAAACAGATAAACCAAATGGCCATCGCACCTATAGACACACAGAAAGATTACAGAAAAGTGTGTTGGAATCTCAGGTTAGGATGTGATACAGCTGATCTTGTTTCTTCAATGCATTCCTTGGTTATGTATCAAGTGCTTGTTTAATGAGACTGATGATATCCCTAGTTAGTAGCAACCTAAAATATCATGCACTCAGTTTTTTAAGACTATATACCAACGCAAGTACACGCACAAACAGAGACACAGACAGACAGACAGACAGACAGACAGACAGACAGACAGACAACAGACAGACAGACAGACAACACACACACACACACACACACACACACACACACACACACACACACACACACACACACACACACACACACCATCGAGGGGGGGTTTTCCCCTGGAGTTAACATCAGTGCTGACTACACTCTCCCCAAAAGTCTTTCGGATGAGACTGTAAACCGAGGCCCGTGTGCGAACATCTTGCGCACACTTTAAATCATGTTCCGCTTTTCGTAAGAGTAGGCCATTGTATGCCGGTAGGAACAGATGTCAATATTTACAAAACTGCATACACACGGGAACTGGATAAAAAAAAGCACATGAATGCTTATTCCATTATCTTCGATATAAAGAATTAAAAAAAAATAATAAATAAATAAATAAATAAAAACACCAAACCCACCACCATCACCACACCACACACCCACCACACACACACCACCACCACCACCACGCCACACCACCACCACCACCACCACCACCACCACCACCACCACACACACACACCACCACCACCACGACTATCACCACACCAACACCACTCACCACACCACACATACACACACACTACACCACACCACACCACACCATATCCACACACACACCACCACCACCACCATACCACCACACACACACCAATACCACACACAACACCACACCACTCACCTACAACGGCCTTGGTTCAGACACATATTGTACCCCTTATCCGGATCACAAAACGGCCCATACTGACACTCCTTGCCGAAGAACTCCGGGAAACACTCACACCGATACTGGGAAAAATCCGCCGAAGCTATACAATGCCCTAGAAAGGAACAGTCATTCACAGAACACGTATCCTGACGTATAGGTTCTTCCCGATCTACGACCTCATAAGTGATGTTAAAACCGTACACATCCTCAAGATACTCTTCAACACGCAAGTGGATATTGGTCATATGGTGGAGGCAGAAATCCAGAACGAGGAAAGGTTTGTAGGCGACGACTGTACGAATGTGGTCCTCGAAGTTGATCTGTCCTAAAGATTTCCGACCTGAGAAGTCGTGTTCGTTACGATATTCTTCATACTCGGTGAGTTTGAAGGCTTCGCGGAGAAAGTACTGGGTGAAGTATAGTACAATTTTCTTCTCTGGGGGCGCGTGAATGATCCAGCGGCAGTCTAGGGGGACTGGGAAACGGTTGGGGAATCTTGGGGATTGAACCACCCCGCGAGGTTCTTCTAACAGGCCTCCACAGTCCCTGAAGAGTTCGGCTGAGGCGGTGTGGAGATTTTGATGGAGGAGGAGGAAGAGGAGGAGGAGGAGGAGGGGGTTAGGAGGAGGTGGGTAGTCATGATGGTTCTTGGTTGTTGATCTGTTGGGGATTTTGTTTTGGCTTTCTGGAAGTTTTTATTTTTCACGTTTTAGTTGAAAGACGACCATGTTAAGGTCTTTGTCAGTGTCCTCAGCTAGAATATTCTTACTGGTAGGAATGCGGTTTTTTGTTGCTTTACTAATACTGCTCCCTTGACTGTTAGTTTTGATGGAATAAGATGTAAACAGTTTTAAGATGGTTTATAACGGTTGATAGCAGAAGTAGGCGTAATTGTAACCAGACTCATGTCCATATATTATTTTAGAGAGGGTGTTCTTACTCTAAATCAGAAAAAAAAGAAATCCGTTACTTAATTGACTAAATTTACATCATTTTCAAATAACTATGCGGCACAATAAGTATTGGGTATCTCTATGAAATTGTTTTATCATTAATTTGTAGATTAGTAGCTTAGTGTTCTTTCTGGTATGAACCTTAGCCGCCAAAGCAGTCAGACTTAACGGTTATTAGCCGTTACATGTAAAAAGAATACAAGTATTAGAAAGGATAACTGTTTTATAAAGCTCTCGGTGAGATCAGTAAGTAATAAGATATAAATAAATAATATAAATCACTCAATGTATTGTGCCTTGTTTTCTTTCACTCGTCTCTTAAAAATCTGCACCCCAATGTACAGAACGTTAATCTAGGAGTACGTTGAAGGAATTCCTCAGAAGAAATCAGCAATGCACAATAAGTAGGTTTTTTAAATACCTTAGTTTTCACCGGGTAATTCAAGAAATATAATGTAGACACAAGCTGTCACAGAAACATACTTTGTGTGAAACTATCACAAATTCGGAATTGATAACCCAAACCGATGACAGTTCTGTAGAAAATGGTTTACAAACGGCTTTAGTATTGTTTGTCTTTTGTCCGGTCCTTTAAGAATACTCTGACTTTTCATTTCTTCTTCTTCATGTTTCTGTTGCTGTTGATTCTGTTGTTATTGTTGTTATTGTTCAGTTGGTTGCATCGACCACACACACACAAATGGTTGATCAACAACTAGAAACAAAAAAAGAAACAGAACCAAAGAATCCTCACTACGGCTCATAGCAGAAGCACAATATTCCTTATCTCCTGGAAAGGACTGCATTCGCCAATCACGAAAAAAACACCACCTCAATACCACAAAAAGTTCATTTTGGGTCTCCACAGCACAGATTGCCTTCTGCTTTATGATAAAAACACAAAAAAATCACATTAATCCCTCAATTATAGAAAGTTTACTCTTTTAGAATGCAGATCCCTGTGCTAAACATCCACACGAAGAGCCAGCGTGGAAGCCATCCGTGGATGTTATTAAAGGACGCATCACACAAAGCAACCCAGACCACAGAATGAAAGTAGACTACTCAATCAGAGACGAGCATTACTGGATACAAACAGGTGTCACTTCATATATATACATAAACACAGCAGGGTTGTTGTTTTTCACTTAAAAGCCGCGTCATCACGGAGCCTGGAGAGAAACAGTTTGGAATGAAGTGAATAAAACCCTGTTCGTGAGACATACAGAGAAAACTTAAGTGTCAACTTCTCTGTCTGTCTGCATCCGGCTTGTGTTTAGGGATGCTTCTCATTTCTTCCTGGTTATGTCAGGTTCACATTTTTGAAGGGTGTGGCGTCTTCTTTAGTGGACGTTTTGCTCCATAGTTGCGTCATCTGAAACATAAAACGTTAGCATCAATGTAGATTTTATCGAAGATATACATTTCTGAGACCAAAACATAGCATTTAAACCATCGAGAAGAAGAAGAAGAAGAAGAAGAAGAAGAAGAAAGAAGAAGAAGAAGAAGAAGAAGAAGAAGAAGAAGATGATGATGATGATGATGATGATGATGATGATGATGATGATATGAGAAGAAGAAGAAGAAGAAGAAGAAGAAGAAGAAGAAGAAGAAGAAGAAGAAGAAGAAGAAGAAGAAGAAGAAGAAGAAGAAGAAGAAGAAGAAGAAGAAGACGAGAGAGGAGGAGGAGGAGGAGAGGAGAAGAAGAAGAAGAAGAAAAAGAAGAAGAAGAAGAAGAAGAAAAGAAGAAGAAGAAGAAAAGAAGAAGAAGAAGAAGAAGAAGAAGAAGAAGAAAAGAAGAAGAAGAAGAACAACAACAACAACAACAACAACAACAACAACAACAACAACAACAACAACATCAACAACAAGAGAGAAGAAGAAGAAGAGAGGGAAGGCACTGAGGACAATGCATAGCGGTTAAGAGAAATACA
>CM060322.1:17605199-17607699 GCA_030674155.1 Stramonita haemastoma | reverse complement strand
GTGTATGTGTGTGAGTATGTGTGTGTGAGGTGTTGTGTGGTGTAGTGTGTGTGTGTGTGTTTAAGTGTGTGTGTGTGTATGTGTGTGGTGTGTGTGTGTGTGTGTGGTTGTGTGTGTGTTGGTGTTACACAGTATTTGTATATGTAGTTGATATGTATTGTGATGTATTTTAGTTGTATGTTTGTTGTGTATGTTGAGATGTTAGATGTGTGTTGTGTTAGTAGTGTTGTATATGTAGTATTATGTGTATTTGTGTGTAGATGTGTATGTATTATGTGTTGTATTGTTGTATATGTTGATTGATTGATGTTTGTGTTATGGATAGTGTGTATGTGTGTGAGTAGTGTGTAGTGTAGTGGTGTGTTGTGGTGGTTTTGTGGTTGTAGTGTGGTTTGTGTGTGTGCTGTGTGTTGTGGCGTGCTGTGTTACTGCACGGTGTGTGTTCTGTGTATTGTGTGGCGTGCGCTGAGCGTGCACACTCAACGCACGTGAATGTCTGTTTCTATATTATACAAGGGAACCAAAAAAGAGAAAAGTTGACAGAGACAGAAACAAAGGGCAGACATGCTCGTATGCGACAAAACTATTGTGTATCAGTTATACGGTTGCATAATATTGTATTCTGTAGGCACAATGCCCCTTCCTCTCTCAGACAACCTTCTCAAATTTACAAAAGTTTTCTAGAATTGCTATCCGAATTCAAGAACGTTCTTTTTTGTTGTTTGATCTTTAAACGGTAGTGTTGTGTGTGTGTGTGTGTGTGTGTGTGTGTGTGTGTGTGTGTGTGTGTGTGTGTGTGTGTGTGTGTGTGTGTGTGTGTGTGGTGTGTGTGTGTTGTGTGTGTGTGTGTGTGTGTGTGTGTGTGTGTGTGTGTGTGTGTGTGTTGTGTGTGTGTGTGTGTGTGTGTGTGTGTGTGTGTGTGTGTGTGTGTGTGTGTGTGGTGTGTTTGGTCGTGTGTTTGTTGATTTTGTTCTTTGTGTTTCTGTGTGTTTATGAGTGTTTGTTTGTTGCTGCTGTTGTGTGTTGTTTTTTCAGTGAGGGATGGGGAAGAAAACTAGTAAATTTCGAGAAAACAAACAGAAAATAGAGACATAAACAAAATAATACTTAGAGAGAAGAAGGAGACACAGACAGATAAACACAGACAGACAGATAGAAGACAGAAAAACAGAAAGACAAACAGACAAACTGACAGAGACACAGAGACAGACAAACACAGAGACAGAGTCACAGGAAAAGACCGACAACACACATAGACATAAATACACAGATAAAACTAAAAGAACAATACAGAAAGAGAAACAGAGAGAAAAAAGAAAGAGAGAAGAAGAGAGAGAGAGAGAAAGAGAAGAAGAAGAAGAAGGAAGAAGAGAGATAGACAGAGAAAACAGAGACAGACAGACAGACAGACAGAGACGAGACAGAGTAGAGACAGATGGATGCAAAAACGAAACTCACTGACATACAGACAGTGACATTGATACGAACATGATTTATTGTCAAATAAAACAAAAAATCCACGCAAGCAGGCAAAACACAAATCACAATGCCAAATTATACGGAGAAGGTTTTTGTTTTATAAAGAACTAGCTTCAGGCAAAGTTTCGCCTCTAAAATTAATGTTTTCCAATGCTGTCTGTCTGCAGAATCACCTTTAGCTCACTCATGAGAAATATGTATAGTATACTTTTTTTGACGAACACTAGTAAAAAGTCCACCTCGCCAGAACCGGTTTTGGATGATTTATAACTTCATTTATCCAGGAATAGTTTGAAAAGAACGCTAATACAAACACAGGCGCGTGTACGCATGCACCTCCCTCGCTCTCTCCACACACACACACACACTCTCTCCTCTCTCTCTCTCTCTCTCTCTCTCTCTCTCTCTCTCTCTCTCTCTCTCTCTCTCTCTCTCTCTCTCTCTCTCTCTCTCTCTCTCTCTCTCATCACACACACACACACACACATACACACACATACAAACAAACAAACAAACAAACATAACATACATACATACATACATACATACATACATACATACATACATACATACATACATACATACATACATACATACATACATACATACATACATACATACATACATACATACATATAAAAGACAAACAGAGACTGGGTGAGAGAGGAGACACAGAGAAAGACAGTCAGGGAGACAGAGACAGACAGACAGACAGAAAATGAGAAACAGAGAGGGGAAAAAACAAAAGAGAGATGGATGGTGAGAGGGGCAGAGAAACAGAACAGGAAAAAACAGACAAAAATAGAGTGAGAGACAGAAATATAGAGAAGAAAGAATGAGACTGCGAGAGACAAAAACAGCTTATATAGACACAAAGCCAACCAGGCAGACAGACAGCCAGACAGGAAAAAAAAGACCTCCCAAGGGAGATCATTACGTCCTTTCAATCACTTGCTGTATCGCGTGACAAAGACACACAAAAGTGCAAAGTCAATGCAACAGTGAGTGCAAGATTAAAAGA
>CM060322.1:17580199-17582699 GCA_030674155.1 Stramonita haemastoma | reverse complement strand
AATACCTGATCCAGTCTAGCATGAAATCTTTTTACCGAAAGAGTTATGCTCTACTTGGTTGATGGTGCTGAGTATATGGTCAACATAGGTCACCAAGGAATTTTTTTGTTTTTTGTGATGGTTTTGTTCTAAATGATGTCTGTTCAATATCGGATTGTGGCGCTGATACATCTGATAAGAATATGGTATAAAGAACACCCCGTCTTTTTTTTTTTTTGAATCCATTATGTCCATCAACATCGATACAAACAAGATAGCTTTAGGATTTAGATAATTACACCTTCAAAATGCCTAAGTCACAAGCCAAAGCTTCTGCAGTTATTAATGTAAGGAAGAGTACCCAGAGCACAATGAAAAATGAATGTAAGCTTTATTCATACATGAATGTTGAGATTGTCCATTATATCACTCACCTACGACAGGCTTTTAGCATAACAGCTTGTGCTCTACATTAATTGAAGGACAAAAAACTCTTTAGGTCAGAAAACGGCTGCATTTATGAGAGCAAGGCACTGAAAAAAAAGAAACAGCCATACACACAAACTTTACACCCAGTGTGTACAGCTTACAATCTCACAGAGATTTCCCAGTATTTCATTTTCTTTATTTTTTCTTTTTTCTATCGAGGATAATGGTTTAAACACTCTGGTGCATTTTTTTTTACATCCAGTCAGCGTATGTATTTATGCAGCTTTGTAAATCTTGTCATATGTTCCCACCAGCATTCAATGGCATACTCTTACGAAAAGAGGAACATTATTTAACGTATGGGCAAGATGTTCTGCGTGCGTTCGCACACGGGACCTCAGTTTATAGTTTCATCCGAAGGACTTTTGGGGAGAGTGGAGTCAGCACTGATGCCAACTCCAGTTCGATGAATGAGACACGTTATGTGGTTTAGGTGACCCCTATTAACCGTGTTAAGCTGTGAACTACCCAACAATAACAACAACACCTAAAATCCAAACAATCTAGCTTACAATGAAAATAAATCTACACAAACCCATCAACTTGAGAAATTATTTTTACTATCACAAAAAGCAGTTGAAAAAGGATGAGAAGACTAAGCAATTTCCCTCCATGATGGATGCTGTTCCCATGGTTACCTCAGACCTATTCTATCTGCCAAAGACTCACACTGTCTAGCACGAGTGGAATAAATCAGAGCGCGATAAGGCAGCGGCTTCTTACAACCTATCTTACAAAACTTCTCGAAAACCCTACACCTGCAAGTGCCTCCCATCCAAAACATTTGGGGATTTTTGGATTGAGAGACAGAGAGACAGAGAGAGACAGAGATAGACAGAGACAGAGACAGAGAGACAGAAAGACAGAGAGACAGAGAGACAGAGAGTGAGAGAGAGACAGACAGACAGTCAGTCAGATAGACAGAGACAGAGAGACACACAGACAGGCAGGCAAGCAGGCAGGCAGGCAAGCAGACAGACACACGGGCAAACAGACAGAGATATCAACAAAAAAGGATGGAGGATGACAGAATTGGAGAACGAGAGAGAGAGAGAGAGAGAGAGAGAGAGAGAGAGAGAGAGAGAGAGAGAGAGAGAGAGAGAGAGAGAGAGAGAGAGAGAGAGAGAGAGAGAGAGACAGACAGACAGACAGACAGACAGACAGAAAGACAGACAGACAGACAGACAGACAGACAGAGACAGAGACAGACAGAGACAGACAGAGACAGACAGAGAGACAGAAAGAGATAGAGACAGAGACAGACATAAAGAGAGACAGAAAGAGTCAGCCAGCGAGCCAACCAGCCAGCGAGCTAGCAAGACAGAGAGACAGACATAAAGACAGACAGACAGACAAACAGACAGGGTGGTGGGGCAAAATGATGAAGAGTGTTAGTATTAAAAGTGCCAATGCATATCACATCTCGGCAAGACAACGCCGTACATCATCCAAACCAATTAACAGTGACAGCATCCTGGGGTGAGGGGGAAAAAAGGGATTTGGAAAGGAGGAGGGACACACACACACACACACACACACACACACACACACACACACACACATATATATATATACACACACACACACACACACACACACACACACACACACACACACACACACACACACACACACACACACACACACACACACCTATACACACGCACACACACCACACACAGAAATACAGAGAGAGAAGACAGAGACATGCATTTACAAAGACAAGAGACAGAGACAGGGACATACATACATACATCCATCCATCCAAACATACATACATACATACATACATACATACATACATACATACATACATACATACATACATACATACATACACACACACACACATTCTCTCTCTCACACACACACACACACACACACACCACACACACACACACACACACACACACACACACACACACACACACACAACACACACACACACACAAACAGAAAGAGAGAGGAGAGAGAGAGAGAGAGAGAGAGAGAGAGAGAGAGAGAGAGAGAGAGAGAGAGAGAGAGAGAGAGA
>CM060322.1:17560199-17562699 GCA_030674155.1 Stramonita haemastoma | reverse complement strand
GCATTTGCCTTATTACATCAAACGTCCATCTTTTAAAATAAACATTCAACAGAAATCAATCTTTAAAAAAAAAAGAAAACAATGGAAAAGCAAAGCAAAGTCAAAGTCAAAGTAAAACTTTATTCCCAGATGGTACACTAAATTTTGACTAGCAAAGAAACAGCATGCTAGGAAGTAGCCACAAAAGCAAACCAGATTTTCCAACATGCTTAACTAACTACCACTCTACACAAAAGCAAGGAAAAACAAAGGCTTTCAGTATGGCTTGACTAGCTCTAACTAGATTCCAGAAAGTTAGAGAAGCTGGGAGGAATGGCGCCAGGCTGCTGACGTAAGAATGGCCAGGCAAGAAGCTCTGGTCATTAGGGGCTGGATGGCTGACTGAAGGAAACTTGGACCATGGTCAAGGGGACCACATCGATTTTTTTTCTTGTTTCTGGTCTGCCCCTTGATATACTGATGCCCTGGTTACTAGCTATACTGTTTTTTTGTTCTCTGAGTGTGAACGGATTGACTTACAATTTTTGGGTGGTTGGTTGGGTGGTGGGTGGTGTGTGGCTGGTGGTGGTGGTGGTGATGATGTGTGATGATGATGATGTGATGGATGATGATGATGTGTGATGTGATGATGATGTGATGGTGATGATGATGTGCGACGACGACGACAGACGACGAGATGTGATGATGATGATGATGATGATGATTGATGATGATGATGATGTTGAGATTTGATGATGATGATAAGATAGTGGTTGGGTGGATGGTGGTGTGTGGTGGTGGTGGGTGGTCGGGGCAGTCGGATGCGTGGATGGTGGTGACGCGTTTATGTGTGATGGTGTTGTGATGATGGATGGTTTTGGTGGTGTGGATGGTAGGGTAGTGGGGGGGGGGGGGTGGGGGGTTGGGGGGGGGTTGGGGGGGGGGTAGGGGTAGTGAGTCGGGTGTGGTGTGATGGTTTTTTGATTTTTCTTTTTTGTACAGTGTTGGCCTGCAGGATGGGTTTTTAAATTTTCGTGGGAAAGTTAATTTTTCCACCCTAAGTTTTCCGTTTTTGTGCTCCAATTGGGGCGGGGGGCGTTAATTTTTTTTGCGGCGTGCGCGATGGGTTACAGGGAACATGTGTTAATGAGAAACTAATGAAATGAATGAAAAAATGAAAGCCTCACCATACTATAATCTGCACGCACCACGGACTATCGCGCAGCGCACGCGGCACACACACTCACCACACGTCACTCACACCACCACCCACACACACACACAAACACTTCCAGTCTCTAACCAAGGGCTAACACAAGCAGGCGACTGGGCAAAGGGACAGAACTGTGTATATGGCAAGAGTTGGGTACTGTATTTATTTTGTATATTGCAATATTCTGAAACTTACTGTTCGAAATCATGTAAATAGTTATGATGCATCTGTTTTTTATGACTCAAAAATAAGTTGTGTTTTGTGTAAACTGCTTTAAAAGTAAAACAGTCTGATTAACTATTTAAAGAGAAGAAGAAGAATTGCGAAGAAGAAGAAAAATGCGAAGAAAAAGAAGAAGAAGAAGAAGAAGATGCGAAGAAAGAAAAGAAAAAGAGAAAAGAAGAGAAGAGAAGAAGAAGAAAGGAAGCAAGAAGAAAAAAGAAAGGGAAAAAGAAGAAAAAAAGAAGGGAAAAAGGAAGAAGAAGAAAAAGAAGGAAGAAGAAATGAGAAGACGAGAAGGGGAAGAAGAAGAAGGAGAAGAAAGAAGAAGAGGAAGAAGAAGAAGGGAAAAAAGAAGAAGGAAAGAAGGGAAGAAGAAAAGAAGAAGAGAAGAAGAGAAGGAAGAAGATGAAGAAGAAGAGAAAGAAAGATAGAAGAAGAAGAAAAAGAAGTAAAGTAGAAGAATGTTGTGGTTTTTTTTGTGCTGTGTGTTATATGACTCTACTTGGGGTCACTTGAAAAATTTTTTGATTTAAGTAATAGCAAAAATGTGTTTTTTGCGTTTTTGAATGTATGTCTTCCCATTATACATGGGCACAGAGAGGGGAGAACCGAGACATCCACTTAAAAAAGTTCTGACCAAAACCCAAAAACCCTTTACGCATAAACCATGCGCAGGAACTTCCCCGAGTACATGCTGATAATAATGTTCTGCGTTTCTGCACCACATTTCAGTAACTGAGTTCATACACATGCTTAACCTTCTCTCCATGCATAAAACACACAAAGAAAAATTTGCAGGGCATTGTCAGGTCTGCATAGAAGTTGGCCTATAGGTTTTGGGGGGAAAACTCTACTAATTCAAACCACAAGGTGTACATAGTTTTTTTTGTGTTTTTTCTAACCCTCCCACCTTTGAGTCGCAATAAGACCAACATTGTTTCGCTATAGAGAAGAGGAAAGGACCACAGCACTCAAACACTCAACCAATAGTTGAAAGACACAAACAAAGAACAGCTAACGGGCGGATAGGGCGGATAGCCTAGGTCAGAACATTCGCTGCATTGGAACCCAGGTTCGAGTCGGTCG
>CM060322.1:17547699-17555199 GCA_030674155.1 Stramonita haemastoma | reverse complement strand
ATTAAGAAGACTTGAAAACCCTGAGAGTATACTATTTCACCTTCCTCCCCACCACCATCCACCCCCCCCTCCCAAATTACCCCCCCCCCCCAAAAAAAAAAAAAAAAAAACATCTCTTTCTCTATCCTGGTAATTGCTATGGACACGATAAAGGAACATCCATCATTGTATGTATATCATCATTTTATTGTACAAAATTGGTAAGCCGCGATCCAAATGAAATATCTCCTACATGAAAATCTATACTGGTAGTTGTTGTTTTTTTTGTTGTTTTTTTTAAGTTCCGTAGGTAATAAGATAGGTCTGGCAAGCATTCGCCCTGAGGAGCAGACTATACTACTTATGTTATAGACTCGTGAAGAAAACAACCATTAAACGCAGAGTTCTTATCTGGTGTCTACTTAAAGTCTCACAGTAATTTTAAGACGTGTTTTCTTTTTTTTTAATTCTGACTTTTATTTTTTTTTTCATGTCGAAGAAATGGAAAAAGCACTCATGGGGATTTTCTTACTCCAGTCCTAGTTGAGTTCAGTTTTGTCCATTTTGTCATTCAGTTACCACTGGAACAAAATGGCCTACTCTCCCCCCAAAAAAGCGGAACGGGTTTTAACATATGCGCACGATGTTCTGCGTGAGTTCATACACGGAATCTCGGTGTGTATAGTCTCATCAGAAGGAGTTTTTGGGGAGTGGAGTCTGCACTGATGTTAACTCCTGAGGAAAAATCCTTTTGAACTGAGATTCGAACGCAGGTCAGCAGATTACGAGCGCACACTCTTACCACCAGGCTACCCCAAGATGAGTGAAGAAAACCTAAGCGCATAGTCTGGGTAATCCCAGGTTGTTAAACTAGTGGAACGCCTACAACAACGACAGCAACAGCAGCAACAACATATTGACTGTGTCTTGTTCGTCTGACATCCCCATAACGGATTTTATCTTGTTTTATCTTGTTCTGTTTGCGTGTCGTTTCTTACAGTAGAGTTTAGGAAGGATTGTTTAGCGCTAGGCGAATCTTCTGCCTGAGGTAGATAATTATGAAAGTCTGTAGTGCACACTAATGCTGAAATACTGGCCAGTGAAAAAGAAAAAAAAGTAAAGGTGTCCAATTAACTGCATCACACGGAGACTGATGTAAAAAAAAACACATGGGTGTTTTATTCCATCATCCTCATATAAAAGAATTTTTTAAAAAAACTGAAGGAAAAAGGAGGGGAATGAGGCATCAGAGACCTCAGCTTCTCTAGATACCAGCGTATTGAGGGTGGCGCCCATCTCCTCTCCCTCGCTGCTTTACTTTCCCTGACCCTAAAGAGGGCAGGTAGCCCATTTACAGCTGGATGAGTTGGGGGACTGTACTGAAGCCAAGTCGCGCAAACGGTCACCCATCCTATTGGTAACCACGCTCGATGCTGCTTGAACCTTTGCTTGGCGAAAGCGAGTGCCCTGTCCACTGAGCTATCCCGTCCCCATTATCACCTTATTGATGGCAAAGGTCTGTTTTATGGTTATGTTTTGCTCATCTTTTACTTTGTCAGCATGATTTATTCTCTTAAAACAGTAATAAACAAAAATTAAAAACCCACAACCTCAAAAAACTATTATAAACAAAACAAATCAGAACTTCTCAAGGCTAAAGTGTTCAGCATTAATTAGGTCTTTTCACCTAAGACAGACAAAACACTTCACATTCTTTTTCATCTGACAGTGCTTGTTTTAAAGAACCTGCTCATTTCCAACACTTTGCTCTCACGTCACAAAACAGACACAGAAATGGGGAATACCAGTAGAGGTAAAATAGCTGTACGTCCTTAAAGATACACTTAAAGCGAAACACTACGTTTATGCTCCCAAGCAGTTGTTTTTTTTGTTTTTGGTTGGTTTGTTGTTGTTGTTGTGTTGTTGTTTTTTTGGGGGGTGAGGATGTTCTATGCATGGATTTATGATTATATAGGTTTCTTTTTGCCATTTTTATAGCAAGATATGGATAGTTTTATTGACATATAAAACAGGTCAGAAATGAGATGAATGGTAGTAGATCTTGGAAATAAAAGAGAGAGGGGGGGGGGGGACAGAGGAGACAGAAAGAGAGACAGAGAGAGAGAGAAGACAGAGAATAAAAGAGAGAGACGGAGAGAGAGGGAGAAGAAGAGAGAAGAGAGAGGAGAGAGAGAGAGAGAGAGAGAAGAGAGACAGAGAGAGAGAGACTAGAGAGAGAGACAGAGAGACAGAGAGAGGAGAGAGACAGAGAGAGAGAGAGAGAGAGAGACAGAAGAGACAGACAGACAGACAGAGAGAGAGCAGAAGACGAGACGACGATGAGAGAGAGAGACGAGACATAGAGAGAGACAGAATGACAACAGATGAGATAGACGTAGACAAGGGAAAACAGTAGAGAGAAAAACAGAGAGATCAGAGAGGAGAGAGACCAAAGAAAGACAGACACAAACGAATTAAGATAGAGGATGAGTGAATATTAGAGAAGCAGAGAGGAGAGAGACAGAAGATGACACGAAGTGCGTCAGAAGATCGAAGAAGGAGAGAGACGAGAGAGAGAGGAAGAGAGCAGAGAGAAGCAGGAGACAAGGAGAAGAGAGAGACAGAGAAGAGAGGGGCAGAAGGGAAGAGCAGAGTGAGAGAGAGGGAGAGTGAGGAGTGAATATAGAGAGAGAGAGAAGAGAGAGAAGAGGAGAGAGAGGAGAGAGAGAGAGGGGAGGAGAGAGAGAAGAGAGGAGGAGGAGAGAGAGAGAGAGAGGACGAAGACGAAGACAGACAGACAGACAGACAGACAGACAGACGACAGACAGAAGACAGACACAGACAGACAGACAGAGCAGACAGACACGAGACAGAGAAGACAGAACAGAGCAGACAGAGACAGAGACAGAGACAGAGACAGAGAGACAGAGAGAGAACGCAAATGCAAAACATCCAAGTCAAGTCTTTGTCGCACGTGTGTACCACATGCCCCCAACACGTGCCTACCCCAGCATTATAATCTCTCGTCTTTATCTTCAGATCAGCCGATGAAATGGCCTTCAGGTGAGATTATGAACCGCCACCCACCCACGTGTGCGAAGGCATGCAGAACTCTTGCGCACGCACACGTTCAAAACCCTGTTCCGCCTTTTCTGAAGAGTAGGCCATTGCGTGCCAGTTGGAACAGGTGACATTGATTTTTTTGGTTTGTTTTTGGTTTTTGTTTTTGTTCCTCGGGTAGAGCTCCGAAGTTTACTAGTCATTGTTTTTGTGTTATGTGACCGTTTTTATCCACATGAAGGTAGCCGCATTCCGACTTCGGGGATGATGTCTAAACATAGCACCAGTGAGCATGCGTTTCTTTAAATGTTGTCATATGTTCCTACCTGATGTAATAGCCTACACTTCTAAATAGTGGGGCGGTTTTACCGTGTGTGCAAGTGGATCGGTGGTCTAGATGCACTGCACCTGCCTAGCCTAGAAAGTGAAAAGTCCGGGACGGAGTGTGCGGTGGTTTGAATCCCGTTTTGGGCCCAAAACTTTTCCCCCATCCATAAGACCAAGAGTGATGGTCCGGGTGCTAGTCTTTCGTTTGAGACGATAAGCTGAGGTCCCGTATGTTACACATCATTTTTTGCGCACGTAAAAGAACCTAAGGCAACAAGAGGGTTGTCCCTCTGTAGAAAAAAGCCACTCTGATAGGAAAACAAATACAGTTGCAGACTGGAAAACGAAAACAAAATAATGGGTGGCACTGCACTTGTGGCAATGTGCTGTCCCTGGGGAGGGCATTCGAATTTCACACAGGGAAATCTGCTGTGACATTAAGTGGTATAAAATAAAATAAAAATAAAAAGATGTTTGCGTGCAAAAAAATGTCGCATACGCATAGTCTTACCATTATTGAGCCTCGAAGCTCTAGCTGAGGAACGTAAAAGAAGAAAAAAAAAGAAAGCAACGATTAAAAAAAATCGGTATGCATATAAGTTTGCTCAAACACATATAAGCAAGCACTTCAGACGGTCAGTTTTACGCTTATCACTTGACCTTGACCTGTCTGTTTAGGTCACAGGTTCACCAAAGACCTCATCACTCAAACGTCAAAAGTTCAAATAACAAATATGACACGAAGCTATTGATAAGAAAGAACTGGTCTACATGATTTCAATGGCTATGCGGTACACTTGTTGGACATGTGAACATAGTTACATGGCATGTCAACTTTTAATCGTAACGACACTGCAACGTTCGAAGTTGACACGCTATTTACTTTTTTATCTGTCTATTTTTATTGTTTTATTTATCTATTTGTTAACTTGTTCGTTCATTTATTTCCTCACTCACTCACTAACAGCACAGCCTTTAAAGTTATCAAGTTACTTATTTTTCATCTTTTTTTATTTATTCTTTTATTTATCTATTTCTTAACTTGTTCGTTCATTTATTTTTCTCACTCCCTCACTAACATACTCGCATCCTCATTCATTTACTTATTTACTGACTGACTGAATGCATGACTTGCTTGCATGCTTCTTTGCTTATTTACTTCACTACTTTACTACTTCCATAATTTTTATATATTTGATTCTGTCTATATCGTCCAGCCGAAAATAAACATAAATGAATTACCTACTTAATGGCTAAAAGCAGCATGATCCAACAAAACATCTGAAAAGATCGCAGCTTTTGTTACCTACCAGCTGAAAATGAACATAATGAAATGGTTAGTATGGCCTGTCATGCTTTATGGCTATGAATCCTGGACGTACATAAAGAAAAAACGATGAAAAAATAATGGAAGCAGCTGAAACGCGTTTTAAAGGCTCCTTAGAGTCAGCTGTACAGGTAGAAAAACACATAAAAGCATAACAAAAAATATTACACGAACTAGGAACAACAAGGAAACATTTATATAGATAAAAGGGAACTAGGGTATGCAGGTCATGTACTACTAAACCAAGATACGTCTTCATGAAGAATGTCTTTTAAAGCAAGACCCAGGCAATTAGAAAAAAAAACAAAAACAATGCCAGACCACCAGCTTCTCTCATTGGCAACACCATCGAGTCCTGTAGCATAGGAATCCATGAAGTAAACAGGGCCACAAAAGACCAGAGCAAAATTAATGGAGAAGGAACATCATGCCATTATCATTGGGTGCAGCGACTATCACCGAACTCTGTGATGCCAACAGGTGAGACAGGTGAGACTTATTATCTCCCTTGTTTAGTTTCTTATATGCGTAGTACATACTTCCTTATGTGATTGCCTGCTTCTTTCCTTCCTTCCTTTCTTCCTGTCTTCTCTCCGTCCTACCTCCCTCATTTATTCACTCACAAACTCACTCTCGCACTAACTCAATCAGAGTCTAGTAGTCACTTGTCTGGGGACCGAAAAAGTCAAAGCAATTATTGTAAGTGAATTACAAATTTAGGCGAAATAATGTAGGTGTCTGAACATCAAAACCGTGATCAGGCGATATTATGTAATAGTGCATGGTCGAAATCTCAACAGCAATGACCATTAAATTAATGTGAGAGGATCTTTTTCCTTATGGAACCAATATTGGTACCATTTCTAACCCTCTGAAAACTCTTCAAAACGAAACCTGAAACTGAGGCCTCTTGAGACAAAAACGCACACAGAACACTTTGCGTACACGTGAAACACCCACAAATCAATGCAATTTTTGTAAGTGAAATACAAATCTTGGCAGAATAGTATAGTTATCTGAACATCAAAACCGTGATCAGGCGATATTTTGTAATAGTGCATCGTCGAATCTTCACAGCAATGACCATTAAATGTCAAAGGATTTTTTTCTCCAGGAATTAACATTTGTACCATTTCTAGTCCTCTGAAAACTCTTTAAAACGAAACCTGAAACTGAGGTCTCTTGAGACGAAAACGCATACAGAACACTTTGCGTAAACGTGAAAATCCCACAATTTTTCTCGTAAAAAAACGTAAGCTAGAAATAGACACTGGTATGGATAACACGATCAAACCCAGGCGTGCTTGTACAAGCCAAAAGTACTGTTGATGCAAAGCAAAGTGCCAAGACCTACATGATGCTGACGCAGCGAAGAAGGGGGAAAACATCTAGGTACACGCACACTTCTCACCGTACCCAGTGTGTACTTACTTCCTCACAGTCATTCCCAGGTGGGATGATATGAGTGAGATGGGAGTGTATTATTCTGGGTGACCTCCAAGGTGTGAAGCTAGGAAACGTGTGCAACAACAACAACAACAACAATAACAACATCCACAACATACTCAGTGTGTACTCTGCAACCAGGAAAGGAGACAGGTTCACCCAGTCTCTCTGCTTACTCAAGAGACACTGCAGGAAAACATCAGTGCCATCTATGCCTCAATGACCGCTCAAGGAAGTTCGAGGGAAGTCAAGTCTATCATTCCAAAACAAATGATGGAAGAGTGGAGAGAGAGAGAGAGAGAGGAGAGAGAGAGAGAGAGAGAGAGAGAGAGAGAGAGAGAGAGAGAGAGAGAGAGAGAGAGAGAGAAGAGAGAAGACAGACAGACAGACAGACAGACAGACACACAGACACACAGACACACAGACACACAGACACACAGACACACACACACACACACACACACACACACAGACAGACACACACAACACACACACACAGACACACACACACAGACACACAGACACACAGACACACAGACAGACACACAGACAGACACACAGACAGACACACAGACAGTCAGAGAGAGAGACGGAGACTGAGACAGAGAGACAGAGACAGAGAGAGGGAGAGGCTATAACCTCAACACAATCTTCAAAAAGAAAATGTAAAATCCGCAGCCATCCTTTTTATCATAGAACAGTCATCAATAGGGACAAACTTCGGATCCTGAAGTAGAACACAAACATGGTGGCAGATGACGTGTACGAGCACATTGTAATACATAATACTTTCAGACACGGAATATTTCTCTACATGAAATTATACTGCTCTCTCCAGGAAGATTGTTTTCGCCACAAAAGCAGTGCCACACAGAAAACAGATCCCTGTTTTCATATGTATTTTTTTCATGTCACAGTGACTTTTCCCACGACAATTTTCCGACAGACAATTCTCTTGTAGCCGTGGAGTTTATTTTCTTTTATGTATGTTGATAACAAGTTTTAAGCGGGATCTCATGTTTTCGTCTCAAACAAAAAGACTTGAAACCAGACCGATGTCAAGGATAAAACAGATGAGAAAAAAAAAACTAAAAGAACAAACTGGGATTAAACCTGTACTCCTCACTTTCACTCAGGTGCGTTATCTCTACATGACTACATGACTGTACCTGTACAACCTAAACGACATGGTTAACATTTTATATAGCTGTACTTAACAGCATGTTTCGCTAAGTGTTTCAGAGTGTTCCCCCCACCCCCACCCCAAACCTCCCCCCTACACTCCCACACTGTCCCCCACCCATCCCCTCTTGTCCAGTGCTACGAACTGGCAAAACCAATCGAACAGAAGTGGTCAATAT
>CM060322.1:17537699-17540199 GCA_030674155.1 Stramonita haemastoma | reverse complement strand
AGCACTACCACAACATGTGATGCTGCTACTATTAATACTACCACCTCTACCAGTTAAGAAAGAAGAGGAGACACAATGATAATCATACTTTACGACAAAATCATCGTCAATCAAGTTTCCCAGAGGGTCCATTAGGCTGTAATTATGACTCAGGCAAACATGGAAGAAGATATTAATTTTGAGAGTGCCTACAGTCTGCTTATGATCTATTATGTTCCCTACCACCCCCACCTTGCCTCCCCCTCTCCCCTTCTCCAATACCCTCCCATGCTATTAAAATCACATGTTTACTCAAGTTCAAATTGCGACCAAAAACTGAAAAGAGTAGACTGTTAAGAAAAGGAAAACCAACCAAAGAAAAATAGGGTTGATATAAAGTGAAGAAAAACAAAAAGGAAACAAGGAAATGGCATAAACAGACAGACTTTCATTTTCTTATTGTAATATCACAAGACATAAATATATTTTAATACCCACTCCGTACCGGAAAAGCTCTCTCTCTCTCTCTCTCTCTCTCTCTCTCTCTCCTCCTTCTCTCTCTCTCTCCTCCTCTTCTCTCTCTCTCTCTCTCTCTCTCTCTCTCGTTTCTGTTGTGTTCATGTTGCCGATACGTTCTATGATTTCATGTTAATGCACGAGTCTCGTCTTGTTCTCAGCGGACTGGTTTTACAATCCTTCTCATTGTCCGCCAACACATGGACGTATTTTATGCTCTTCTATGTGTTGACCATGCAAATAATATTACTACCACTTTCTAGGCGTTCTCTCGCTAGATAACCTCCTTTACCAAAAGTCCAAAGTAAGATTTTGCCTACACGACCGTTTTTGCCCTATATTAAGGTAGCCACATTCCGATTTCCGAGATGTGTTATTTTGAAAGATCTACGCTTTGCCTTGTGTGGTATTGCGAACCTGATTACTTGCTTGTACCTTGTATTGCCTTGCTTTGCCATATCTTGTCTGCCTTGCTTTGCCATATCTTGTCTTGCCTTGCTTTGCCATATCTTGTCTTGCCTTGCTTTGCCATACCTTGTCTTGCCTTGCTTTGCATACCTTTCTTCTTGCTTGCTACTTGTCTTGCCTTGCTTGCATACCTTGTCTTGCCTTGCTTTGCCATATCTTGTCTCCTTGCTTTGCCTTACCTGTTTGCCTTGCTTTGCTATCTTGTCATACCTTGCTTTGCCATACCTTGCCTTGCCTTGCTTGGCCATATCTTGTCTTGCCTTGCGTTTCCATACCTTGCCTTACCTTGCCTTGTCTTCCATCAGTACGCGCCCATGCTTTTTAATCCTTCGTACCTCCTTAACAACATGTTTGTTATTTATTTATTTATTATTTATTATATTTATTTATTTATTTATTTTATTTATTTATTTATTTATTTATGTATTATTTATTTATGTATTTTTACCACTTTATGTCACGGATAATTTCTCTTTATTTGTTTGCCCCCAAATTTCTACATCACAAACCTGTCAGACCTATGGTCATCTACTTAGTACAAGAATATGTGTCAAAGCGGTATTTTGAACCACATATTACAACAGATGTGCCTTGCTTTCTAGGCCGGGCCAATCCTCGTGTGCATGGAAAATGAAAATAAATGTTCTGAAAATAAAATTTCTGAGGCACCCTTAGTGAGCATTGATAGTTTCGCTCTTTATAATATCTAGCTCTCTAAACACACACGTCTGAAATCTGGGTGTGGGCTTCAAAACACTGTATTTTCTTAGAAATGATAAAGACAACTTAGGTCTGTGAGTTCCACATAGCAAGAATATGAAAAAGATATCTTTTCAATCAATCAATGCTTAAAACATCATCAAAACTGGCTAAAATGGCTCACAGTCTAATTTCTATGAATACACATATTTCATGGTCAATCAGTTAGAAGCTGGTTTTCATGTAATTCTTTTTGCAATAATGAAGCGAGATCCTGTCACACCCAGTCAGTATAGTGCATGTTCGAGGTCGGAGGTATGTGTGTGTGGAGGGGGGGACTGTCTTAGAAGCCCTTTCAACATCAAAACACGATGCAATGTTTTAGTAACACCATGATATGCAATGCATCAGAATACAATACAGAGGAACGTTATACATCACAGTATATTACGTATATTGCAAGGCACTGTCCAAGGAGGAAGAAACAGAGGCAGGCAAAGGAAGAGATGGGAGGACAACACCGGCCTAGAACTCACTAAAATTTTGAGAAAGGGTAGGGGACTGGTTGTCAAGTCGTCAGGGGTGCCCCCAAGGTTGCCAGAGTACGGGATAGATAGATAGATAGATAGATAGATAGATAGATAGATAGATAGATAGATAGATAGATAGATAGATAGATAGATAGATAGATAGATAGATAGATAGATAGATAGATAGATAGATAGGCAGGCAGGCAGGCAGGCAGGCAGGCAGGCAGGCAGGCAGGACAGACAGACAGACAGACAGACAGACAGACAGACAGACAAGACAGACAGACAGACAGACAGACAGACAGACA
>CM060322.1:17512699-17517699 GCA_030674155.1 Stramonita haemastoma | reverse complement strand
GGATGTAAAAATAAGCACATGAGTGCTTGTTCCATTATCCTCGATATAGAAAAAGAATAAATTTTTATAAAGAAAAAAAAAGAAATAAACGCACTTTTCCTTCCGATTTTCTATTTGACTTTTACTCTCATACCACATGTACTAAGAAGCCAGCTAAGGCATCTACTGAAATGAAAACCTTTTTTTGTAAAAAAAACTAGTCTGTGATGAAAGCCCTGGACATCAACCTAGAGAACTGGGAGGAAGTAGCGGCTGACCGCAGCAAATGGCGCAGTGTTCTCCACAAACAGCTGAAGTGTGATGAAGAAAAGATCCACACCGCAGCAAACGAAAAGAGAGCCAAGCGGAAGGCATGTGCTCCAGCCACCTCAACAAGCCACATCTGCATCAGATGCAACAGAGACTGCCACTCCCGCATCGGAACTGACCAGCCACAGCCGACGTTGTCGCTGAACAAATGACCTGTCTTTTGGCGCGAATTCCATAGTCGACACCGACTGACGGAGGCCTACTGCAGTCTGTTATTCAAAACCCATGCTATTTTGCACAAATTTGGTAGTTTGGAATTTAAAAAAAAAAAAAAGAATCAGCAAACGCTGTACCCCCTTTAGTCCTTTTGTCGTCTGCTAGCTTCCTAACCAACAACATGCATGCGTGGGGTCAACGCTGTAGGAACACAAGCAATCCTCATTTTGATGATCATTTCCAACTTTCTCGTGACTACTTCGTATTGCTCTATGTCATCAATCCCAAAAGTAAGTGCACAGAGCATTTCTTTATACTATCAAAAAAAAAGAAGTGAAAATCAACTTCTTTTTTTTCAGACCAGCACTCTATATATATATAGAAGATGCTACATGATCCGCAAGCTAATGCGAGATTGTAACCAAACCTTGAGATTATAAGATGCAAGCAGCAGTCTAGTGCATAAGGACATAGCTCTGGAGATGTAGCCATACAGTGTGGTTAGCAGCAGCTGCTACTTAGTGCTAGAAATACTGGTCAAATGACTAGTCTCAGTTACCCTAAGGGGCATACCAACAAAACTGGATATCATAAAAAAATCCTGGCAACACTGTGGTAAGCTAAGACAAAACTAGTAAAAATCCAGAGATCTTTCCTTTCCCCTCCCCTTCCTTATTTCTCACGTTAAAATCTCTTCCAAATGACTTGCTTTTCAACTCCTAGATACAGAGGAAACATAGATGGTAGTGAGTATGAGTGGTGAGGTGTATTGCTTTAGATACTTATTTAAGTCGTTGTCAGTGGTCTGTATCTTGATTACTTTGTCAACATTACCAACATCAACGCCCTCAACAACATGGAATAATGTCAGGTAAGAAGCACCAATGAAGCACTGTCCAACTATCAAAGATGTATGCTTATCTATCTATTCATTCATTTAATCTTTTATTTCGAGTTCAATGGAATAAACGCTCCAGTGCTTTTATTCTACCCCCATCCCGCGTATATGCAGAGTTATACAAGTTGTCACCTATTCCCGTTGGCACAAAATGGCCGACTCTTTCGAAAGGCAGAACAGGTTTTAACGAGTACTCAAGATGTTCTCTGTGTGTTTGCACATGGGACCTCGGTTTTTAGTCTTATCCGAAGGATTATGAAGATGTAGAGACCTGTGGTAGTTCGTAACAAATGCAAATATTTCTAGCAATACAGTTTTATGACAAGCCAAAAATATGATAATGAGCACCATATCATTACGCGGTAGAGATTAGTATCAATGGGATAGGCATAACTACAAGGATCTAGAGATCTTTCCATTTCTCCTTGCTCCTCCCTTCTCTCTCTTTACTGCCGCTGCCAAATTACTTGCACTCCAACCGCCAGATACAGAGGAAACATAGACTGCAATAAAACTAAGTGGTGAGTTGTTCGTTACTAGAGAGGAAAATTGTTTCCAGCAGTATGCATACTGATTACTTGCCCACGTTGCCAAAAACCAGCACTTTGATGCATCTGAAGATGATTAGATGCGAGTGGTAGTATAGAACAGGGTAACTGATGAAGATATACAAACCTGTGGTGGCTTGTAACAGGTATGGCTTATTTCCAGCAACGCAGTGTAATGTGTAGCTAAAATGATCTTAACCACTTCAGCGAAATCGGATATCATATCACAAGTTTATTTTCCGATTTTCAACTTGATCTCTGTAGCACATACTGATTTGTAGCCAACGTTGCCATAATATTAACAAAACTGGATAAGGATGTAGAGCTGTGGTGGTATTTTGACTGATGCAACATATTCCTAGCGATGAAAAACTATTGACTAGTTAAAGTTTCCATAAAGGACGCTTCAATAGGATTGAGGATATCATGAGATGTTAGGGGTAATGCAGTAAGGCATATCTACTGAAATGTAGAGATCTTTCTTTTCTACCCACTCCTATATTCTCTCTGCGCTATCTCTGCCAAATTACTTGCACACCAACTCCTCTCAATATAGGAAACAAAATATTCTGATAGAAATGGGAGGTGAGGTGTTCGTTATGAGTATGTGAGTGGTTTCCCGCTGTACGTATACTGATTGCGTTCGAATGTTGCCAAAACCAACGCCCTCAACAAAATTTAATATTCTTAGACGCAAACGGCAGTGCAGCAGGCGATAATGACGAAGATGTAGATACGTGCGTCTGTTTATAGCAGATGGGAATATACCACTTGCGATACAGTCTAAGTGCTGGTTGAAATACCCGCAATGATTATAAGCAATACCTCAATATACGGAATGATTTCAGATGCTAATAGAAATTTAATAAGACCAAACTAGAAACATCCAGAGAGTGTACCTTACTACCTACGTCTTCCATTTATGTCGTCACTAGTTCTACCAATTTCCTTGCATCACAACTCCCAGATTGTAGCAGAAACAGAGATAATGATAAACGTGAGTGGTGAGGTGTTTATTACTACATGCAACTTGTTTCTAGCGGCACGCATAGGTTACTACCAAATGTTGCCCAAACTACCGCTTCACGACAACTGAAGATCATTAGACACAAACGAAAATGCAACTCAACATTAACTCTGGAGGTGTTGGAAACTATGGTGGTTTGTAACAGATGTCACTTGTTTCTCGCAGTGTAACTTACTGAAATATCAAAATGAACGCAGGACTTAAAGTGGACATAACCAGATGCTAGACACAATGTGGTAAGACATTACAAATAAAACCTAGAGATATTTCTCTTCTCCCGACTCTTCCCAATTTTTCTTTAAACATCTTTGCCTAATTGCTTGTATTATAGCTCCCTAGATCTAGAATAAGCATAAGGTGATGATAAAACGTGAATTTTCAGGTGTTCGTTATTACATACTTAAGTCCTTTCCAGCCGTAAATGTTGCGAAAACAAACGCCTCAGTAGAGTTGGAGATTATTCAACATAAGTAATGCATCTTGGCATAATTTCGAAGATGTAGAGAACTATGGCTCTGTGTGACATTTATAATAATTAAATATAAAGCTGTCTAAACTTTCCTTAACTAGGCTTCCAACAGGTCAGAAAGATTCAATTTGGGGCCAGGGGCAACGTCATAGATCTAAGACAGAAGTAAAATAGATCTACAGATCTTTCCTTTCCCACTTCTATTTTCTTCGCCAAGTTCTCTACTAAGCTCCTTGCACCCTCAATTCCATAACAGATAGGAAGCATAGATGATAGTGAATGCAAGCGGTAAGGAGTTCGTCATCAGAAGTACGAGTTTTTCCCATCGGTAAGTTCTGATTGCTTGCCAAAGAAATGCGAGTTGTTTCCATCTGTACGTGCTGATTGCTTGCTGAACTTGCCGAAAACAACGCCACAGTAAAACTGGATTATTTTTTAAAAATACAAACAACAGGTGCAGCACTGCAAAACTACGAAGATACAGAGACCTGTGTTTGCTTGTAAGGAAACAGATTCAACTTAGGCTTAGGCCTACTTGTAGCAGTGGTCCAATCTCTTCCTAAAGTTATCGTAGTGAACACAAACAGTAAATCTGGTTATTTTTAGATGCTAGCAGCAATGTGGTAATTTGCGACATAATTAATATAGGCTAATGATGTTTCTCTTTTCCCACTCCTCCAATTTCTCCTGTTACTATCCCTGTCAAATTGCTTGCAGCCCAATTCCCAGTTAGAGGAAATATAGATAGGCTAATGATTAACATGAGTGGTGAAGGTGTTTCGTTTATTACAGACACAAATTGTATCCAACAGTACGTACCGATTCTTTGCCATCGGCAAACTGATGCATATTAGAGAGAGAGAGAGAGAGAGAGAGGAGAGAGAGATGAGAGAGAGAGAGAGAGAGAGGAGAGAGAGAGAGAGAGAGAGAGAGAGAAGACGGGACAGACAGACAGACAGACAGACAGACAGACAGACAGACAGACAGACAGACAGACAGACAGACAGACAGAGGGGAGAGAGAGAGAGAGAGAGAGAGAGAGAGAGAGAGAGAGGGAGAGAGAGAGAGAGAGAGAGGCACGGAATACCACACACAATCTTAACCTTAATAAGATAAGGAGCCCTGCGTTTGTTTGAGACAGAAAGGAACCATTCCATGCAATGCAGTCTAATGACTAGATGAAGCTGCTATAACGAACGCTTCAGTAAAAACTGGATGTCATTAGATCCTAGCGGCAAATGAAGCAAGGACTAATTAACAAGAATCATCGGATCTGTGCCACAAGTAGTGATGGCAATTATTTCCAGCAGTGCAATAATGCCAAGACAGGAACCAAATTAAAAGCAGGCATCAAATGCAGGCAAGTGGAAATAAGCAACGAACGAGGCATGACTAGGTAGGTGAATAGTTCTGTGTTATTATTAGCCATGCAAGTTATTTCCAGCAGTAGGCCTACATAATAATGGTTGATGCCACTTAAACGATCACTTCAGTAATTAAAACTGACTATAATAAGACTCAAGCGGCAGTGCAGAACAGCGTACGCATAATTATAAAGGTGTAGGCTACAGGTCTGTATACTATGCTTCTTTA
>CM060322.1:17490280-17505280 GCA_030674155.1 Stramonita haemastoma | reverse complement strand
GTGCACAGCTTGGGTGACCCTTAGATTTTTAATTTGTGGAAGCACAACAACAACAACAAAGCAACCAACCATCAAACCAAAGGTTACAAAAATGAATAAACTTAATAACAAAAATGTTTTAAAAACTCTGAAAATAGTAACCTCAAAGCACTGAACATTTCTGCGAACACTATCTCAGCCAAAGCAACTCCAACACAGTCCTCCACACCATTATCCATCCTCATTATCCAGGCAGCAAGAAACAAGCCCTGTGGGAAAATCAACATGGTACACAAGCACCCCCAAAAAGAAAAAGAAGAAAAAAAAATCAAACAAAACCAACCCAGTACCAAACCAAACAAAACAATAAAGCCCTCAAGTTTTGTAGAGAGGAGTAATTAATTAATTAATACATGGAATTTGTATAGCGCTATCTCTTGTAAAGACAAATCAAAGCGCTTGCATTTGACCTACAGAGCCACAGATCATGCTGCCACCAGGCGCAAAGATCCCCAACTCCAACTCCCCGATTTTTCTTCAGGGATGGTGTCTAAACACGACACCTGTGTGCATGCTGGTTTGTTATAATTTTGTCATCCGCTCCTACCGGCACACGATGGCCTACTCTTCCGAAAGGTGGAACGGGGTTTTAACGTGTGCGCAAGATGTTTTGCGTGCATTCGCACACGGGGCCTCGGTTTCGAGTCTCATCCGAATGACTTTGACATTCAGTTCGATTTTTTCGTCAAACTGGGAAGAAAGGGCGAGGCTGGGTTCGAACCCAGAAACTCACGATTTACATATTGGCAGGCGAACGTCTTAACCATTCTGCCACCGTCCTTCCTGGTAGGCCTGGTAGGAAACAGCCGTCTGTGCCTGAATAGTTTTGTTCCTAAGGGTCAGTTCTTGTCGGACAGCTAGCTATGACCCTTGGTTTGCCACCCTGAAGGGTCACTTAACAGTCCAGGTGTTATGTGGAGTGACAGTTTGACGTCATTGGTTATGATTAAAGTATTGTGATATGGATTTCAGTGACTGTAGTGAAGTTTGCTCATAGCTGGGTGAGTGTGTTGTTGGTTTTGTTAGGCAAAGTATGGTCAGAAGATGAATGTTTTGGGTTGACTTTGTTTAAAATAATTATGTGATGTAAATGTTATGAAAAACCATATGTATGCTTGTCAGTTCAACGCTCATCTTTATTTTCATATGAAAATATTGTGTAAACTGATACCTACACTTACTGTTGTTCTCAGGATATCTGATATGTTTACATTCTTTAACAGCCTCGTAGCTATGGTTGACAGTAACTGCAATCTTCTTATTTTTATAGCCCTGATAGGAACAATAAAGCAAAACCTAAAGGAATGAAAGAATGAAAGCAAAAAAAAGGCAAGAAAGAAAGAAAGAAAAAGAAAGAAAGCAACAAAGAAAGAAATCAGCAAAGAAAGAAAGAATGAAAGGTTTCAACAACAAAAAAGGACCATGAAAAATTCCCAAATAAACAAATCACACACCCCTCCCTCTGTCGGTCAGGAAGCACATAAAATCCCACAAAACAAAACCAACAAAACAAACAACCCACAAAGCCCCCTAAACACAAAAATACAAGAAAAAAAACAACAGAACAACCAAAACACTAACACTCCAACAAACTTACACCAACAGCAAACAAGCAAACACAGCAAAAACACAAAAAAACAGTCTCCAGACCTCGACAGTCTCAATCACTTTGCTAGTAGCAACTAATACCATTTACCATTCAAGTAGCTAAACGCCACCATCAATCACCACTACAAAGGCATGCCACACGAAACAAGCCCTACTGGAAAATTGACCTGATGGAGACAAACACTCCCCCCCCCCCACCCCTCCCAAATGCTCAGGTTGCTATTGTGGAATGGGCAAGAGACTGCGAGGTCAGTATCCTGGACAGTTTTGTCCCTAATGACAGTCGTTGTGGGATAGCTCTTAACCATTGGTTTGCCACCCTAAAGGGTCACTTTACAGTCCCCTGTTTTTGCTGAGTGACAGTTTGACGTCATTTAGACCAGCGATTCTGGAGGCTGGCTATACTGATGGTGAAGGTGTTTGATTCAGGCTGGGGGCCTTGTTGTTGTTGTTGTTGGTTTTGTACAGCAAAGACAGTGGTGGGAGAGGAATGTTTTGGGGGTTGACTTTGTTCTGGATATGTGATGTAATACCTGACTTAGTTCAACAATGTTGGATTATGCTTTTTTGGTTTAACATTTTTAGGGGGAATGTATGAACTTATATGTACACCAAGTGTAGTCAGAATACATAATGGTTTACATGCCTATGCTGTTCAGTAGCTGAAAGCAGCTGTGCCTGCTCTCCTAATTTTTATAGTTAGTCACATAACATAATGAAATTGCAAACAAATGTCACCCCCACTCCCTCCCCCACCACAAAAAGGTAACAGACCCCAAAGCACGAAATAAAATATCCAAAAAAAAGAAGCAAAACACACATGTATACACACCCAACGCAAAATGCAAAAAACAAAAAGTAAAATCACAAAATAACTACCACCAGTTAACCAACCAATCAACCTCAGACACATTTTTTTAATCCACAAAAAAAGGAAACAAATAGATTTTTTTTTAAAAGCAAGATAGAAAATAAGATACACAAAATGAACTCCAAGGCATTAAACCTTTTCGTCTCCTAAGACTCTTACTACTACTACTACTACTACTGCTGCTGCTGCTGCTGCTGCTGCTGCTGCTGCTGCTGCTGCTGCTGCTGCTCCTCCTCCTCCTCCTCCTCCTCCTCCTCCTCCTCCTCCTCCTCCTCCTACTACTACTACTACTACTACTACTACTACTACTACTACTACTACTACTACTATTACTACTACTACATATAGTCACCACATCCATCACTGCTACAAAAGCTTACAGCACAAAACAAGCCTTACAGAAAGATTAACCTTAAGGGGACAAACACTCCCCTAAAAGCTCTTGTTTCTGTTGTAGAATAGACAAGAGGTAGAGTAGTCAGTATCCTGGCCAGTTTTATGCCAAAGGGGTCAGTTTACTCGGAAGTTTATGATCGTTGGTTTGCCACTTGGAGGGTTTTACTTTCTTGCCCAGCATGTGTTGTTGAGTGACAGTTTGAGGACACAAAAAGTACAGGTGTACAATTCAGGTTTAAAAGTGGTGGTAGAGAAAGTCTGTTTCTGCGAGTGGGCATGTTTCTCTTGTAAACAGAAATGAGGGTAGGAGAAAACACTGTGAGTATCATCTATACAAGAACGAAACCAAACAACATGGTTCTGGTGGCATTGATAACCTTTGTCAATGGAGGAGGGTGGGTTCTGCAGGTTAGTTTTCAGTACTGTTCAACAGATGGGTGAAAAGATAGTCATATCTGTGGGAATGAATCACTGATTAATTATTTTCAAAGTGATAAATATGTTCTAACTGATTTATTTTATTTTTTATTTTATACCACTGTATGTCACAGCAGATTTCTCTACGTGAAATTCGGGCTACTCTCCCGGGGAGAGAGCGCGTGGCCACTAGTGCAGTGCCACCCACTTTTTTTTTTTCTTTTTCCTGTCTGCAACTGTATTTGTTTTTCTATCAGTTTTTCTACACAATGTTTTGCCAGGGACACCCCCCCCCTTGCTGTGGGTTCTTTTACGTGTGCTAAATAATAATGTGGAGCACACGGGACCTCAGTTTATCTTCTGATCTGGGAGACTAGCACCCAGACCACCACTCATGGTCTAATTGATGGGGGAAAAGTTTTGGGCTCAAACGGGATTCGAACCACCGCACACTACGATCCAGACTGTTTGCTTTCTAGGCAGGCGCGTTACCTCTGGACCCCCGATCCATTTGCACTTGCTCTGTTTTTGTTGTTGTAGTACTTTTATAAGTGTCTCTGCGAATATTTCTAAATAAGGAACCGGACTGCACTTGCTCTTCTGAGATACTTTTAGCATACAAATATGCAAACAAAGAAGATTGGCCTCTCCATGAAAAAAGGCAAAACAATAATTATAACCCAAAAAATAAATCCCATAGAAGGGAGACATTAATTTGCTAATAACAAATCAAACAAACAAACAAACAAAAAACCCCAAACACATCAAATAACTTTTTGACTACTCAGTATGCCTTTGAAAAATTCCACTATACTATTCCTACACCACCACTACAAAGGCACAGCAGAACAAAACAAGCCCTATTGGAAAATCGACCTGATAAGAACACTTCCATAAGAGCTGACTTTTCCGTAGTGGAGTGGCCAGAACATAAAGAGGTCAGTACCCTGAAAAGTCAGTTTGGTCAATAAAGGTCAGTTTTGGAAGTTACGAACCTTGGTTTGCCTCTGGATATTGTTTTTGGTGAGTAATGGTTTGACGTCATAAAGTATAGTTTTACAGTCCATATCCTATTGGAAAATCGACAGGATGGAGACAAACACTCCCATATAAGCTTCCCGTTTCTGTTGTACAAATGGCAAGAGACAGAGGTCAGTATCCTGAATACTTAGTCCCCTAAGTGTCCACCATGGCCGTATAGTACAGTTTTGCCACCCGGAAGAAAGCAGTCCAGTGTTTTAGTGCAAGATGGGTTGAAGTTTTTTTTTGTTAGCTCCTAGTTTTTTTTATATTATTATTCTTCAGGCTGTAGTGGTGGTCACCACGTTTGTTGTAAGGTTTAGGTTTTGAACCTTGGTTAGCTCAGTATATTTTAAGTGATTTCGGTTGGGCCACAAAAAATGGTGGTGATATTATCAGTTGCTTGTGTTGTTGCTGTTTGGTATGTTTCCCAGATTAAGTAGGAATTACTCTGAGATTGTAAAGCATACACTTAATGAGAACTGTTCGTGTACACTTTGTTAGATTACCTCTATGTGCGACATAGGCAGCCACACACTAACTTCAGAGAGTATTTTGCTCCTTACAAGGAAAGTGTACCTTGCTTTGCTAAGAGCTTGTTGTGACTAAACCATTATCAACACAGCAATGTACAACACAACAACATTCTAAAATTGCACTTACAACATTTTTTTGATTTCGAACTAGACTAGGTTTTCGCAATACTCATCGTAATGTAAGTCTCTAGTAGTCTCACCCATTTCGATTCACCCATTGATTATGCTGTAAAATCCCCCCCTCTGTGTGTGTGTGTGTGTGTGTGTGTGTGTGTGTGTGTGTGTGTGTGTGTGTGTGTGTGTGTGTGTGTGTGTGTGGTGTGTGTGTGTCTCTCTCTCTCTCTCTCTCTCTCTCTCTCTCTCTCTCTCTCTCTCTCTCTCTCTCTCTCTCTCTCTCTCTCTCTCTCTCTCTCTCTTTCTCTCTCTCTATCTCTATCTCTATCTCTGTATGTGTGTGTGTGCGTGCGCGCGTGCGTGCGTGCGTGTGTTATAGAGAGAGGAGAGGAGAGGAGAGGAGAGGAGAGGAGGAGAGAGAGAGAGAGAGAGAGAGAGAGAGAGAGAGAGAGGAGGGGAGAGAGAGAAGAGAGAGAGAGAGAGAGAGAGAGAGAGAGAGCTAGAGAGAGAGATCCAGCAAGTCAGACAGACAGACAGACAGACAGACAGAAACAGAGAAAAAAAAACGACCTGTATTTTTCATGCTATCCTTTGCCAATCAGAAGCAAGCTTCAACAGTGTTAAGTACTGTCTTAAGTTGCAATTAAAAAATATTTTTAAAAAAAGCCTTACACCCTAATCTCTACTGGGGCGGGCTGACATCACAGCATCAGTCAGTTTAAACTGGAAGCTACCTGATTCCCATTTAAAGGTACTGACGTCTGCTGTGGCCTGATCTAAGCTAAAGTTATCAGACCGTGAAGAAAAGAGGAATGGAACTGAAGAGAAAAAAATGGCAGTCTGTTTCCTTTTTATCTCTCCATGGGTGTTAATTTAAACAGCACACGATGGAGCGAGCGAGAGAACGAGCGAGCGAATGAGCGGGAGGAGAGAGAGAGAGAGAGAGAAGAGAGGAGAGAGAGAGAGAGAGAGGGGAAGAGAGAGAGAAGAGAGAGAGAGAGAGAAGAGAGAGAAGAGAGAGGAGAGAGAGAGAGAGAATGAGAGAGAGAGAGTAGAGAGAGAGAGAAGAGAGAGAGAGAGAGAAGAGAGGAGAGAGAGAGAGAGAGAGAGAGAGAGAGAGAGAGAGAGAGAGATAGAGAGAGAGAGAGAGAGAGAGAGAGAGAAGGAAGGCAAGGCAAGGCAAGGCAAGGCAAGGCAAAGGCAAGGCAAGGCAAGGCAAGCAAAGTATTTTATTCGAGGATAATAGATAAGCACTCGTGTGCTTTTTTTACATCCAGTCCCCGGCCCTTTTCAGGGATACATCAAGTTGAAAAGATACTAAAACAATAAAAACTTTACGCTGTACCAAACAACACACAAGAATAAGGACACTATATATGATAAGGTAATAAAAATGCACTCGATCAGAAGACAAAAATCAGAAGTCACAATAAAAAGATTTTGATTATGGAAGAATAGAAAAGTGTTAATAGGTAAAGAGCAAACAAAGAGAACAGGTGAAATAAACAACTGAAAACATCAATCCACCACCATCTGTCAAAAGTTATACATGTGATATAATCATACATTTGGATAAAAAAGGGGGGGACATTTTTTTTTAACTAATATCCTTTTGGGGGGGGGGGGGGGGGGGGGGGAGAGGGGGGAGAATACTGCCAATAAAAATATAAATAAAATCAACAATTATAATGATCCAAATACCAAAAGTAAGGAACCATACCAGTATCAAACAGGCAAGAATTAACACAGAGATACAATATTAAGGTATTGTTATAAAAAGTCACTGATTCAGAAACGAAAATGAGAAGTAAGAATCAATGATGATTTTGAGTTGAATAAAGAAAGCAAGAAAAAACAAAGAACAAACAAAAACAAAACAAAACAAAGAAAAAGGCGCAATAATTAAAGGTAAACATGAGAATATGATGAGGTTAAATGACTGAAAACATCAATCCACCACCATCTATCATCAAAAATAAGTCCCATAAAACATAAGATTTTGATTATAAAAGGGGAGAAAGAACAACAACAACAGGTAAGGAATACGACAGAGATACAAAATTAAGGTAATGTTATAAAAAGGCACTCATTCAGAAACAAAAATATGAAGTAAGAATCAATGATGATTTTGATTCGAATAATAAAACAAAACAAAACAATAAAACAAAAACAAATAAACAAACAAAAAAACAAAACAAAGCAAAAAAAAAAAAAAAAAAGAAGGAGAGAGAGAGACAGAGACAGAGACAGAGACAGAGACAGAGAAAATCTAGTAACACAGCTGCTGTTCAAATGCTTGGACACGATATAATTATTAAGTCTTTTTTATAAAAAAAAAAAGAAAAAAAAAGGCAGCAGAACAGACTAAAAATGTACATGTATACATCTGCACACACCTGTCACAGCACTACACAGTATTAACAGCTATGTAACAGCGTGTTCTCTTGCATCGCGGAAGGACATTGGATAGCAGGGAACATCACGCAGGGTGTTTAACTGCTGAGGACCAGCAAGTTGTAAAGCTGGATGAATAATTGCTGATCTTTCAAGATATGTAAGATGTCAGGTCTATCGGTATGTCTCTGGCTCTATCTATCTGTGTGTGTGTGTGTGTGTGTGTGTGGGTGTGTGTGTGTGTGTGTGTGTGTGTGTGTGTGTTTGTGTGTGTGTGTGTGTGTGTGTGTGTGGTGTGTGTGTGTGTGTGTGTGTGCCTGTCTGTCTCTCTGTCTCTCTATCTCTCTGTCTCTCTGTCTGTCTGTCTGTCTGTCTGTCTGTCTGTCTCTGTCTCTGTCTCTGTCTCTGTCTCTCTCTCTCTTCTCTCTCTCTCTCTCTCTCTCTCTCTCTCTCTCTCAAGTCTGTCGGGCTGTCTGTCTGTCTGCCTGTCCGTCTGTTGTATATGTTTTTCTGTACAAGATTTCATCTATAGTCAAACAATCAGCAAAATAGTTACAAAAGTGCAAAGTATTTCTAACACATACACACACACCACACACACACACACACACACACAACACACACACCACACACAAAACCAAACACCACACAACACACACATACTCGCACGCTTTCAGATGTAAACTAAAGCACACACAAACACACACACACACACACACCACACACACACACACACACACAACACACAACACACACACACAACTCGCACGCTTTTCAGATGTAAACTAACACACACACACACAAAACACACACACCACAACACACACACACACACCACAACACCCCACACACACACACACACCACACAAAAACCCCACAAAACCACACCACACACACACGCGCGCGCGCGCGAGCCAAGATCTAGTTCCATTACACAGGACTCATTTCACCCACACATGCGTGCATGTTTGCAAAGTAGCTATGCTTTATATATATGATATGAATTTCACGCCTCTATCTTATATCTCACGAGGCTTTTTCATGCCTGTGTCCAAGTCTTGTTTCTTTTTTTTTGTTGTTGTTTTTTAAAAATAGTTTTCTCTCGCCTCTTTAAAAAAAGACACCCCCATGATTCCCCCCCCGCATTTTGACACGAAATAAATCCCCCACCCAGCGTGACCGACTTTGTGTAGATGAACGGGATTTGTTTCCGGTTTCGCAAAGAGTTGGGAGTTTAAGCAAAACTAGGTGGGGGCGTCAGCGTTTCTGTAAAAACGTCGCAATTTTTTTTTTTCTATACTCTACGTAGTTGGGGGGTTTTTTGTTGTTGTTGTTGTTGTTGTTCTGGTTTTTTCCATTTCAAAATGGGGAAAAGGGTTGCATATTTGTTGAAAGTATGTGCAAGATTTTTTGGAAAAGGGTTTTATGCCCCTACATCATTATAACCCATACTTTGAAAAATTTGTGTGCGCAAAAAAAATATTTTGAAAAGTAGGGGGTTTAAATTAAAAGTGAAATGGGTTGAGAAAGGTTATGCGCGGGGGGTTTTTAATTTTTTCCCAACACTAAAACCTATCTAAAATTTTTTTAAAAATTTTAAAGGAATTTTAAAAATTAAGTTTTTTTAAAATTTTTGGGTAGAATGTATATCTACTTTTTGGGGGGGGGGATCCATACTGAAAAAGTTACCCCGGGTTTTTTAACAACATTTTTTTTACCACCCCTGCAGTTTTCATAGGGACACTGTTTTTGAAAAAAAAATATTTCAAGGTGTTTTCCTTGGGCAGGGTAAACAGTATAGAGTCCATCCTCCTCCCAAATTTTACCATCTGTGTTTGCGACATTTATTTCCCCCAGTTAAAGCTAGCCTTTCTTTTTCCCCATTCCCCCCAAAAAACAAAAAAAACAAAAAAAAAAAAAAAGAAAAACGAACCAACCAAACCAAAAAAACACCAAAACAAAGAAAAACAAAAAAACAAAAAATTCACACGACAAAAAAACCCAAAAAAAAACAAACAAAAAAACCCCCCCAAAAAAATTTCCTCCCTTCCCCCCTACCCGCCCCAAATTTTCCCCCCACCACCACCAAAAAAATCGAAAGGGTTTTTTGTGTGCATACATCTCCCAAAAAGGGGGTTGTGGCTACCCCTGTTGGGGAGGCAAAAGCCATCACATACGCCAAAATTTTTACCAAAAGATATAAAGTCAAAAGCTGTACACCCAAAAGGGCCAAAAAAAATCCCCCAAAATAAAGTGTGGGAAAAAATTTTATACAGGGTTTTCCCAACGGAAAACTGTGTTTCTTCTCAACCCAAGGGGCATGGACTGCAAAGGGAAAAAAGGGGGGTAAAATCCACTTTTTAAAAGGGAAAAAAAACAACTTACAAACTGGGAGTAGTTGGGACATTGTACAAAACCCCCAAAATACACCCCTTTAGGGGGCATTGACCACTACACCCGTTTTTACCTCTTTTTAAAACTGAAAGTTAAAAAATTTGTTTCAAGGGGCGTGTTTTTCGGCATGCGCCCGAATGCTTGATAAAAATCCCGAGGTGAAAGAAAACCCCCCCTGATTTAAAATTTACGGGGCAATGCACAAAATCTCTGTGAATTTAAACACCATTAGCTCCAAACACAGTGGGATTAACTTTGCACTTTTTGGTTTTGGGACGTGGCCAGAGCAAACCCTAGGCTGTCTTTGTCCAAATTAGCTGCTGACAGGAAATCTGGCCCCCTCATCCCCTCCCCCCCTCCTCCCCCCCCACCCACAATCTACGGGCCATTTGAGTGTCATGGGTTGTGAAACAAAGGCAGGAAAGGAGCAGAAACGGTAAAGGCCAGTGAATGGTCCAAAGGGTAGAAAAAAAAACAAGGGGTGATGGAGGTCATTATCCTGAATCTTTTTTGTTTTCATGGGAAAAGGGTGTACAAACAATCTTTTTGTTGAAAAACTGCTAAAAAGAATTTTGGAAAATCAGCTCCCCCCCCCTTCCCCCCACTCCATTTTATTGGTTTTTTGTTTTTTTGTTTTTTTAGGAGGAGGTTCAAAAAATTTTCAAATATTCCCTGTCTTCTAAATTTCAATTTCTCCAAAATCCCTGATGCTTTTTAAAAAGCCCCTACTACTTACTACTAACTACAAATACTACTACTACTACTAAATAACTACTACTAAAAACTACTAAAAATACTACTTCAAAATACTACTAATACTACTACTATAATTTCAAATACTACTACTACTGAAGCTGCGCTTTCGGTTTCTAACCTTTCCCCCCTCTGCTACTGTACTTTCCCTTACTACAAACCCCTTCTTTGCTGCTTTAATTTTCCCCCTCCCCCTCCTCCTCCTCCTCCCCCCTCCCCCTCCTCCTCCTCCTCCTCCTCCTCCTCCTCCCCCTCCCCCTCCCCCACCCCCTCCTTTAAATAAATATACTACTACTATTAAATACTACTATACTTACTAAATACTACTACAAATACTACTATACCACCACACTTTCTACCCCTATCACTAGACAGAAAACAGACAAAAGGGGAAAAAAACAAGAAAACACCAAAATAGAAAAAAAACCCCGAGACTAAATATCATGCTAAAATATACTTTTTTTTTTAAAAAAAAATAGACAGACATTAAAAAACCCAAAAACAATACAAAAAAGGGGACATAAAGAAAGATACCCAAACCCGTTTGGGTCATAGGGCTCCCCCCCCTCCCCCCTCCTACCCCCCCCCCCCTCCCCCCCAAAGGCCCGATTTGCGGACAAATGGGCTGACTGACAAAACCCTAGCAAGCGTGGGGGTAGTAAGGCCCCATTAAGGGTAATCCGTTGGAAATGATTTGCCATGGGGTTTCAGGGTAGAGAGGGATTTACAGAGAGAGAGAAGAGAGAGGGGGGAGAGAGAGAGAAGAGAGGGGAGAGAGGGGAGGGGGAGAGAGAGGAAGGGGGAGAGAGAGGGGGAAAAGAGATACAGAGACAGACAGACAGACGAAACAGACAGACAGACTACAAAAGACCCGGCAGGCAGACAGACAGGGCAGGGGAAAAAGAGACAAAGGAAAAGACAACAGAGACACCCGACAACAGAGATAGAGACAAAGACGACAACAGAGCAGGGGGAGAAGGAGAGAGACAGAAAAGAGACAGAGAACAGAGAGGAGACAGACCCCAGGCGACGACAGACAGAAAACAGAGAGGAGAGAGAGAGGGGGAGAGAGAGAGAGAGAGAGAGAGAGAGGGGAGAGAGAAGGGGAGAGAGAGAGAGGAGGGGAGAGAGAGAGAGAGGAGCAGCAGCAGCAGAGCAGCAGCAGCGCAAACGTGGCTGCAAATAGGAGATAGCCTAGCAGAAGGGTTTTGGGGGGAGTGGAGCGGGCGGGCCCTGCAGTGCCCCGTGGGAGTGCAGTGCCGTGCAGTGCAGTGCGGCAGTGAATTGGTTTTTTTGTGGGAAATGGGGGTGGGTGTTTTTGGGTGTGGGGTGGTAGGGGGTGGGTTTGGGTGGGGGTTGGGTGGGTGTTTGGGGGGGTAGGGTGAGTGCAGTCGGGGGTAGTGTTAAGTGTTTGTAGTGTTTTGGGTGTTAGGTATGTTTGTAGGTGGTGGGGTTTTTGTAATTGGGTATTTTTAGTTTTGTTTTTTGGGTTTTTCCAGGGTTTGGTCCATTTTTTTTTTTTGGGGTTGGTTGGTAGGTGGGTTGGGGGTTAGTTACTATTTATGTATTTGTAGGTGTGTGTTATTATTGTTTTTTTTTTTTTTTTTTATTTTTTTTGTAGGTTTAAAGGTATTTTGCCCTTGCAGGGGGTTTAATTTTGTTTTTTGTCGTTGGTTTTATATTAAAAAACAAGAGAGAAAAAAAATTTTTAAATAAAAAAAAAAAAAAAAAAAAATTTAAAACAAGGGGGGGAAAAGGGGGGGGTGGTAGGGAACCCCGGTTTTTCCTTTTGCGGGTTTTTTTTGGCCGGGGGCCCCCCCCCCTTTTTCCCCGGGGGTGTCGTTCTTTTTGCTCGCCCCCCCCCCCCCCCCCCCCCCCCCTTTTCCCCTTTCCCCCCCCCTCCTTTTTCTCTTCCTTCTTCCCCCCCCCCTTTTCCCCAACCCCTCCCCTTCCCCCCCCCCAAAAGCTAGCTTTTTTTGTACTAACCTCTTTAAACTGTCTTCCCGACATGACAAAAAGAAAGATTTTGTATCCTACATCTCTATCAAAACCTGTACTCTCTTTCCTCCGCCTTTTTTCACACAAAAAAGGCAGACTAACATATTCCGCAATACCCATCATCTTCGTCAATTAAGCTGTTCTCCGTCTAATCCTTACAAAATAAACCCTACCCAAAGGGGCCACCAAAAAAAGTACATTATTTAAACGTTCATCGACCTCTGCATTCCCCCCCCCCCCCCCCCCTTTTTTCCATCCTGGCCGCCCTAAACCCCAGGAAAGCTGAAGTAAAAGAAGAAGGAAAATTTACCCTCTCGCAGTCTGGTTAGTAGACGATACCCCACACACACACACCACACCCACACACAAAAACACCCCCACACAACAACACACACAACACACCCAAACACCACAACACACACACACAAACACACACAAAACCCACACCACACACACACAACACACACACCACACACACACAACACAACACATAAAAAAAATATTCTTACCATTCGAAAACGGTTTTATTTTATAAAGCTTATTTGTAAAAAAATTGTCAAAGGAAAATGCCCCTCCCCAAAATCATCAAAAGATTCAAAATTAATGAACACAGGCTAACCTCTACTAACATTTCCCCGACCCGAAACAATCTTTACAAAACAAGCTTCCCAAAATTTAGGTAGTGATTTATGGAACAAGCTCCCAAAACATTTAAAATGTTCATAAATAAAAACAGTTCAAAAAATCAGTTTAAAAAAACACTTTAAAGCCTTATGTAAAAAAATGTTTTAAAAAATAAAATGAATCCAATCAACCATATTTTGAACAGACTAAAGATATTGGTTTTCTTCTGCTACCCGAAAAAAATTTTCCCTGTGTGGTTTATGGCCCCAAAAAACACACCTTGCTTGTATTTTTTTTATTTGGGGAAAGGGGAAAAGGAGGACAAAGATTTTTTTTTTTTTTTTTAATAAATTTATTTATGAAAGGATAGGGAAAAAGAGATGTATGAAACACAGTATATTTTCAAATTCAAAAGGAAAAAAACCAAACCACTGATTTGATACTAGATGGGCTTTTTTTTTTTTTTTTCCCGTTTAAAAGTCTCAGTATAAATGTTTTTTTTAAAAAATATTTTATTATTTTTATCAATGGGACTATTAGCACTTTATTTCATATTATTTTGATTAGTGGTAAGGCCTTATTTTTTTGTTCTGATTGTTGTTGTTGTTGTTTTGTTTTTGGTGTGCGTTGTGTTTGTTTTTGTTTATTTTTGGGATTTTATTTTTTGATATAATCTAAACATTACATAATTTTTGTTTGCGTTGTGTTTTCCCCCTTCCTCTTGATACTCCCCCCCATCTTTCCCAACCCCCCCCCTTTTTTATGGGGTTTTTTTGGCTTTTTTGTTTTTTGCTTTTGTTTTGTTTTGTTTTGGATTTTTGTTTCTCTTTTTTGTTTGGTTTTTCCTTGCTTTTGTTTGTTGTTATTTTTTGTTTGTTGGTATTTTTAAATTTAGTGTTTTGTTATTTCCTCTCGTGGAGATGGGTATTATAAATTGGTATTGTTGCTTTTTTTTTTTGTTGTTCTTGTGTTGTTTTTTTTTTTTTTTCTTTTTCTTCCTCAAATTTAATAAATTGAACTGAAGAATGGAGGTATTGAAATTTGACATAAGTTGCTTTTGACATTTCATGGATTTTTTTTCTTAAGTTTTTAAATAATGGTTGGTGACATTGTAACGATGTAAGTTTGTTTGATATTATTTGAATTTTCTTTTTAAAAACCCCTTAATTGGGGGCATGTGTGTACGTTTTTTTTTTATTTCCCCTCAGTGGTGATGGATTTATCATATGGTATTTTTTGCTTTTGTTGACTTTTCTTTTTTCCTTTTTAAACCTTAATCCGTGTGGATTGGGGGGTTTTTTTTTTGTCTTGGTTTTTTTTTGTTTGTTTGTCTTTGTTATTTGTTTTTTTTTTGGTTTTTTTTTGGGATTCTGTTTTTTTTTTTGGGGGTGGGGTTTTTGTGTGTGTGTGTGTTGTGGGTGTTGGGGTGTGTGTGTGTGGTGTTGTGTGTGTGTGGTGTGGTGTCTGTGTGTTTGTGTGTGGTTTTTCCCTTTCTTTTTTTCTTTTTTTGATTGTATGTTTTTTAGCGTATATATGTTATTTTCCCCTCCTGGTGGGAATTATTATAAGGTATTGTTGCGTTTGTTTTTTTTTCTTATTTCTTTTTAAAGATTAAAGTATGTACTGGTATAGAGATATTTTATTCTGACATAAATTGCTATTTTACATTTTTTGGATTCTTTTTTTTTTTTAAATCTTAAAAAATGGTTTTTGGCTACATTGTATCTATTAAGATGTTGTGTGTGTGTGTGTGGTGTGTGTGTGTGTGTGGTGTGTGTGTGTGTGTGTGTGTGTGTGTGTGTGTGTGTGTGTGGTGTGTGTGTGTGTGGAGGGGGT
>CM060322.1:17486731-17490180 GCA_030674155.1 Stramonita haemastoma | reverse complement strand
AAACGGGATTCGAACCACCGCACACTACGATCCAGACTGTTTGCTTTCTAGGCAGGCGCGTTACCTCTGGACCCACGATCCATTTGCACTTGCTCTGTTTTTGTTGTTGTAGTACTTTTATAAGTGTCTCTGCGAATATTTCTAAATAAGGAACCGGACTGCACTTGCTCTTCTGAGATACTTTTAGCATACAAATATGCAAACAAAGAAGACTGGCCTCTCCATGAAAAAAAGCAAAACAATAATTATAACCAAAAAAATAAATCCCATAGAAGGGAGACATTAATTTGCTAATAACAAATCAAACAAACAAAAAAACAAAAAACAAACACATCAAATAACTTTTTGACTACTCAATATGCCTTTGAAAAATTCCACTATACTATTCCTACACCACCACTACAAAGGCACAGCAGAACAAAACAAGCCCTATTGGAAAATCGACCTGATGAGAACAAACACTTCCATAAGAGCTGACTTTTCCGTAGTGGAGTGGTCAGAACACAAAGAGGTCAGTACCCTGAAAAAGTCAGTTTGGTCAATAAAGGTCAGTTTTGGAAGTTATGAACCTCGGTTTGCCTCTGGATATTGTTTTTGGTGAGTAATGGTTTGACGTCATAAAGTATAGTTTTACAGTCCATATCCTATTGGAAAATCGACAGGATGGAGACAAACACTCCCATATAAGCTTCGCGTTTCTGTTGTACAAATGGCCAGAGACAGAGGTCAGTATCCTGAATACTTAGTCCCCTAAGTGTCCACCATGGCCGTACAGTTTTGCCACCCGGAAGAAAGCAGTCCAGTGTTTTAGTGCAAGATGGGCTGAAGTTTTTTTTTGTTAGCTCCTAGTTGTTTTTTTAATTATTATTATTATTATTCTTCAGGCTGTAGTGGTGGTCACCACGTTTGTTGTAAGGTTTAGTTTCTGAACCTTGGTTAGCTCAGTATATTTTAAGTGATTTCGTTTGGGCCACAAAAAAATGGTGGTGACATTATCAGTTGCTTGTGTTGTTGCTGTTTGGTACGTTCCCCAGATTAAGTGGGAATTACTCTGAGATTGTAAAGCATACACTTAATGAGAAACTGTTCGTGTACACTTTGTTAGATTACCTCTATGTGCCACATAGGCAGCTACACACTAACTTCAGAGAGTATTTTGCTCCTTACAAGGAAAGTGTACCTTGCTTTGCTAAGAGCTTGTTGTGACTAAACCATTATCAACACAGCAATGTACAACACAACAACATTCTAAAATTGCACTTACAACATTTTTTTGATTTCGAACTAGACTAGGTTTTCGCAATACTCATCGTAATGTAAGTCTCTAGTAGTCTCACACATTTCGATTCACCCATTGATTATGCAGTAAAATCCCGCCCCCCTCTGTGTGTGTGTGTGTGTGTGTGTGTGTGTGTGTGTGTGTGTGTGTGTGTGTGTGTGTGTGTGTGTGTGTGTGTGTGTGTGTGTGTGTGTGTGTGTGTGTGTGTCTCTCTCTTCTCTCTCTCTCTCCTCTCTCCTCTCTCTCTCTCTCTCTCTCTCTCTCTCTCTCTCTCTCCTCTCTCTCTCTTTCTCTCTCTATCTCTATCTCTATCTCTGTATGTGTGTGTGTGCGTGCGGCGCGTGCGTGCGTGCGTGTGTTATAGAGAGAGGAGAGGAGAGGAGAGGAGAGAGAGAGAGAGAGAGAGAGAGAGAGAGAGAGAGAGAGAGAGAGAGAGAGAGAGAGAGAGAGGAGAGAGAGAGAGAGAAGAGAGAGAGAGAGAGAGAGAACTCGAACTCGAACTCGAACTCGAAATTTTTAATGAGGGTAATTGGGTAAGCCAGAGGCTTCTTTACACCAGGCCCTCATGGGGACAAAAAAAGAAGAAGAAAAAAACAACAACAAAAAACAATCAATGAATTATTAAGAAATGAATGTAAGATTCCAAGCAACTCAATCATTCATATTGCCATTCAATAATTGATAAATCAGGAAATCCATGAAAAACATAACAAAGGAAACCAATCAAACAATAAACAAGACCAATCAAACACAATCCACTACCCTCCCTAACACCCCTCTCGTAAACAAAATTTTCCCCCAAAGTCAAAATCAGATACACACACACACACACACACACACAAACAAACAAACAAACAAACACACACACACATACACGAACACATACGCACGCGCACGCACAAACAAATCATCCTAAATACATATCCATACACATGCACATTCTCTTCTATACAATGTGATATGCTCATATCATAATCATCAAAATACACATTAGATCCATGGCGTATACATTCCAAAGCGTATCATTATTACTGACATATCCTCATACAGACGCAAATTAATAGCTGGACAATACAAATTCTACAAAATCGTATGAGCTGGATTCAGCGACCAGGACAAAAAAAGGCCCAACCTCAAACACAAAGTCATAGATAGGCAAAATCACGAACACACCGACTGTTACAAAATGTACTACCTAATATTATCTCCCAAAAATCTTCTACCTACCAAAACAGAGAGAAGAGAGAGAGAGAGAGAGAGAGAGAGAGAGAGAGAGAGAGAGAGAGAGAGAGAGAGAGAGAGAGAAGAGAGAGAGAGGAGAGAGAGAGAGAGGTACAAAATGTTTAAAGTGCACCTGGAAACTGTGTTCACACATACACATACACACCCGCACACACACACGCACGGGCACGCGAACACACATAACACATACACACACATTAACCCATACACAATAAATATTAGTGAACACAAAAACCACACACACATAATCAAACACACGCACGCACGCACACACACACACACACACACACACACATTTTACACTCAAATACACACACACACATACACACACACAAACACACACACAGACACACAAACACACACACAAACACACAGACACACACAAACAAACACAAACACACACAAACACACACACACACACACACACACACACACACACACACACACACACACACACAAACACACACACACACACAAAACAACAACATAGCACAAAGATCATTGTCATCCCAAAACACAATACAGCATACTCAAAATGGGAACATATTTAAATTGAATATAGTATCAACAACAAAAAGTTTATATTTACATCTATCAAATATTCATACCACACTTGGCATGAAAATGATTTATAACATTTCTAATAAATGTCTGTGGTACTCCCTTTTGAATGATGTCAAAGTGCATTTATTTTTGATGGAGGAAGGTATTTCATTCCATAATCTGCTACCTGAGTATAGGAGAGATGTCATAAAAAAATCAGTTCTAGGTCGAGGAGTAACAAGAATAATTTTATCTCGAATGCTTTTTACTGTAAATCTGTCACAAAGGTAATGCGGGGAAAGGTTGCTCATAATTTTATACATAAGTATGCCTTTATTGTAACGACATCTCATACCAAAAGGGAGAATATTAAGCTCTTTGTAAT
>CM060322.1:17474231-17476731 GCA_030674155.1 Stramonita haemastoma | reverse complement strand
ATGATTGTGAAGCTCATGTCTAGTCGCTTGTAGTGGTTATTAGTGGTGATGTGGCACTTTTGGGTTCGTAAGCTTAGCTCTAGGGAAAGATGATTTTATCGTTAGCACTTTTGAAATTTAGGGGTGGGCGGGGTGGTGGAAGGAAATTGCTGTGGTGGTAAGTATAGATATGGTTTATGTTTGCTGTTACCCTTTCTTCCCAGTTTGACAAAAAAAATCGAACTGAATGTCACAGTCATTCGGATGAGACTAGAAACCGAGGTCCCGTGTGCGAACGCACGCAGAACATCTTGCGCACACGTTAAAATCCCGTTCCGCCTTTCGGAAGAGCAGGCCATCGTGTGCCGGTAGGAGCGGATGACAAAATTATATATAAAAAGACCCAGCATGCACACAGGTGTCGTGTTTAGACACCATCCCTGAGGGGAAAAAATAATGGGTAGGCGCTGCACTTGTGGCGACGCGCTCTCCCCGGGGAGAGCAGCCTGAATTTCACGCAGAGAAGTCTGCTGTGACATAAAGTGGTATAAATATAAAAATACTTGCTTGTTTTCAGTATTTTTGGGGGATAACTTATTTCCTTCTTTATTGCTGTTGTTCTTGTGGATATTATTATTCTGCTGATACTGCCGCTGCTTTTGTCGTCGATTAATTATTAGTTATAAAACAGCTCTAAGTCCCCTTCTGTCCTCTTACTCAAGCTTGCTATACAGGCTTTTTTTCTTCTTTTTATTCTTTTATTTCGAGGAGAATGGAATAAGCACTCATGTGCTTTTTTTAATTTTAATTTTTTTTTTACATCAAGTCCCCGTGTGAATGTAGCTTTGTAAATCTTGTCATCTGTTCCCACCGGCACACAATAGCCTACTCTTACGAAAAGCAGAGCAGGGTTTAACGTGTGCACAAGATTTCTGCTTGCGTTCGCACACGGGGCCTCGGTTTATAGCCTCATCCCAAGGATGGAGAGTCAGCACTGATGTTAACTCCAGAAGAAAAATCCCTTCGACCGGAAATCGAACTCGGGTCGTCAAATTGCGAACGCAATGTTCTTACCACTAGGCTATCATGTCCCCCGTATCATGAGGTTATTTACAAGCTCAAGAAGTCAGTTTCCCTCTTTTTGTTTAAATGAGGGGGTATTCAGACTTTTGCCCCCTCTTATTCTGCCAGACGACAAAATATTATGGATGTGGATTTCAAGTTTCAGTATTATAAGAATAGAGGTTCTCTGGAGTTAAAAAGCACATTAAAAGAGAGTATCAGTTTTCAGACATACATGTACTTTTCTTGTTATCTTGTTTTTGTGCGTAGGTCTACTTTTCTTTTTGTATTCATTGTGTTTTGTCTTGTTTGGTTTGTTTGTTTGGGGGTATTTTCGGGGGGGGGGGGGGCGGTTGTTGTTGCCAGAAAAGTGTATCAGAATATAATGATGATTATATTTCATGTGCACTGAGCAAAACATATCAAGAAATCAGCGAGAAATGACTTGATTTCATTACAGATTTACATTACTGTCGTCTGTGACCAAGCATGTATGCACACAGGTACTTTTCCTCCACTCCCTGTCTATCTGTCTCTCTGTTGCCCTGTCTATCTCGTTCTGTCGTCTGTCTGTGTCTCTGTTTGCAGCCTGATAGTCTGTCAGTGTCTGTCGTCTGTCTGTCTGTCTTCTGCCTGCCGCTGTCTCTGTCTGTCCTGCCTGCTGCTGTCTGTCTGTCTGTCTGTCTGTCTGTCTGTCTCTCTCTCTCTCTCTCCTCTCTCTCTCTCTCTCTCTTCTCCTCTCTTCTCTCTCATCTCTCTCTCCTCTCTCTCTCTCTCATCTCTCCTCTCCTCTCTCTCTCTCTCTCTCTCTCTCTCTCTCTCTCTCTCTCCCTCTCTCCCTCCCTCCCCTCCCCCCCCTCTCTCTCTCTTTGACACACACTCGCGCGCACATACACATACACGCACACACACACACACATGCACAAACATCCACTTCAACACACACACACACACACACACACACACACACACACACACACACACACACACACACACACACACACACACACACAAACAAACAAACAAAAAACAAACAAGAACAAACAAAAAACACACACGCAAAAATTTACAATTACAAAACTGCATAACACTTGGACTGAATGTAACAAAAGCACCTGAGTGCTTATCCCATTATCCTCGATATTAAAGAATAAAATAATGGAATGAATGAATTAATTAATTAATGCCTAAAAAAAAAAAGCAACTCTGATGATCCCCAATAAAACCAACCAATCAAGTAATGACTACAATAACATTAATCTTTCATTCATTCTCGCAAATACAAAATTCCCTGTGGGAGGGTATAATGCACAGGAAGACAGTAGCAGATAAGTTGGTAGGTAGAGACGTAGGCTACAGGCAAAACCAAAGGGTGGCGACTAGATACTGAGCGATAAAAAACCCCAAGTAGTCCCGAGTATGCCATTAGACATTTCCTACGGAGGGTACAAGAGCCATC
>CM060322.1:17459231-17464231 GCA_030674155.1 Stramonita haemastoma | reverse complement strand
TAATTTTGTGAAGAGTGTTTATCTATCCCATTTCTTAGCCTCTGAACGATTTACTTTTGTTTTAGTTTGTTTTAGTTCACCGCTGAATCTATGCATACAAAATCAAAAACCTGCTTATTTCTACTCTGTGTAGCGATTCTTCTTCTTATCCTGTTAAATGGAAATGATGAAAATGTTGTCTGGACAGAAAGTCAATTTGTTTCCTTCGTAATGCGTATGTTTGCAAATATATAAAAAAAAACACAGATAAAATAAATAAAAGCCTTAGCTACATCATTCCACTGTGGAGCTTGTTTACAGCCAGCAGCATGACACATTGACAGACAGATAGCATCCGGGATGGAAGCCAGGAAAACATTTTATTCACTTGTCCAGTCTGTTTACTGCCCAGCAGACAATGAGGACCACATCAGAGCTGACACCGGTCAAAACAAATAGAACTGATAGCAGCATCACAGCTCGATTAATTTGAGAAAACAAAGAAAATAAAGCAAAACACAAGCTTCCCTTCTACGCTTACACTCACACTCACACGCGTGCGAGGGCGTGCACACACACACACACACACACACACACACACACACACACACACACACACACACACACACACACACACACACAAAAAGCACACGCACACACGCACACGCACACACACACACACACACACACACACACACACACACACACACACACACGCACATACACGCACACACACACACGCACACCACACACACACACACACACACACACACACACACACACACACACACACACACACACACACACACACACCACACACTCAAGGGGACGGGATAGCCTAGTGGTCAGAACATTGCGCTGGCATTTTGACGACCCGGGTTCGATTCCGGTCGAGGAGATTTTTCTCCTGGAGTTAACATCAGTGCTGACTCCACTCTCCCCAAACACCTTGCACACACGTTAAATCCTGTTCCGCTTTTCGTAAGAGTAAGCCATCGTGTGCCAGTGGGAACAGATGACATTTACAAAACTGCATACACACGGGGACTGAATGTAAAAAAAAGCACATGAGTGCTTATTCCATTATCCTCGATATACAAGAATAAATAGATAAATAAAATAAATAAATCACACATTCACACACCACTCGATCCAATTATCCTTGGTATAAAAGAATAAAATAAAATTAAAAAAAACAACTAAAAAACACACACACACTAGCAGGAGGGTAACAAAGAGGGTGTAAGCTTACTCTTTGACTCTGAATATAAAGATCAATTTGACTAAGCATAACAAAAGCAAAAACAAAAATTAAATAGTAGCCAGCAGTTTAATTAGAAAATTTGGTAAGCTGTTGGTTTTTTTTTTGCCGATCTAAGGTATTGTCAGTGACAAAAATCGGCCAAGGACAACCAATGCATAATCATACTCGGCGACTGGGAGATGGATGGGGCTCTATCGGGTTCCTTTTCCAGGACACAATGCTGGCGACTCATTATCAGTGCAGGGGTACATTGCCCCATAGCCCCTCATGAAATAGTCAACCGTCAGTCAGCATTGAATATTGTAGTAGGGGGATCGGTGGTCTGGAGGTAACGCACCTGCCCCGAAAGCGAAAATTCTGGGTCGGAAGTGTGCGGTGGTTTGAACCCCGCTTGGGCCCAAAACGTTTCCTCAAAATCTATTAGATCATTAGTGGTGGCCTGAGTGCTATTGTTTCGGATGAGATGATAAACCGAGGTCCCGTGTGTTACACATTATTATTTAGCGCACGTAAAAAACCCACGGCAACAAGTGGGTTGTCTCTGGCAAAATTCTGTGGAAAAAAGCCACTTGATAGGGAAACAAATACAGTTGCAAACAGGAAAACAATAACAGGTGGCGCAACTCCTGTAGCGACGCGCTCTCACCTCGAGAACAGCCCGAATTTCAGGCAGATAAATCTGCCGTGACATAAAGTGGTATTAAACAAAAGACAAAAAAAAACTTATCATGAATTTCAAAGTCACGGCCGATGTTTTCTGTGTGTGTACAATTCAAGCTGCTTGCTTTATCTAAAGGAAGCTAGCGAGTCATTACAAAGCACGCACGCAGCACAACCTATCAAAACAAAATAATGTAATACTTGTCTACGTGTTTTTTTTTTTTTTGTTTTGTTTGATTGTTTTTTTTTTAATTTATTCTATCCTACCATAGTGACCTTTTTCAAACATTTTAGCTATCAACAGGGACCATTCCTTGATGGACATGAATTCTTTTGGTTTGTTGACTTCTCGTATAGCTCCTTGAGGAGTTGTTGGGACACTCACTGCATTGAGTTTTTCAGACACTGAGTCACGAGCACGTCCACCCTGGCAGAGCCTATCTCCAAGTTGGGTTCTTGCGATGCAGAGTGTTCCATACGAAAACTTCGTTTTTCGTTTCCTCAGAAAGACTGGGTTCCAGACTCATAGTCCAGTAGGTAGAGTGAACATTTCAGCTCTGGACAGAATCAAACCCAGAACTTCTGATATTCTACAAAGCTGCATTGCTGTTAAACAGTCTAAACCCTGGACCTCTGGTAGGCTACTCTAAAAAGCTGCATTACTATTTAACGGTTATCAACCACCACGAACTACCTGAGTGTAATCTATAGCCAAGAACTACATGACAGAAAAGAAAGTGCCCATCGTTTTCTTTTCCCAATCATTAGAGAAAAAACCACACCACTCCATGCAAAGTGTGTGTTTTCTCTCTAAATATGTCAACATTTATATATACAGAGATAACACAATTTTTTTATCATTTTTTTTCTGTCGGTGTTGTTTTCCACAGAAAGGGAGAGGACAAGGTTCAATGTTTTTGATTCCGTTTTCAGTTCTCATTACCGTTCTATTTTTCACTACCCTTCCTTTCTGCAGTTGGACAAACAAAAACAAGCGCACATAGCCCCCATTCTACGCAACAAACAAACCTTTCCGTTCCTCTGGGGCCTATTGTGGGGGCCGACAATGCGATGGATTGATCGTCAGATACATCAATCAATTGGCTCAGTGGTCTGACAGTGATATCTCAGGATCTATCCCATTGGGGCCTCTGAAGGGATGGTATCACATGGAGCAGCGTTATCATTGGCACTCTATTCAAGGAATGAACACATCCGTTTGCGTGAACTGTGTTAGAGAGAGGGATGGAGGAAGGGAAGGAGGGGGGGAGGGGGAGAGGAGGGAGGGAGGGAGGAGGGAGGGGAGAGAGAGAGAGAGAGAGAGAGAGAGAGAGAGAGAGAGAGAGAGAGAGAGAGAGAGAGAGAGAGAGAGAGAGAGAGAGAGAGAGAGAGAGAGAGAGAAACAGACAGACAGACAGACAGACAGAGACAGAGAGGTAGCCTTGTAACCAGCCAGATACAGACGAAACACCCACCCACACCCACCCACCCACATATGTATATATGTATGTATGTATATATAAATATATATATATATATATATATATATATATATATATATATATAAAATTATGTACATGAATAGATATTCACTTTCATAGTGTATCGCATTCTATTGCATTATAATTATTAGGATGCGATATGTTGTGGCTTATTGCATTGTACTGCACTGCCTGTGTAATGTGCACTCTCAGCAGATCGGGTCTGCTTTTAGCCCAGGGGAGAGCAAGGCGCCACTGGTGCAATGCCATCCATATAAACAGACCTGTTTTCTGTTTGTGAGCGTATTGGCTTCTTTATGAGAGTAGATTGTCTCTTTGTTTGCTCGTTTGTTTGAATGTTTGTTCGTTTGCTTGGTCTTGTTTGTTTGCTTGGTAATTTGTTTACTTTCTTGATTTTGTGTGCACAGAATTTTATCAGAGTCAATATTTATTTTGAAATGGCTTCCTGTACACGCGCAAAGATGATTCAGCGTGTAGGACCTCAAAGTACTGTCTCACCCAAAAGATGAACACACAGATCAGCAGTTATGGTCCATTTGATTGGGAAATATATCTAAAACTCACACAGGAATTGAACCTGCCATCTCTCGCTTTCTAATCGAGTGTGCTAAAGAGGTGTTTGTATCTCTAACTAACCAGGTGTCTGTATCTCTCGGGCCCGGTTGACGCCGGAATATATTATGGTAGTAAGCTTTAGAGTACAACCCTGTCAAGTAGTCTAAAAGCACATGCACTGCCATAGCAGCATCATTACATTAATCCACATTACTATCTATTATCTCCCACGAAAGACAGAGAACAGAGATAGAGACAGGGCAAACAAAGACGAGAGAGAGAGGAGAGAGAGACGAGAGAGAGAGAGAGAGAGAGAGAGAGAGAGAGAGAGACAGAGACAGAGACAGAGACAGAGACAGACAGACAGACAGACAGACAGACAGACAGACAGACAGACAGATGGAGAGACAGAGAGAGACAGAAAGAGACAGAGACAGACAGAGACAGAGACAGACAGAGACAGACAGAGAGAGAAAGAGAAGAACATAAACAGACATACAGAACAGCGAGACAGACAGACAAACAGAAGCATACACAGAGAGTGCGTGCTGTTCTTCAAAGCAATGGTAATCCACATGAGGCGGGGCCATATGCAGCGCGCAAATCTTGCATCTTTCGTCAACACAAACAAAAAGCGTGGGAAAATGTGAACTGTTGTGATTCATGTACGTCCTTGACATACAAAGAGAGAGAGAGAGTAGAGAGAGAGAGAGAGAGAGAGAAGAGAGAGAGAGAGAGAGAGAGAGAGAGAGAGAGAGAGAGAGAGAGAGAGAGAAATGACAATGACAATGACAATGACAATATTTTATTGTGTCAAGCTTTTTAAACCCATACACAAGGGGACAGTGGGAAGGGGACTGGGCACAAAACACATAATATTATTTTCAGAAACGAAAAAAAACAACCCCGTATCATTTCTACAACCCAGAGAGAGAGAGAGAGAGAAGAGAGAGAGAGAGAGAGAGAGAGAGAGAGAGAAGAGAGAGAGAGAGAGAGAGAGAGAGAGAGAGAGAGAGAGAGAGAGAACTTTTTTTCACAAG
>CM060322.1:17424231-17426731 GCA_030674155.1 Stramonita haemastoma | reverse complement strand
TGCTTGCCCTAGCACACGCACGCACGCACGCACGCACACACGCACGCACGCACGCACGCACGCACGCACGCACGCACGCACGCACACACACACGCACGCACACACACACACACACACACACACACACACACACACACACACACACACGGATATCAGTAATGACAGTTGTTATTTTTATTTCCATAACTGTACTCCCTATTATTGTTTTGTATCACTTCATGTGCAAAAAAAAGAATACACCTGAAGATCACTACACTTAGTGAAAGACTCGCAAAAAAATGTAGACCCATACCACAGAAAAATTATCTTACACAAAATAAAATGATACCAAAAACAAAAAAAAACGAGAGAGAGAGAGAGAGAGAGAGAGAGAGAGAGAGAGAGAGAGAGAGAGAGAGAGAGAGGAGAGAGAGAGAGAGGGTGAGAGAGAGAGAGAGAGAGAGAGAGAGAGAGGAGAGAAGAGAGAGGGAGAGAGAGAGAGAGAGAGAGAGAGAGAATCAAATCAAATCAAATTAAATCAAATCAAATTCTTTTATTTCGAAGATAATCAACAAGCACCCATGTGGGTTTTTTCATCCAGTCCCCGCACACACACACACACACACACACACACACACACACACACACACACACACACACACACAGACACACACACACACACACACACACACACACACACACACACACACACACACACACACACACACACACACACACACACATTAAACAAGACAGACAGGCCAACATACATTCAAATCCATATGAAATAAAAACAACAACAACAACAACAAATAAACAGGAACATGGACAGCAAAATAGCCAATGAACACATCAACACTATGCACAGACAGACACACAGACAGACAGACAAACAGGTAAACATACAGGCAGACAAACATACAAACATACAGAGAGACAGACAGACAGACACACAAGCAAACATAATTATAGACAGTCAAACGGACACAAAATCAGACAGACAAACGCTGTGCACAACCGCACTGCACGCAGCAGCAGAAGGTCTACCTACATTTCCATGTTGTGAACCTAGGAACATTGATCATACTGCCAGACATAGTTACCAGCCAACTGTGGACCTGTCAGGGGACCTCCCGGCACTGTCAGGATTCGAACCATCTACTCCATCAGTGTCTGCCTACAGGGACCCATGCCTCCCTTGGGTGGGAGGGGGGAGGGGGGGGGGGTAAAGTTTTTTTTGGTATCATAGTCAGGGATGGAGTCAGTAGAGTAAGTTTGGTGGTGCCATGGCTTCTGATTGGTTTAAGGTTTTCTTCTTCTTGTTCAATCTACTGCTGTTGCTGCTGCTGTTGCTCTGTTGCTGCTCCTGCTGTTGTTTATGTTGCTACTGCTTTTGCTGCTGAGTGAAGGTCAATAAAACAAATATTGAAGTCTATGTGGCTTTTTGAAGAATGATAATAGTTGTGATGATGGATGTTTACGGAACAAAAGATAAGAATAAGAAACATTCTGTAGTGGTAAACAGGACTTTCCATTGCATATTTACAGAGAGAGAGAGGAGGAGAGAGAGGGAGAGAGAGAGAGAGAGAGAGAGAGGAGGAGAGAGAGAGAGAGAGGAGAGAGGGGAGGAGAGAGAGAGAGAGAGAGAGAGAGAGAGGCCAGACAGACAAATAGACATTCAATTACATTTAAAAAGGAACAAAAATCAACCAGAAACGGGGACAGCAAAGTAGCCAAAGAGCACATAAACACCATACACAGACAGAACAGACAGACAGGAAAACATAAAGAAACATATAGTCAGGCAGACAGACAGACATACACACACACAAGCAAACATACAGACAGCCAAACAGACAGACAACCGCTGTGCACAACCCGTAATGCACGCAGCAGCAGAAGGAGGGGGGCTACATACATTTCCATGTTGTGAACCTAAGGACATTGATCATACTGCCAGACACCGTTACCAGCCAACTGTGGACCTGCCAGGGGACATCCCGGCACTGTCAGGATTCGAACCATCTACTCCATCAGTGTCGGCCTACAGGGACCCATGCCTCCCTTGGGTGGGAGGGGGGGGGGGTAAAGTTTTTTTGGTATCATAGTCAGGGATGGGGTCAGTAGAGCAAGTTTGGTGGTGCCATGGCTTCTGATTGGTTTAAGGTTTTCTTCTTCTTGTTCAATTTACTGCTGTTGCTGCTGCTGTTGCTGTTCCTGTTGCTGCTCCTACTGTTGTTGCTGTTGCTGCCGTTACTGCTGCTGTTGCTACTGCTTTTGCCGCTGAGTGAAGATCAATGAAACAAATATTGAAGACTATGTGGCTTTTTGAAGAATGATGATAGTTGTGATGATGGATGTTTACGGAACAAAAGATAAGAAAAAGAAAGATTCTGTAGTGGTAAAAAGGGCTTTCCATTGCATATTTACACAGAGAGAGAGAGAGACAGAGGAGGAGAGAAGAGAGAGAGAGAGAGAGAGGAGAGGAGAGAGAGAGAGGAGAGAGAGAGAGAGAGAGAGA
>CM060322.1:17416731-17421731 GCA_030674155.1 Stramonita haemastoma | reverse complement strand
AATAATTTCATCTTGGGGAGAATATTTCAATTTTTACAGCAGAACTCATAGCAATATTAATGGCACTCAATTTCCTAATCGATTTCCCAAGAGCTGTTTTCCGCATTCTTTTTTGTGTTGATTCCAAATCAGTAATTCAAGCCATCAGTTCTATGCAAACAAAAGTTAGATCAGAACTTGTTTTTGAGATTTGTCATTTAATTCATCTCCTCACCTTAAAAGGTTCAGATATAACTTTTTGTTGGATTCCATCTCACTCTGGTATACATTACAATGAAACAGTTGATCTTTTAGCAAAAAATGGGGCAAAACAATTGATAGATGTGGAAAATTTGACACTTCATTTGTCACTACAAGAATGTTATCAGATTGTGGAAAAAGCAGAACAAAGGTTATTCCAATATGAAAAAAGAAACTTGGTTGTTTAGGTGTATATGAAGGGATGGTAGAATTTCAGTCTTTTATTAAAATATATGAAACAGATTTTTATTGTATAAAAGAAATTGTTTCTCTGGCTTGCAGATGGTAAATGAACTGTTTTAAAACAAAATATGTTGGGCATGTATCTTGCATATGTGGACATAGTATAACTGTTGATCATATATTGATATGCAGCATGCTGAAAAGTTATATACCTGTTCTTACCTCATCATCCTCATCAGAGATATTCAATGATCCATTACTGAGGTATACATTTTTCAAATTATTACTGCACTGTCCTATTGGTTCTTTATTATGATTATTACGGACTTAAAAGACATTTCCCATTGTTGATTAGATTTTTCTCTTGTTGGTTATGGTTGTAAATAGTTTTATTGTTCATGCGTTAGATTCTGTTCAGAATTTGGAATTTTTACTATTTTGTATTCAAGAATTATATACATTTGTGTTTATTTTTATATTTTTCTTAACTGTTCTGTGTAGATTTTGTGAATTAACCCCCTTACCCACTTCCAAAACTCCTCCCCCCTACCCCCACACCCCCTCCCCACATACACACTCACATTTTTTTTTTCCTTTTTTTTTTTTTTTAAATGTCTAATATCACATTTTGTGAAAAGACGTAAAATGAATCGAACACACAGACAGACAGACAGACAGACACACAGACACACAGACACATAGATAAACACAGACAGATAGAGAGACAGACAAACGGACAAACAGAAAACGGGTAAACACATACAAATATATATATATAAAAAACAGGGCAGATAAAGACTGACCGAGAAACCAAGGCCATCAGAAATATAAAAAAAAGTAAAAAGATACACAGGGAAGAGAGACAGAAACAGACTGACACAAAGAGACAAACAGACCGACAGACAGAAAACAAACATACAAAACAACATAGAAAAATAGACTGACACAGATACAGTGAATGATCTAAGAAAACATCAACGCTATATCATACCAACACAGTGACACATAAACAACTATAATTATTTTTGCACAACAGGATACTTCCTTTTTCTCCTGCAACTAAGCCCACGAAAATTGATCCTATCAGCCATGCCAATATCGGATGCGCTGGGCCTGACTTGTCATACGCTTAACGGCAGCGCAACAGGTTTTCGATCATAATAAAAACAAAAGCTACTATGACAGACAACAATGGTGTCTGTGTGAACGTTTGACGACGACGACGACAAAGAAGATTCTATCAACGAGCGAGATATTTTTGCTGTTAAGCTGTGGAACAGACATGGGTCACCACTGCCACCACTGACCATGGCTGGTAAGGTTCGAAATCTCTACTCTTAACAGACGGACACTATAGCCGAGTGGTCCCATGCGTTCATAAAGTTGAGGGTTCGAATCTTGATGGTGTCTGGTGAATCAAGGGTTTAGTATTTTTACGATCTTTCAGGTCAATTTCTAGTGTCTTAATTCTTTTTGTGTATAACGATATACACATGATTCTGATTCTGATTCATGGTAGGAGAGGAAATGTGCATGTTCAAGATACCGTAATTTATGTCGGTGTTCGGTTGGGTTACGTAATTACGAACAAACCCAGCATACACCCCGAACATGGAATGCCGTTACCGTCATAGTGGGCCAGAAAAAAACAACAACAAAAAACAACAAACAAAACAACCCGGTCACATACGTAACATCTCACCATTGCTTGACCTCGGAGCTCTAGCCGGAAAACGAAAGAAAAAAACTCTACTTCATCAGTGTCAGCCTTACAGGGATCCAGACTTCTCTGGGGCAGGGGATTTCTTTTATTTCATGGTAGTTTGGGATTGGATCAGTAGGGCAAGTTTGTTGGAGTGGGCACCTCTGCTGACTTGTAGTTTTATTCTCGTTCACGTACTTTGTTGCTGTTGTTGCTTTTTTTGCTGTTACTGTCGTTTCTGTAGCAGTTGCTAGTAGTGCTGTTGTTGTTGTTACTGCTAACTGATGCAACAACAAAACAACAACAACAACAACAACAACAACAATACTACTCTACTACTACTCTACTACTACTACTACTACTACTACTACTACTTCTACTACTACTACTACTACTACTACTACTACTACTACTACTACTACTAACTACTACTACTACTACTACTTACTACTACTTACTACTTCTACTTCTGTTACTGCCACTTATCAATATTACTTCAACAAGAACAAGAAAGAAAGAGAGAAACAAAGTAGACACCAATAAAAAGACACGCACGTACAGACACAAAACCACATTCACACACGTACAGACAAAACCACATTCACACACTCACACATAATAAAAGACACGCACAAACAGACACCAAAAACCACAATCACACACACTCACACATCAAATAAAAAACAGACAGTCCAGAGGTGGTGGGCTCACTCAAAAGTTTTGACAAATTCTGACTTGTGTTGCAGGCGAAACATACAGCCCAGTTTTTTACTATGGCTGCAGGCCAGAATGGACCATTGCCAACCAGAACTGCTGGTTACTGTCATCCTCTGCACCGTACCACCGTCTGGCCTCCAGTCCCACTGACAACCATCTAGGTCAATAGGGGCTGATGATGGTATTTTGAGGACGATGATGAGGATTATGACAATGGTGGTGTAGTGACTGCGACACTGATACTGATTAATGTCAATGGTGATGATGTTGATGACCGCTTGTGTCTCTTGTTTTTCACTGAGAGAGAGAGAGAGAGAGAGAGAGAGAGAGAGAGAGAGAGGAGAGAGAGAGAGAGAGAGAGAGAGAGGAAGAAGAAGACAGACAGACAGACAGACAGACAGACAGACAGACAGACAGACAGACAGACAGACAGACAGACAGACAGACAGAGAAAGCAAAGAGACAGAAACAGAGACAGACAGTAGACAGAGAGAACAGAGAGAGAGACAAAAGACACACAGAGACAGACAGACACAGACACGACAACAGACAGACAGACACAGAGACATAAGAGAGACATAGAGAAAACTGCACCCTATAACTTATAAATCATGGCACTGGCAGGGAAGCTTTGTTTCCCGCTCATCAATGTCATGATATAAACCATCTGCAGCATCAGGCTCATGATATCATGAAACCAGATTCTCCCTGAGGGGAACAGTGTAACGTATGACGAGGCATCAAGGTCAGTGGAAAAGTAGGTTCCTGCTTTGCAATAGGCCCTAGAGGTTACACTCCTGTATGGTGGAACGTCTCCCTATTCGCTGCACATGCACAGTGTATTACTATCGAAAAATGGAGTAACGAAGTTGGACATTTTATTAGGTACATAGCCCCAAAATCAATGACAATATTATATGAAGTAATGATTCTGGTTCTGTTATGGGTTGGTTGGTTAGTTAGTTTGTTGTTTGTTAGTTGTTGGTTAGGTATCTTGCTTTTGGTTAGTGTTGGTATTAGGTTTGCTTAGCTACTTGCTTACTTATTTACTTACTTACTTCGTTGAAAAGTTAGTTACTTGGTCAGTCAGTAGGTTAGTTAGGATGTTGTTTAGTTCCGGGGATGGTTAACTGATTAGTTGCTTAGTTGGTTGGCTAGTTAGCTGATTGCTTAGTCAGTCAGTCAGTCAGTCAGTCAGTCAGTCAGTCAGTCAGTCAGTCAGTCAGTCAGTCAGTCATTGGGCCAATGAACCAAACAGCTACCAAACTAGATTTTTTTTGTTTCTGGCCTGTTTGCTTTAAGTGATAATTTTCTACAGCTCATCTTTGAGGTGCAAATTTGGTGCACACATGTACATATGAACACTCTCCCCAAAGGTCCTTCCTATGAGACTAAAAACGAAGGTCCCGTGTGCTAACACACGCAGAACATCTTGCGCACACGTTAAAACCCGTTCCGCTTTTCGGAAGAGTAGACCATTATGTGCCGGTGGGAATGGATGACAAAAGTTTTTAAAAAATGCATACACAGGGGGATTGGCGGTAAAAAAGCGCATGACTGCTTATTCCATAATCCTCGAAAAAAAGATTTAGAAAAATAAATGGGAGTCTGCTTGTTGGTTAATAATCGATCTCGAAAGACTGCGATATACGGACTGTTAAATCTACTAGACGCCAAAAAAAAAAAGATCTTGAGGTTCATATTTTCCAGTCTATTCATATTAGAATTTCGTTGCCAGCATCACTAAACCTAGTTTCTCTACAGAACGATATTTGGTCCAGACGCAGCATTTTCCCCCCCCAAAGATTGACAAGGCACACCCAGTTTTTTCTCTTTTTTCTGCTGTATGCTCAATAGGACCAGCAGCCAGTGCAGAGTGTTTCACTCTGTGTAACGTGTGCGCCATCATTTCCCATGCGCTGTCTCCTGCTCTAGCCCTTAGGGAGCCATTCTGGCTGACAGACCGAACAACAAGGGAGCTGCGTAGGGAGATTAGGATGTGGATCATAATATTCTTCAGTTTATCTTTGATATGTGATTATTCATCATGTAGACAATATTCTTTCTTTGTATTCATTTTTTTATGTAAGATCGTAATGAGCATATTGTCATGAGGCTGTGCATGATCATGTAGTTACCTTTAAAAACAAATAATGCC
>CM060322.1:17394231-17396731 GCA_030674155.1 Stramonita haemastoma | reverse complement strand
CACACACACACACACACACACACATATCACAACACACACACAACAACATATTCAATTCTTTCACCCCTTTTGGGGCATGGAAGATAAATTCAACAATATAATAATTATATAGTTATCAGTACTAACAGGAACTGAAAAGCAAAAAATTCATTGCAAAATGATAAACAAACAGATTAAAGACTCCAACATTTTAAAGTATATCAATTTCTGTAAAAGACTCACTCCACACTTGTAAAAGACAACGAAATGAAATTTCAAGAAAAACCTTCAAATGTTATGAGTTTTGAGGGAGACAGAGAATTTTTCAAGATTTACATTTCCACAGACTGCCAAAATCATAACTGGACATGGGTTGGAAAAAATGCTGAGGAATAAAATATTGTCGTAAATGTTTTAAAGTAGGAAACATACCATGATAAGAATATTTTTTTCCCCTAAACAGACATATTGAATTTTGAACATACTCTGTCTTCCCGTGGCATGTAAACATCCAATCTCAATATAAAGCTTGTGACAACTGCAACTAAATTTCATAAGACTGTAAACATACACATCTGGCAGACAAGTCTATATATTTTTCCACACTAAAATTGGTTTTATATGTTTTTTTAATAAAGGCATCTACTATTATCCCACAGCTCAGCTATCCATTTATTAACAAACTTTTCTATTAAGGTTTTGATAATTGCAAGAACTGGTAGAATTGATAGTTGAACTAAACTGTCTCTCCCACAAATCAAATCTGCTGTGCACTAAAATGTTTTGCATCTTATTTAGCCGTGCTGATTGAATCAGAGATCTTATGTAAATCTTTCATCCTCTGGTAAACATTTGAGGATAGCTTTCCAGGATGAAATTCGAGGGCTACATCCAGAAATAACCATTGGAACAGAAATAGACAAGGAGTACTTGCCCCCTTCTCCATATACTAATGATTTGGCATGTACTCTTTAAATGAAAAACATATTTTAAAAAATTTAACTGGAACTTTTTAATTATTACTATGTTTTCATACCCCAAATTTCACACCCGTACAACAAAACAGGTAAAACAATGTTATTGAATAAATCAAGTGTCACATGTATAGGTAGTTCTTTTTGCCATGCAGTTCCTAATCAGACTAACACGACTTTAGTAGTTTGATTAAGCATTTTCCTTAATTTTGCAAAACTGCCACTCTCACTGAAAATAATTCCTAGAGTATTTAAAATAGTTAACAACTTCCAAAGTTTTTCCACCATATATAAACATGTTAAAATCTTTTTTTGGCAAAATATAATTTCTCTCTCTCTCTCTCTCCACCACACACACCACCCACCACCACCACACACTCACACACCCACACACACCACCACACACTGCTGTGTGGCTATTTATATCAATATTACTTCCCCTTCAGAGACTATCTTAAACAATTTAAACCTTTTTTAATGTTTAAAGTTGCTTAGTAATATAGATAAAAGTTGCCATATCATGGAAAAGAAGCAACAACTTTATATGAATTTGTAGGAATTGCTGTTTACCTGTCTTGAACAAGTAAAGATGAAGTAAATGATTGTAATATATATCTTTTTTCATTTTCAAACATAATATAGGAAAACACCTTCAAATTTTGGAATCTTTTGTTTGATAACATGCCATACAAATTATATTGCAGTAACTTGAGCTAAGTTAGGAATGGCAGATCTCAACATGGGATCTCCCTCAAATTTCTAATCCTCTGAGCTGTGGAGGAGATGTGTTGTCTATCTTCCTGTTTTTGTGCCTGATGAAGGGAGGAAGGGGAGGAGGAGGGGGATAGGACAGGAGGGGAGGTAGGAGGAGGGGGGGAGATAGGACAGGAGGGGGGGAGATAGGACAGGAGGGTGGGGTGATGTGGACAGGAGGTGGGGATGATGATGGACAGGAGGGTGAGATAGAAGGGAAGTGAGTATATTGAGGAGAGGGTAGGTGGTAGGAAAGAGGTTAACAGTGGGTTGGGATAGGAAAGGTGGATATGATGCTGGAAAATGAGTTTGTGTTAAGTTGGGGAGGGAGAAGAAGGTTAGTTGGGTCTATGACAAGTGGTATTGTCTCGATCACCCTCTGGCGAATAAACATTAATAAACTAAGGAGAAAAAACAAACAAGGAATGCCTCTTTGGCTTTATATTTATATCACTCATAAAGCATGTCTGCATGATAGAAAAAAAGTATTTAAAAAAGTGGAGAAACAGATGACAACATGGTGTTTCCTATGCCAGTATTGTTCAGGAGTGTCCAAAGTATGTGTTGCTGAGAAACGTGCTGTCACTCTCATTTGCAGGTTTCGCCAACATCCTTGCATTGACCACTGGATAGTACAAGTTCTCGTGAGAGACTATCAGATGGTGCATGTCAAGATCTTGTCATAGTCATTTTCATCCAGGATGACGGCCGATGAAATGTGGCAATGACTTCAGCTAGCCACAGCTGGTCGAATCAGAAAACGGTCAGAGTGGTTATTGTTATATGGATTGGTT
>CM060322.1:17376731-17379231 GCA_030674155.1 Stramonita haemastoma | reverse complement strand
ATAGACAGACAGACAGACAGACAGACAGGCAGACAGACAGACAGGCACAGATACAGAGACAAAGACAGACATACACGCAGTCAGAGGTTACTTGGGTGAGTGGTGTTTTTTTTTCAGTATAATTATTTTTACAGGCATATGCCACAATATGCACTTTGTTTTATTCTTTTTCTGTAATAAAATCAGTAGCATTCTACCACAAGAGCTTGTCATAATAATCTTCTGAGGTACTGGTGCTGCTGAAAAAAAATATCCTCAATATATTGGCGAAAGATAGAAATTAACCCCTCAGAAATAGTCTTCGAACCTTTTTTCTCACTGAAACATACAAAGTTTTCGTGTAGACATTGCATCTTATCTTTTTAGTGCGTCTTTAGATGGGCTTTACAGGTACTATAAAGTTAATAATGTGTTTTTACTACATTATTACATTCCACACGAACATTAAATTACAAAGTGAGCCTCAAGAGTTCTTACATGTAGGATTACAGACTAACTTACCTAAGCCAGCGCCTTACCATAATCCTCAGATCCATTGTTATAGTAAAATTATTGAGGATAACGCTATCTTCAGCTCCATTATTATACAGCGAAATTTGCCGTAGGAATATGGATAGCCACTATGTTCTTGTCACTACATTACACGGTCACTATGTAGTTTTGCCCAAAATTGTTTTCGAGTGTGTCTTGAACAGTCTTTTAAAATAATCTGCTATGGCACAGTTGTTAGCGCGTTCGGTATCTGGCTAGAAGGTTGCTGGTTCAAAATCCCATAAGAGTCACAGGGTATTTTTTTTTATTCTGGCTAACTCCTACCCAAACCGAGATTGCTGTATATTCATATGAAAAACTGGAACGACACAGTTGAACTTCATCTGCCTCGCAAATGTACTTTGAAAGACTTACTTAAATTAACTATTTAAATGTGGAGGTGTCTGTATCATTCGGGCTTGGTTAATGCCGGACTATAATTATTATGATTGAAAACGTAGAGTACAGCTTTTTCAAGTATTCAGAGTGCAGATGTACTTCAAAAGTATCATTACTTCATCGTCATCACCATTGGTCATCATACAAAACAACAAACGTGCCTCTGATTTGATGGCTCCACCTGCTTTGGTTTCATGGTGATGTAAGTTTCGATTTCTAATGAACTTTTCTTCCTGTGGCTAGTTAGTGTCAAAGATTTCTTGGGTAGATATTCATAATTTATATAAATTCCTTTGAAACAAGATGTTTTTGACAGCTTATACTGTGAAAATATGTCACTGTCATACATAATATATATTATATATACATATGTATAACATATATAATATATAAAAATGTTCATGCCAATTTTGCGATCTGAATCTATAAGCCTTTGTTTAAAACTTTTTTAAAAAGCTGAAAAACACTGTGCCCCTTGATTATCCTGCACAATAAAAAATCTACAGAGAGAGAGAGAGAGAGAGAGAGAGAGAGAGAGAGAGAGAGGAGAGAGAGAGAGAGAGAGAGAGAGAGAGAGAGAGAGAGAGAGAGAGAGAGAGAGAGAGAGAGAGAGAGAGACAATGACAAAAGTTTATTGTTATAGGCAGGATGCCCATTAACAAGGGGACAGTGGGAGGGGGGCTGGGCACAACACACAAAATGTCATGTACTTAGAATTTCCTTAATTACAACCCAAAAGGTCATCATGTCATGGATGCCATAACATTGCTACATGATAAATTTAGATCCTTTTTTCATAAGCTTTGATTAACCCTTACAACTGAAATTGTCAAGGGGGAGGAATTTCCACAAAACTATGCAAATCCAAAAATCAACATCTAACAACAAACTGGTCAGCGACAAGAAAACTATGTTACGATGTCTCTTCTTCCCTCTTTTTTCATGGCTTGTGCAACTGTACACCACTAACACGTGACAGATCCGTGATAATCCAGGAGGCATGTCGGGTTCAGCTATTCTCTCTCTCTCTCTCTCTCTCTCTCTCTCTCTCTCTCTCTCTCTCTCCTCTCTCTCTCTCTCTCTCTCTCTCTCTCTCTCTCTCTCTCTCTCTCTCTCTCTCTCACACACACACACACACACATATGCACCCCCCCTACACACACACACACACACACACACACACACACACACACACACCACACACAAACAAACATACACACTTTCTCCCTCCTTCAAACACACACATTCACACACTCACACACACATACATACATACACGCACACACATACACACACATACACATCCACGTTCATACACACGTGCACATAAATACCTACACAAATATGTATACATCTCCACATGCTCCAACACACACACACACACACACACACACACACACACACACACACACACACACACACACACACACACACACACACACATCATACACACACATAAACACACGCACGAACGCACGCACATACACACACCCTCAAATTCACATACATACACACATATACGCACGCACTCACACACACACACATACACACACACACGCACGCACGCACA
>CM060322.1:17361731-17366731 GCA_030674155.1 Stramonita haemastoma | reverse complement strand
CAGTTGCATAAATAAAAAAGAAAAATCTCATCATTGATATACCTCGAAGCTCCAGTTGAGGAATGAAAAAACCCCACAACCACCTAACTTCTTTAAGTGGCGACTATAATACTCTCAGCCAGACTCGGTGAACTTTCTTTTAATGGTTTACAAAAATATATTTGATAGCGTACATTGATGCTAGGGGTATCATTTTGTTTTTAGTTTGGCTTTTTTTGGTAGTAGTAGGCACCCATCAGTCTCGGAAGACTATGGAGTTGCGCTCTAGTCTTTAGAGCGGCACTGGAATGATCCATTGGAAAGGCAATGACCGATACGAATGGTTCCAGTACCGTCGCCGGAGCCACCAGAACGTTGCCATATACCTTAGCCCGAGCCGCTCTGGGACTCCAACTCCCCGATTTTTCCTCAGGGATGGTGTCTAAATACGACACCTGTGTGCATGCTGGTTTGTTATAATTTTGTCATCCGCTCCTACCGGCACACGATGGCCTACTCTTCCGAAAGGTGGAACGGGGTTTTAACGTGTGCGCAAGATGTTCTGCATGCATTCGCACTCGGGGCCTCGGTTTCGGGTCTCATCCGAATGACTTTGACATTCAGTTCGATTTTTTCGTCAAACTGGGAAGAAAGGGCGAGGCTGGGTACGAACCCAGACACTCACGGTTTACATATTGGCAGGCGAACGTCTTAACCATCCTGCCACCGTTCTTCACGTTTTTTTGGTAGGCTGGTTTTAAAGAAAATCAACAGGGACTATGTAGGTTAAAGCTATCTGATCAATGAAGTCGCTGCCTTTCTAGAATATAACACTGCACATCAGCAATCAAAACACATATTTATTATTTTTTTTTTTATTCATTTATCTATTCATTATTTCATATCGAGGATAATGGAACAAACACTCATGTGCTTTTAAAAATCCAATCCCTGTGTGTATGCGGTTCGGTCAGTTTTGTCATCTGTTCCACACCTAGTATCAGCTTGTCTATCAATTACAGATAGACAAACAAATCTATTGCGAGTGGTTGTTTTAAAGTTGTTGTTTTTTTAATTGCATACATAACTCGTTAAACTTGAAACAATACCACAGAAACAGGTCAGCATCAAACTCTACTCCAAAAGTCAAAGCAACATCATTGAGTCACATCTGTGATCTTGTGTTGCTGATTTGAATATTTACCCTGTAATGACAATCAAAAACACAACGTGATTGTCATTTTACGTGTCTAGGAGTCGGAGAATAAAATATGTTGTAATGTGGGTGAGGATGTGTGAGCGAGGCTTGTGTTTATGCGTCGTTTCTTGCTTTATGTATATTGTGATGCTCCGGCTGTTTTACCGGAGAAAGGATTCGGTTTATGTTCCTGTGGAATACATCTCATAGCTTCGTGATAAATGTCTTTGTATGTGTGGGTGGATTCATATTCGACTAAATAAAGGAAACTATGCATTGACAAGCTTTGTGTCTCTGTGTCTGTTTATGCCTCTGTCTGTTTTTTGTGTTTCAATACTTCTTAAGCTTATCATGCTTTTGTATCTCTTTCTTTCTGTGTTTTTGTCACTCTGTTTTTGTCTGCTGCACGATACGAAACGCACACACACACACACACACACACACACAACACACACAACACACACACACACACACACACGCATGCACACACCACTACGCACACACAAACACACACCACCACACACCACACCAAACACACACACTACCACACAACACGCACGCTGCGCGGCAGCACCCACGCACACACGCACACACGCACGAACGCACGCACGCACACAGACACACTGTTTTTTTTCTGTTTTGGTGCAATTTCCTTAAAAAAAAGTTCCTGCTCTATTCTGTCTTATCCCTGACTCTCCTTTCCAATCATTTTTCTCTTTTCACTTGATCTCTCTGTCTTTCTCTCTGTCTGTCTCTGTCTGTGCCAGTCTGTCTGTCTGTCTGTCTTTCTGTCTGTCTGTCTGTCTGTCTTTCTGTCTGTTCTTTCTGTCTGTCTCTGTCTCTCTTCTCTTCTGTCTCGTCTCTTGTCTCTCTGTTCTCTGTCTCTCTCTCTCTATCTCTTTCTCTCTCAAATGCGATATTTCCTTTGTTTTAACTTAGCTTTTTTAACCTCCGTTGCTGTTATTAAGGGTCTAGAACATCTTTGGAATGCCATACTTTTTACTAAGATATTTGTAAAGCTATAACTAGGTATGGCAAACCAGTGTTGTTGTTGTTGTTGGTTTTTTGTTTTTGTTTTATTTCTTGTTTCTTGTTTTTGTTGAGTGGTTCAGCGTTTCATGTTCTCAGGTAATAGGCAATCAGTAATGAAAGGAAACATATTCAGCCAGAACGAAATTTAAGTGATATCAATCGAAATAATACAGACAACAAAAACTAAACAAACAGAAAATAAAACGATGCAATAAAAGAAATAAACGGACATACAATATAAATAACAATACAAAAAACCCCAAAAAGAATAACATCAACTAAAAAAAAAAAAAAGAAAGAAAGCACGACATTTAACAACAGTAAAACCCACCATGGCTTCAATATACGTTTCAGAATCAGTCTAGCGCAAGTTGATAATTCCTCCGACTTTTTCGTATTCAAACGTTACTGGACAACATTAAATTCTATGAGGACTAAAGTATTACCATGTTCTGTTCTGGTGATCACAAACATCCAAAGCGGTACAGGACACTGACTGAGATCCCGATGACCATCTATTACAGGAGCGTATCGCATTGTGCCCATCCCAGAGATTGGGTCTGTGTAGCCAGGAGACAATGACGAATGGCTTGCTGGAAGGGATCCTTCATAGATATCGATCTGAGTCTGAGTCTGGGAGAAAGGGCTGTCATGTAGGTTGGTTGGTTGGATGATTAGTTTGTTGGTTGGTTGAATGGTTGAATGGTTGGTTGGATGGTTGGTTGGTTGGGTGGTTTTATAGGTACGCGCGTGCGTACGAGTGTGAGTGTTTGCGATATTTTTATTTGAAGCACATAATGTTTGAACAAAATATGAAATGTAGCCATCTTGTGTCTTTTGATTACGGTTCGTATCAAAATGCCTGTCAGTACTGTCATTGCCTTTCAGAGATGATTAAAGTGTTTTTGGCTTTGTTTAACTTGACTTATAGTTGGTTAGATGTTTGGTGGGAGGTTATTTGGTTGAGTGGGTAGGTGAGTCAATGCTTGGCTGGTTGGTTGTTTGGTTTTTGGTTATTTGGGTGGGTGGGTGGCTGGGTATATGGCTAGTTGGGTAGGTTGTTGGTCGGTGATTTAGTTAGTCTGTTGGTTGTTTTGGTTTGGATGGCTGGTTGTTTTGGTGGTTAGTTTGTAAAAAGTTTTTTTTTTTTTTTTACGACAGAAGTTATCGTTTTTGTTCTCTCTTATTTCTCTTTTTGCATCATTATCACCACCATGATCGCCGTCATCACTGGACACGGTTAAATATCTAGTCAGTTATTTGTTGTAAACAAAATGCCAAGGCCAACAATAAAATCTTCTTAATCCGGAGTATGTCGCTTTATGGCGAAGCAGTTGAAAACAGCCGGGCATGCAAAACTGTTCCTCCAGGGTGTAGTGATGGAGTCACTCCCAGTCATACTCACGTACCACGAGAAGGACGATGCAAATATTCTGAAGAACTCCTGTAGAGCTTGATAACTTGTGGAACGATCATCATCATCATCATCATCATCATCATCATCATCATCATCATCATCATCGTCGTCGTCGTCGTCGTTGTCGTTATCATCATCATCATAGTCGTCATCATCATCATAGTCATCGTAGTCGTCATCGTCATCATCATCATCATCATGATGAAAAAGTACAAATTATAAAATATAAATGAAATGTCCTCCTCCTCCTCCTCAACTTTACAATGACAAACCAGCATCAACCTCCTCAAGCTCCACCCACAAGTGTTGTCAGTGCACGTGGCTAGCTGTTTACATAGATACTGCGTCGGTCACGTGGCCTGACTGTCCAATCATTGCCATCGACACGTGACTTGTAATTGACACACTTCTCGTGACTGGTGGGGTAACAAAGGGGCACAGAATCACGTGGCCTTTTACCAATATGCATAAAATCACGTGGCCTTCTAAGCAATTTGCCGCTGACAATCTGTGTCTGTGTGATGCGCAAGAGACCGTTTATCTGTCTCAGTTTCTGGAATTTTCGGGGATTCCATTAAAACTGTAGACATAACTTTGTTTATTTTTTTAACATCGAGGATAATGCAATCAGTATTCATGTGCTTTTTTTAACATTCAGTCCCCATGTACATGCAGCTTTGTCAATCTTGTCATCTGTTCCTATCGGCACGCAATAGCTTATTCTTACGAAAAGCAGAACAGGATTTAACGCGTGCGCAAGATTTTTTGCGCGCGTTCGCACACGGGGGCTCGGTTTATAGTCTCATCCGAAGGATTTTTAGGGAGAGCGGTGTCAGCATCGATGTTAACTCCAGGGGAAATATCCCCTCGAACGGGACTCGAACCCGGATCGTCAAGTTGCGAGCTTAATGTTCTGACCACAAGGCTATCCCGTCCCCCTATGGTATGGTCAGTGTAGGCGGTATTGTCAGTGTAGGTAGTATGGTGAGTGTAGGCAGTATGGTCAGTTTATGTTAGCTTTGAGATGACTTTAAATCATTTAAAAGGATGACGATAACTCAAGGCCAGACATGACAGCAATACCTGATCTAGATATCATGCTGACGCTTGGTTATTCTTATTCTTATTCTTCTTATTTATTATTGTTATTTATCAGAATATGGACATCGTATAGCATCGAGGAAAATGATAAAATAGGATTATGTAGATGAAAACCGTGGGTTTGCTGTGTTAAGCAATAAGGATGACATCTGTATCATATCTATCTACTATCTATCTATCTATCTATCTATCTATCTATCTATCTATCTATCTATCTATCTATCTATCTATCTATCTATCTATCTATCTATCTATCTATCTATCTATATATAT
>CM060322.1:17354038-17359131 GCA_030674155.1 Stramonita haemastoma | reverse complement strand
AGGTTTTTTAGGGGGGCGGTGTCAGCATCGTTTTTAAAAACCCCGGGGAAACCCCCCTTTAAAAAAGGGACCGAACCCGGATCGCAATTTGCGAGCTTAATGTTCTGAACCACAAGGCAACCCGCCCCCCCCAAAGGGTATTCCAGTGTGGGCGGTTTTGTAAAAGTGGGTATAGGGTGAGTTTTGGCAGTATGGTCTTTTTTATGTTTTTTTTAGAGATGACAAATAAACCTTTAAAAAAGGTTTAAAGGGTAATTAAAGGGCCCAAACCCCTACAGAAATCCCTATCAAATAAATGCAAAAAACGTTTTGGGTTTTTTCTTTCTTCCCTTCTTTTTTTTTCTTCCCCCTTCTTCTTTTTTCCTTCCCTTCTTTTTTTTTTCTTCTTTTTTCCCCTTTCTTTTTTTCTTCTTTTTTCTTCTTCTTTTTTTCTTCTTTTTTTTTCTTTTTTTTTTCTTTTTTTTTTTATCAAAATGGGGAAAACCCTTTATAGCATCGGGGAAAAACTGATAAAATGGGAATTTTAATGAAAACCGGGGGGTTTGCGTGTTAAGCAAAAAGGGGAGACGTCTGAAAAACAAATATAAATATATATATTAAAAAAATATATAATATATTAATATATTATATATTTTAAAAATATATAATATATTGTTGTGTTGTGTGTGGTGTGTTAAATTTTGCGTGTTTATGTTTTCTGTTTTTGGGTCTGTCGTCTGTTTTGTCTGTCTGTCTGTCCTCTTTCCTGTCTTCTCTCTCCACCCTTTGGAAAGGTTTTTCCAAAAAGTTTTTTTTAAAATTTTCCCGGGGAAACTAGGGTTCTCATACTTTTTTTTTCCACATACATACAGATAATGTTTCATGTTATGTAAAGCCAAACTAACTAAGAAGAGAGATAGCTATAGATGGAAATATAGACAATAGATAGATAGACATATAGATAGATATACGGATGGATAGATGGATAAATAGAAAGAAAGAAAGAAAGAAAGAAAGAAGAAAGAAAGAAAGAAAGAAAGAAAGAAAGATAGATAGATAGATAGATAGGTAGGTAGGTAGGTAGGTAGGTAGGTAGGTAGGTAGGTAGGTAGGTAGTAGGTAGGTAGATACATACATACATACATACATACATACATACACACATACACACATACACACATACATACATACATACATACATACATACATACATACAACATACATACATACATACATACATACATATATAGATAGAGATTGTGTATGTGAGAGAGAGAAAGAGAGAAAGAGAAAGAGAAAGAGAAAGAGAGAGAGACAGAGAGAGAGAGAGAGACAGAGACAGAGACAGAGACAGAGAGACAGACAGACAGACAGACAGACAGACAGACAGACAGACAGAGGGGGGGAGGGGGTGTATGGCACGCAGAACATCTTGCACACACGTTAAAACCTGTTCGGCTTTTCAGTAAAGGAGGCCATTGTGTGCTGGCGGGAACGGATGACCAAATTTAATAAAACTGTATACACAATACACCCGGGGACTAGATGTAAAAAAAAACATGGTTGTTTATTCTATTATCCTTGGAAGGAAAGAATAAAAGGATAAATAATAGATCATAACAAAGCTGTCGTCTCATTTCTGAAAAGTTACAAGAACACTTATTGATCTGAAAACTTGCATGAACACTCACTTTTACTAGAATCACTAGCACTACACATACCAATCCTGTCAAATATCTGAAACAAAAAATCTAGAGGGGAAGAAAACATACATAACAATTAATATAATACCTTAACAACTCCATCGCTAACGTCAAATAAAGCAAAGCTGTGGTGACAATAATTGTCATTCGCTTCATTCTTTTTCTAAAGTTTTTTTAATTTAAAAAATCGTAAAAAAGGGATAAGATTTTGAAAAGTTTTCATAAGATAAGTATGAAATCCTGTCTAGTTATAAAATCTGCACAGAGAATCGGCAGGTAGAGAGAGAGAGAGAGAGAGAGAGAGAGAGAAGAGAGAGAAGAGAAGAGAGAGGAGAGAGAGAAGAGAGAGAGAGAGAGAGAGAAGAGAGAGAGAGAGAGAGACAGAGACGAGAGAGAGACAGAGACAGAGACAGAGACAGAGACAGACAGAGACAGAGACAGAGACAGAGAGACAGAGACAGAGACAGAGAGACAGAGACAGACAGAGACAGACAGAGACAGACAGACAGAGACAGACAGAGACAGACAGACAGAGACAGAGACACAGAGAGAATGAATAACTAAATCAATCAATCAATCAGTCAATCAATCAATGAATAAATCAATGAATGAACCAATCAATGGATAATCTTTATTTTTTCAGGGTGACAGATAAGCATTGCCATACTTTTTTCATCCGGCCCTTGCACTGATTAGGTACATCAAAATAAAAGCAAAACCTTTTAGAAACAACAACATGAACAACCAGAGAGAGAGAGGGGGGGAAAGAAAGACAGGAGGGAGAGAGAGAGAAGAGAGAGAGAGAGAGAGAGAGAGAGAGAGAGAGAGAGAGAGAGAGAGAGAGAGAGAGAGAGAGAGAGAGAGAGAGAGAGAGAGAGAGAGAGAAGAGAGATGCAGACAGACAGACAGACAGAGACAGAGAGACAGAGAGAGACAGAGATACAGACAGACAGAGAGATAGACCGTTAGAGAGACAGACAGACAGACAGACCAACATACTAACACAAAGAGAGAGACAGAAAGAGAGAGAGACACACACACACATACAGACAGAGACAGAGACGGAGTCAAAGAAACAGAGACAGAGACAGACAAAGACAGACAGAGACAGATACAGTGAGACAAGCAGAGACCTCCCACCCCCCCACCCCCCCAAAAAAAAAGACTGCTATATTATCAAATTGCACTACCAACATTCTCCCTCACTAATTCACTTCACAGTATTCCAAGGTTGCCTTGGAATACGAGCCATCTTATCCTGGACTGAAGGCTGGCCGACCATGTTTATTTACCCTGAGGCTTGTATTAATGCTGACGACACCATCACGTTGTTCTTACATCCTGCGGAAGCTGCGGTATCAGATTGTTACTGCTATTGTTGTTGCTGTTGTTGTCGAGGTTGGGGGTGGCGTTCACCCAGCTTAACACCCTGGGGGGGGGGGGGGGGGGGGTAAGCCAGATCATGCCTTTTAGTCTCCCTCCTCACGCCTGAAAGTCATGTAAGGTTGTGAGTAAGTACACTACACACTGGATGGATGAGTCCTTTGCTTGTGTGTAGATAGCTGTTTTGAAGTTTCACGCTGTAAAGGTAAAGATAATGGTAAAGGTGTCCCATAAAATCTGTGGTCTTAGGGGGAGCCAGGCGTTAAAGACCTCAGCTTCTTCAGGGGCTAGGATGTTGAGGGTGGCGCCCATCTCCTATCCCTCCATGTTTTACCTTTCCTGATGCTTAATAGGGAATGGTACCTATTTACAGCTGGGTGAACTGGGGGACTGTACTGGAGCCAAGGTGCGAACACAGTCACCCATTCACTTGGTAACCTCTCTTGATACTCTTTAGCCTTTGCTTGGGGAAGGTGAGTGCTCTTACCACTGAGCCGTCCCCCCTGACAATACCTGCTCTTATGGGTGTTATACTCTTGAGTTCAGATTGCCCCTTGCCCTTACTCCAACTTTCCCTGTCTGCCAGTTTAGATGTGCTTTGTCTATTAGTCTCCGTAACTGTCTCTGTTTGAGTCCTACGGTCCTCCCCCCCCACTTCCTCTTCTGTCTGTATTCTTGATTTTCTGTCTAAATGTTTACTCTCTCTCTCTCTCTCTCTCTCTCTCTCTCTCTCTCTCTCTCTCTCTCTCTGCGTCTCTCTAGGGCAGTTCTTAAAATATGACACTTATGACACAGATGTGTCACGACTGATCCATTGATGACTGTGAACAGTGTGTGAAAAAATGGGTATTCAGCCATCAGTTTGAGATTATTGTGTTAAATAGAAATTGTATCAATGTTATGTTGTAGATCATTCCATGGTAAACATTCAATTCCTGTGTGCACGCAGTTTTGTAGATGTCATATGTTCCCACTGGTACACAATGGCCTACTCTTTTGGAAAGCAGAACTAGGTACATCATCAATAATCGACAAAACTTTTGGCCCTGGGCCAGATGATGTAGGAATGTTTGGATAAGCATTCTCTCATTCATAGTAATAATACTAATATTGATGGTAATAATCATGATAATAGTAATATAATAATAATAATAATAATAATAATAATAATAATAAATAATAATAATGATAAATGATAAATGGAATTTATATAGTGCTATATCTTGCAAAAACAAACCAAAGCCTTTGCATTCAACCAATTCTTACACATGCAACCAATAACAATTAATACTTTTAACAAAGTCACATGCACACACAGAGAGACACTTACACACACACAGACACACAGACACACAGACACACACACACACACATACACACACACGCACTCACACACACACACACACACACACACACACACACACACACACACACACACACACACACACACACACACACACACACACACACACACACACTTTGGCAAAGGTGGTGGATATTTCGGCTGTTGAAAGTATGGGCAGCTATAAGATGATAAAGGTCAATAACCTATTCATGAAGCCACAAAGCGAATCTGATTATGTCTTCCCTCTCATCAGCTTGGATGAAATAAGCTTCATAGGTAGTGGGATTCTTCCGTGTGACATGCTATCTTATCATAATTCCCCCCAAATGGCCACACTCATGGCTGTATAAGCTGCAGGGTTCTGTCTCTCCTGGTTATTTTTTTCTTTAAAGGTTTTCTGTCCTCCTTGCTGTTCTTTTGTCTGTCTGTCTGTCTGTCTGTTTGTTTGTCTGTTTACGTGTGTGTGTGTGTGTGTGTGTGTGTGTGTGTGTGTGTGTGTGTGTGTGTGTGTGTGTGTGTGTGTGTGTGTGTGTGTGTGTGTGTGTGTGTGTGTGTGTGTGTGTGTGTGTGTGTGTGTGTGTGTGTGTGTATCAGTCTATGTCTGTCTGTGTTGTGTATCTGACCCCATACTGTCTATGTCTGTGTGTTTCTTTTCTCTTTTTTTTGTCTGTCTCTGTCTCTGT
>CM060322.1:17344038-17349038 GCA_030674155.1 Stramonita haemastoma | reverse complement strand
CTTGCAAGCATGCCTTCCATTTTGTGTGGGAGTTTTTTTTTCAGAGCGATTCCCAGGTATGGTGTCTGAGACAGAATGCATACTCTGTGGGTAAGCACTGCAGTGCTTGAACTGGACATGCTCAAAAAGAACAAGAACAACAACAGGAACAGCAACAACAAAACAACAACAACAACAACATCAACACAAAAAAGCCAACAACCACAAATCCTTTAATGTTTGCATCGTGATAATTTTCACTACCCTTTGTTACCATGGGGACAGGATAGCTCAGCGGTCAGAGCGCTGGCCTTCCCCCAGCCAATGTTAAGCAGAGTCAAGCGTGGTTACCAATTGGATGGGTGACCGTTTGCGCGCCTTGGTCACAGTACAGTTTCCCCAGTTCCACCAGCTGTAAATGGGTACCTGCCCTCTTTAGAGTCATGAAAGGTAAAGCAGCGAGGGAGAGGAGATGGGCGCCGCCCTCAACATGCTGGCCCCTAGAGAAGCTGAGGTCTCTGACGCCTCGCTCCCCTACGACCACGCAGGTTATGGGACACCTTTACCTTTTCTTGGCTACCATTGCTGTAGCTACTTCTGTGGCTGTCTTCAAATTTCCAGTCGTAGTTGTTGCCTTTGCAAGATATGAGGAGGCATCAGTCACTTGAACACTTTCATCAAAGTGCAAGGACAGATAAACAATCACCCTGCCAAAGTGTATAGCCTTTATAAGTGTGTGTGTATATGTGTGTGTGTGTGTGTGTGTGTGTGTGTGTGTGTGTGTGTGTGTGTGTGTGTGTGTGTGTGTGTGTGTGTGTGTGTGTGTGTGTGTGTGAATGTGTGTGTATGCGTGTGTGTATGCGTGTGTGTGTGTTTGTGCGCGCGCGTGTGTATGTGTATATGTGTGTGTGTGTGTGTCTGTTTGCACGGGAGTGTGCGTGCAATTTAAATTTGTTAAAACTTTTAATTTTTACTGGTTGCTTGTGTGTTGTTGTATAGGCCGAATGCAAGCGCTTTGACTTGTTTTTGGAAGATATAACGCTATAGAAATTCCATGTATTAGAAAAGAAAAACAGTTCTGTCAGAGCGTAATGATCCTCTGTGGGGATGTCGGGGGTCCTGTAACTACAGATAGCATCCCAACCTTCCGGAAAATATGTGCCAGGATTTTTCTCTTTTCTATCCCTCTCTTTGTTTCTGCCTTGTTCCGATTCTTCCTATCGCATCCTTCCTGTCCATTTTCTGCAATTTTGCTTCACTCTTCTGCATTATTTTGCTCAGAAAGATTCAGAATATAATAATGTTATCCCACACCTAAATCGAATGTACTGGACCTGACATGGCAGGCGCTTAACGACAACGCAAAGCATTTTTTATCAAATGAAAAACAACAATAATTGCTGTCTGAGTGTTCCACAAATAACAGACATCTCCAGGCACGGTTGCTATCTTCCATGAGGCATTATTCACCTGTAAAACGTTCAACCTACCCCCCCCCAGAAAAAAACAAAAAACAAACACAAACAAACCTAAAACGGACTCGTGAACTTAAACCGTAAAGGTAATAAAAAACTACACCTCGATACTTTGAAATGGACTGCTTGTCTGTGTAAAAAACAAAACAAAATGTTGCCTGGTGTGATGATTGTAATCTTTGATTTCAGCCATTGTCGTTTGTAAAGGGAGCTAAGCTACTATGACAGGAACTTCCGGACAGGATTAAGCCCCCGCAGACAGGTTAAAACTAATCTGTAATTCTATTGGCAGGAAATTCAGCCTTAAAATGGTAGAGACACAGTTTTTACTCTCAGGTGCATGAATGCAGTTGGAGAGAGAGAGAGAGAGAGAGAGAGAGAGAGAGAGAGAGAGAGAGAGAGAGAGAGAGAGAGGAGAGAGAGAGGAGAGAGAGAGAGAGAGGAGAGAGAGAGAGAGAGAGAGAGAGAGAGAGAGAGGAGAGAGAGAGAGAGAGAGAGAGTCAAAGTCATTTTTATTATTTCAAGTAGATGGAATAAGCACCCATCTACTTTTTTACATCCAGTCCCCGCTTTTATTAGGAATAACATCATGATAAAACCCTTCTAACTAAACAACACCAATAATAAACCATCTAGCAAAAATAAGAGAGAGAGGAGAAGAGAGAGAGAGGAGAGAGAGGAGAGAGAGAGAGAGAGAGAGAGAGAGAGGAGAGAGAGAGAGAGAGAGAGACAGACAGAGACAGACAGACAGACAGACAGACAGACAGACAGACAGACAGACAGACAGACAGACAGACAAAGACAGACACAGAGAGAGAGAGAGAGAGAGAGAGAGAGAGAGAGGAGAGAGAGAGAGAGAGAAGAGAGAGAGACAAAGACAGAGACGCAGAGACAGAGACAGAGACACAGAGATGGAGAGAGACAGATAACGACACAATACCAAACATAACAAAAACAACAAATAAAACAAAGAAAAAATACATCTGTATTTTCACCAATCAACAGGCCGCCACAATCACAGTTAAGGAGTCACCAAAACAAAACAAAAAAGAAAACAAGCCAAAAGCAAAAAAATACCCCAAAAATATCGCACACGTATCATTTATTATCAATATTGTTGAGTCGTTGTTTGTTTGGTGCAGTATGCATAAAAGTAACAAAATTCTGACAATAACAACGACCGTAATGACCCTTACGATGATATCTCTAGTTTTAGCCAAACATTGTGGCGAAAAAAAGGTCACGATGGTTAGAGGACGAGTATGAATGAGATGTCTCTGTAAGGCTACCACTCAGAGGAGACCCTGCACAGCTTGTAGGCCATTTTGATGGTGCTAGTGCCGCTTCATCATGCTTGAAATGTATTCTATACCCTCGACTACTTTTAACGCTAATAACAGTTTAGCTATAAAGTCAAAGTAAAAAAAGCTTAATCTAATATTGACCAACGCAGCATCCTTCCAGAAACAGTTCACCATCCACCCAATTCCAGTTCCTCTCAAGCAAAGAACTGTGTTTCCTATGATTATTCCCGCGAATGACACTAGCAGAGTAATACTTGTTAGTTACAAAAAATTGTCACTCTCAAACTTTTGAATATTTTTCCTTTTTTGCTCAGCTTCCTATACTCATCATCGTCGTCGTTTAAACCTGCTCGAATGTTACTCCAGTTTTGCTGTCTTTCTCGTCTGTGTAAATAAATATCTGGAAAAGCTTTATTGTTGAGCCGGAAGAGTTACATAAGAATCAACAAGAAATAAATATATAAGAGAGAGCGCAGAGAGATTTGTCCTTGTTGAACACTGCTGATAATACATAACGATTTGCTTGATTTATTTACATGCATTTCTTTTTTACTTTTTTTGTAAATTTGTTCTTCTATTTTCCAGATTCGGTGCTTTGTGGCCATGGCATATTTATCGGTTTTCCATTTTGCCCCCTCAGCATTTTGAAGCCAATGGAGTAATAACTACCACCTCCTTCCCTCTCCCCTTTAAACTAATTAATAACCATTCGTGTGGCCTCCACTGATTGCTATTTTGTGTTTAAATCAGAAGTTCAATCGTTTGTTTGTTTGTTTATTATAATTGCCAATGGCTACTTTTGATCATTGGATAGCTTTTTCGTGTGATATTAATAATTATATTGGCTTCTTTGGTGTCAGCAACCGCTTCTTGGTATGATTCTTCATGTTTTATCATACCCCCTCTGTCTGTCTGTCTGTCTGTCTGTCTGTCTGTCTGTTTACCTCTGTGTGAGTGTGTGTGTGTGTGTGTGTGTGTGTGTGCGTGTGTGTGTGTGTGTGTGTGTGTGTGTGTGTGTGTGTGTGTGTGTGTGTGTGTGTGTGTGTGTGTGTGTGTGTGTGTGTGTGTATGTGTGTGTGTGTTATGTGTGTGTGTGTGCATGGATGTGTGTATGTATGTCTCTTTCTCACTCTCCCTTTTGGGTTTTTTTTCTAGATAGATGGCTTGATGAAAAAAAGCAAATTTATTGCTTACTCATAAATAAATAAAAGTAAACATAAACATAAAGTAAGACCAAAGAAGAACAAAGCTACGCATAATAACAGACACGATGTATTTTTTAAAAAGAAATTAGACAATGCGCTTAATAAAACAACCACAGAAACCAAGTTCAGATGATCAGGTTAAGAATCAAGAAAACAGGAGTTAATTTCCAACGTCGACTAAAAAAAAAAAAGAAAAAAAAAAAAGGGGAAGAAGAAAATAAACCAGTCGCATGCTTTTCACATATTTTAACGATGCTTTAAATCAGTGACATCCTCATGCAAAGGGTAATATTCAACGACAGTGCAACATGCAAAACAGTCGTTGTTTCTGGCAATGCATTATGCAATAAACCACCTGACAAGACCAACACACTGCACCTCTTCTGACCGAGACGATATTTAAAAAAAAACAACAACTAATTATCTGACAATTATCATATTGTATCTCCTGCATTAAAGTTGCTTTTTAACCTCTATAGGAAAAGAGTGGTCGGCTGCTTACTTTTGTTTCTAAGCCAGGTCATAGAAATTCATATTTTCATGCACACAGTTGTGACGCTCCACCACATAAGGAGTCGCATTGCACTAGAGGTCAATTTTTAGTTATTGACATGCTATTAATCTGCAATAACAGGGCTATACAATGCAAAAAAACAGATTGAAAGTCGGACAATTCTATCAAAAGTTATTACAAATTGAAACAACATACTGCAGGATGTGACAAAATGAGAAACGGGCAAGTTTTTTTTTCGTAACAGATTGTCAGAATGAGGGCTTGGGTATTTTAAAACACATTTAAAAGCAAAAGGAATAAAAGCTATGCCTTGATATTTCATTACAAGGTAGACTAATGGATATAGTTTAATAATCAATCAAAATCTCAAAATTGACAACTTGACCCCCACCTGGCTTTAATGGCTTCTAGCACAAAATTGGGTAATGTGCTAAGAGACTCATTTCGTGGTGGAGCGTCACAATTATTCTTAACCAGTTCAGGGTCTTTTTTTTTTTTTACAGTCCTGTGAAATCAAACTAAA
>CM060322.1:17329038-17341538 GCA_030674155.1 Stramonita haemastoma | reverse complement strand
CTTCTGTCTCTCTGTCTCTGTCTCTGTCTTGTCTGTCTGTCTGTCTGTCTGTCTGTCTGTCTGTCTGTCTGTCTGTCTCCTCTCTCTCTCTCTCTTCTCTCTCTCTCTCTGCTCTCTCTCTCTCTCTTCTCTTTTCTTCTTCTTCTCTCTCTCTCTCTCTCTCTCTTCTCAATCGCTCGCTCGCTCGCTCGTTCGCTCGCTCGCTCTCTCGCTCTCTCTGTCTTTCTGCTCTCTCTATTGACAATTTTTTCGACACCAGTTTCGATATTTATTTCCTTTTATTCTTTACTTGTTTTGTCACAGACATTATTGTTGGGAAAAATAGTGTGATTAGACAATAGCAGTATTGCAACTTTTCTAAAGCAATTACCTTTTTCTCTTTATTTAACATTTACCCATTTTTCCTCTCTCTTACTCTCTGTATCTCTGTCTTCTTCTCTGTCTGTTTGTGTGTGTGTGTTTGCTTGTTTGTGTGTGTTTGTGTTGTCGTGTCTTTTGTCTATGTCTCTTCTGTCTTCTGTCTGTTGGTCTGTCTCGTGTTGCTCTGTGTTTCTTGTTTGTCTCTCTTCCTTCTCTCTCTGTCTTATCTTCTTCGATAGTCATCATTCTTCTCTCATCTTGTCTCTCTTCACCTTTCTAATACTCTCTCTCTGTCTATACATCATACTTGTCATAACTACTCATACTACATATCATCATTACATACATACATACATATACTATTAATATTCATTACATTACATAATAATACATATCATACATAATATAATTATTCATACATAATACAACATACATACACATACATACACTACATACACATACACAAACATCAACACACATAACAACATACAACAACATACATACAACAACATCATACAACAACAACACACACACACACACACACAAACACACACACACACACACACACACACACACACACACACACACACACACACACACACACACACACACACACATACCCTGTCTTTCCTGTTTCCTCTCTCCTGCTTCCATTGGCAAGGTGTCATCTAAATTCTCTTTGTTGTTGTTGTTTTTTCTCATTCTCCACTGTCTTATTATTTGACATGGCTTTAAAAATTCATATCACGTCAGACAAAACCTACGTTATAATTTATTAGCCCCGACACCTTCGGTGACGCGTACTATGTAAAATATTGTCTAGTATATGATCTATGTATTTCAAAATTTTAGACAGCATCCTGTCTTCATTTGTTTCTGTGTGTGTGTGTGTGCGTGTGTGTAGGTGTGTGTGTGTGTGTGTGTGTGTGTGTGTGTGTGTGTGTGTGTGTGTGTGTGTGTGTGTGTGTGTGTAGTGTGTGTGTTATTGTGCGTACGTGGTGTGTGTGTTGTGTGTGTTGTGTGTTTGTTGTCTGTGTGTCTGTCGTTGTCTGTCTGTGTCTGTCTGTCTGTCGTCTGTGTCTGTGTCTGTGTGACTGTGTATATGTGTATGCATGTATGTATGTGTGTGTTACTGTGAGTGTGGTGTGTGCGTGTCGTGTGCGTGTGTGTGTATGCATGCTGTTTACGTGCGTGTGTGCGTGTTTGCATGCCTGCGAGAGGTATCTTTTTCAAGAGAAAAGACGAGAAAGAATAGGACTACGAAAGGTTTGAAAGAAAAATAAATAGACAAAGAGAAAGACAGACACGAAGAGAGAGAGAGAGAGAGAGAAGAGAGAGAGAGAGAGAGAGAGAGAGAGAGAGAGAGAGAGAGAGAGAGAAGAAGAGAGAGAAGACAGACAGAAAAGACATCAGACAGACAGCAGACAGACAGGCACAAAAAGACAAAGAGAAAATGCACAAAAGATAGAAACGTAAGATATACACAGACACAGACAAAATAAAGAGGGACAGGATTGGAATCGAACAATCAACACCAGCTTTTTTTTTCTCCTAACACTTTCAGACCCAAACAATACCACACATGTAACACAGTCTGAGTGGTGGCCACGATAACCTTTAACAGTCTTATCTCAAAACCTGCTTTTTCCATTATAACATAATAAAATCGGATTAAACAGTTTTGAGTCCCTTTGAGCGCTAAGTGTACCGATAGCAATAGAAAGTGTTGACAAAAGCAGATTTTGTCATCATGGGGGTTTGTTTTATATCCATTTGTTTTCTCTGGTTAAAAGTGATGGTAGTGATTTCAGAAAATGTCATGGTGAAATTCATGCTTAGAATTCTGTGTTTAAATCAGATAGACGTGGATCGTGGCTTAACGGGGAGTGATATAAGAAATAAAACGCGCGTTTGAAAGTATGTTGTTGGATTGTGTTGATACTACTTTCAGTGGCGGTGTATTTTCTATGTGTGAAATTCACTCTGCCATAGACGGGGGAGAGTGCGTTGCCACGGTTGAAGCGTCGTCCAAAGAAACACACATACACACACAGACACACACACCACACACACACACACACACACAACACACACACACACACACACACACACACACACACCACACACACACACACACACACACACACACACACACCACACACACAACACACACTTGCAAACAAGATACATCTGTCTGCTGCGACTGAACTACACTATTGCACTGCACTGCTTTCCACTCCATCACGCTACATTGCACAGGCACTGCACTACACTGCACTGCACTGCACTGCACTGCACTGTATTCCACTGCACTCTACTGCTCTCCATTAACTGACATTACACTACATGATACTACGCTACACTACACTACACTACACTACACTATACTGCACTGGGCTGCGCTTCGCTGCACTGCACTGCACTGCACTTTACTACACTGCACTACATTACACTGTGCTGAATCTATCCCCTTCCACCACACTACACTACACTACACTACACTACACTACACTACACTACACTACACTACACTACACTACACTACACTACACTACACTACACTACGCTACGCTACACTACACTACACTGCACTGCACTGCTCTGCGCTACGCTGCGCTGCGCTGCGCTGCGCTGCACTGCACTACAGTACACTACAGTACACTACACTACTCTACACTACACTACACTACACTACACTACACTACACTACACTACACTACACTACACTACACTACTACTCTGCTGACTCCATTCCACTCCACCACACTACACTACGCTACACAGACCGTACTATACTACATTCCACACCACAATACTGACTCCACTCCTCCCCACTCATCTGCAACACAACACAAAACAACACAAAACAAAACAATACACCATAACACAATAATCATAAAACAAGACATCATCACAAGATAACACAATACAATACAATACAATGCAATACAATTCAACACAATGCACCACAAAATACGATGCAATGCAACTCTTATAGAACACGATACAAAGCAAAATAGATAAGACAACACAGTCGATGACACGTAAAACAATACAATACCATGCATACAATACTATACAATACAATACAACTCAGCACAATGAACTACAATACAGCACAATGAAATATACAGCACAGTGAAATGCAATACTATTATCAGAGTGATCTCACACAGCACAGAGTTTCGACATTGATTTCCCGTGGGAGGACACTAATGACTAATGTCCATGTCACTGTATGCCTTGTAGACAACTGACAGGAAAGGGCAGTATTACACTGTTCCTCTGTCTGTCTGTCTGTCTGTCTGTCTGTCTGTCTGTCTGTCTGTCTGTCTGTCTATCTGTCTGTCTATTTGTCTGTCTGTCGGCCTGTCTGTTTTTCTGTCTGTCCGTCTGAGTACTGTCTGTCAGTCTGTCCATGCACAACTCCCTCTCAGTCTCTGTATGTCTGTTTGTCTGTCTGTCTGTCTCTCCGTCTCTCCTCCCCCCTCTTTCTCTACGTGTGTGCGTGCGTGCGTGCGTGCGCGCGCGTGTGTGTGTGTGTGTGTGCATGAGTGTGTGTGCATGCATGTGTGTGTGTGAGAGAGAGAGAGAGAGAGAGAGAGAGAGAGAGAGAGAGAGAGAGAGAGAGAGAGAGAGAGAGAGAGAGAGGGAGAGAGAGAGAGAGGAGAGAGAGAGAGAGGAGAGAGAGAGAGAGAGAGAGAGGAGAGAGAGAGAGAGGGAGAGAGAGAGAGACAGACAGAGAGAGAGACAGAGAGACAGAGAGACAGAGAGAAGAGAGAGAGAGAGAAGAGAGAGAGAGAGAGAGAAGAGAGAGAGAGAGAGACAGAGAGACAGAGAGACAGAGGACAGAGAGACAGAGAGACACAGACACAGAGAGAAGAGAAGAGACAAGAGAGAGACAAGCAGAGACGAGAGAGAGCGTCAAACAAAGAAAAAAATGTTGTGAAATAAATAATATAGAGATGAAAAAAAGAAGTCTTCACACATACAGACAGCAGAACATTAATATGTAGTTGTCATTATCTGAAACAGAAAGCAAAAACCACAAGACAGGAAGACAATGAACAATATGTCTTCATTCATGTTTTATGTATCAGTCCTGTCTTAGACCAGTCAGCATAATATATGCACGACGTTCGTCTTTGAAGTCGTCACAGGTGTGATAGGATTTGGTTTTAGAGGATCGCATGATTGTTGGATTTTCGAACACTTGAACTCGCTGACTTGTTTCAGCGCTGTCCCATTGATGTTGATGTTGAGGTGGCCAGGTGTTCTGCTGATGACTTTCATTGTCTTAATTTTGCTGGAGCTGATCTCCATGCCGAAGTTCTCACATTTGGTATTCAGGCTGTTCGTATGCTATTGGAGTACTTAAACAAAAAACACCCAGAAGTCATCACTTCCAAATACAGACACCTCTATCATTGCCAGAACTAACCACATTAAAAAAAACACACGGCAGCAAAATATTGCTTAATGTCATCCTGAATAGTTTACTGCTGTATTCAGGTAATCATTGTTGCCACAAATCTAGCAAGAGGTACATAAAAACATGTTCAACATACACACTTTCTAAAGAAATCGCCTCCAACATCAGAGGCATCACTATGTTCATAGATTTGAAAAAAAAGCGTTGCGCAGTATGTACCCTGGAGGCACTTTAGGCCATATTTGGCAGAAGCTAATCTCTTTAACTGGTAGAGTGCACTCACTCACTCACTCACTCAGTCCCATGTCCCAAAGGACGTAGGGGGGACATGAGAGAAGACGCAACAGAGATCTTTTTCCATGAGTGCAGAGCAGCCAGAAATAAAAGGCACTACCTTAACCAGGACCCCCTTCATAATTATCTCGGGTAGAGGAAGCTGGTTTCAAAATCTTCAGTGGCACCCTCACGGTCTACAGGACTACAGGATAGGTGAAGGTAAAGGTGAAGGTGAAGGAAAGGTTGTGTTAATACATGCGGTTCTCTTATAATCATCTTTTATGCCAAAATTAACCGGCGTGGTATATGTTGGCGCATATTGGTGAAGATGTTATGACTGTATTGACTTCCCCACATATTTTTTGTTTGTACAATACAAACACCGTTTATCTGAAGTTGGGGACAATAAAGCTATGTAATAATTATTATGTTATCGCTGTTATTGTTTGGCGTTTTCCTCCTCAGTTAACACCCAGAGGGTCACCCACAATACATATGCGTGACCATAAGTACTCACCGGAGAAAATAGGTTGCATCTACAATAGTTTTTGTTTCAGTATCATGCCATACAGGCAGCCTTACTTTAGCTTAGAGTGTGGTACCATAAAAAACCCTGCTCTCTATTGCAAATTAAATAGGACAACGTAGTGAATGAAAAAGAGACCCTACACACCCACTAAGAAAAGAAAAGAACAAAACTTGATCATAAAACATGAAAAAAGTAAAGAACAAAGAAGGGATAGGAAGAGAGTCAAGAAATAGGGAAGGGGGAGGGGGGGGGGGGAGAAAAAAACGATGCAGAGAGAAAGACAGGAAGACATAAACTGTCAAACAAGAAAAACAATCAGACAGGAAGATATAAACTGTCAAACAAGAAAAACAATCATTGAGGAAAAATATATTATAACAGCAAAAAACTGCCACATGTCCGGTCTGCATTGCTTCATGCGCTCGTTTTTATCAGAAACAAAACCAAGAAAAGAAAAGAAAAGAAAACATGAAAGAGTGATAAGAATGGTCGAAGACAAAGAACAATATGTCTTCATGTTTTATGCAACAGTCTTGTCTGAGATCAGTCTGTATTGGGTTAACTTTCTGCTTTATATCTGCCACACGTGTGCTGTGGTGAACTTCAGGTTTTTTTTTTGGGGGGTAGCACCAAATGACCTTTCTGCTAAATTTAACCTGTGCATATGTTTGCAGTTTTCCTAATTGTAGGGGTGCTAGAGAGATAGCTCTTTTATGTTATCCATTCTTTTCTTTCCAGGATCAGCAGTCTAGAGGTAACGCGCCTGTCTTGAGTGCGAAAATTCCGGCTCGAAGTGTGCGGTGGTTCGAATCCCGTTTGGGCCCAAAGCTTTTTCCCTCATCCATTGGGCCATGAGTGCTAGTCTGGGTGCTAGTCTTTTGGATGAGATGATAAACTGAGGTTCGAGTGTTACACATCAATATTTAGCGCACGTAAAAGAACCAACGGCAACAAGAGGGCTGTCCCTGGCGAAATTCTGTAAAACCTGATAGGGAAAGAAATACAGTTGCACACAGGAAAAACAAAAATTGGGTGGCGCTGCACTTGTCGCAACGCGTTTTTACCGGGGATGGCAGCCTGAGTTTCACGCAGAGAAATTTCTTGCAGACAAATCTGCTGTGTGTCACATAATGTAAAAAAATAAAATAAATAAATAAAATAAATAATGGAAAAAGCATTCATGTGCTTTTCTACATCCAGTCTACGTGTGTATGCACTTTTGTAAATCTTGTCATCCTTTCCTACCGGTACAAAATGGCCTACTCTTCCGAAAAGCAGAACGGGTTTTAACGTGTGCGCAAGATGTTCTGCGTGCGTACACACTCAGGACCACGGTTTATAGTCTCATCGCAGAGTTTCAATTAACCTCTGGCTTATCTGATCTGAGATGTTGTCGTCCTATTTCTTTCTGTCTTTCTTTCATTTCTTCTCCTTGCACAGTGGAGGCGGGGTAGCTCAGTGGTCAGAGCACTCACTCTCCCCAAGTCAAGTTAAGCAGCGTCGAGCATGGTTACCTGTTGGATGGATGACCGTTTGTGCGCCTTGGCTTCAGCACAGTCCCCCCAAGTTCACCCAGCTATAAATGGGTACGCACCTGCCCTCTTTAGGGTCAGGGAAGGTAAAGCAGCGAGGGAGATGAGATGGGCGTCATCCTCAATATGCTGGCCTCTAGAGAAGCTGAGGTCTCTGACGCCTCGCTCCTCTACGACCGCCTAGGTTATGGGACACCTTTACCTTTATCTTACCTTGTACTGTGCCTAGCAAAAGTGCTTAGGGAAGCCCTTTTGATCAGGAAATGTGCCCATACCGCTAACGCTTATTTTTGGTCTCTAGTCTGCTGCATTATTTAGTGTGAAAAATGAGCGGGATGACCGAGTAGTTTAAACACTTTTTTATGACCTGAAGGTTGTAGAGAGAGACCACCAGAGAGCAGAGAGAAGGATGAAGAGGGCAAGACCTGAAGGTTGTAGAGAGAGACCACCAGAGAGCAGAGAGAAAGATGAAGACGATAAGTTGTATATAGCTCTTTGGTACCCCTCCTGTAGAGAAAAGGCTGTGTTTTGGTATATATATTTATATATATATATATATATATATATATATTATATATATATATATATATATATATATATATATATATATATATATATTATATTATATTATATATTATATATATGACGCTCCACCACGAAATGAGTCGCTTAGCATATTACCTAATTTTGCGCTAGGAGCCATTAAAGGCAGGCTGTCACTTGTCACTTTTGTTAAGTTGTCACTTTTGAGATTTTGATTGATTATTAAACTACATCCGTTATTCTACCTCGTGATGAAAAATCAACACGTAATTTTTATTCCTTTTGTTTTAAATGCGTTTTGAAAATACCCAAGCCCTCTTTCTGACAAGCTGTTACGAAAATAAACTTGCCTTTTCTATTTTGTCACATCCTGCAGTCTACCATTTCAATTTGTAATAACTTTGCACATATTGTCCGATTTTCAATCTGTTTTTTTTGTATTGAAAAGCCTTTTTATTGCAGATTAATAACTTGTTAATAACTAAAAATTGACCTCTGGTGCTAATGCGACTCCTTATGTGGTGGAGCGTCTCATATATATATTATATATATATATATATAAATTGAGAAAAATAATGTGGGGAAAAACAAGTGCAGGTAACAAGTTACAACTTCACTCTAATCATAAAATTGATGTTTGTCAATTAAAAAAAAAAAATTCACTCCAAGATAAAAATCTTTGAAGCAGCTATGGGGAAATATTGAGTAAGGACCATGCTTTGGGCCTGACCTGACTCGAGTTTCGACTCCTGGTTGAGCACTCTTCAAAGGTCCCGGCAGTAATTGCAACTTCACTCGCCCTTTGTGGTAAGAGCAAGATATTTTTTTTAGAAATCAGAAGTGTCCATTGCAACTCTAAAAATAAGTAAAGATTCTTGTGGCCTACCACTGCTGCCAGTAAAAGATGAAAATAGAACGAGAAAGAAAAAATGTTTTAAAGAAATATTGTAAAAATGGATATAGAAGAAAATACGCATACATTCAAGTTCTCTATAATCCCAAAGTGAGAAAAAAAATAAATCACAAAATAAAACAGTGCAATAGGCCACAAAGTTATAAAGCATTCAGCAAAATGAAACAATCTGAATGAGCAAAACGTAAACCTGAGGAAAAAAGAGAAAAAGTTAAAAACCAAAATAAAAATATAAAACAAAAGAAACGTTTCTGTGTTTCATGCATACATGAGGTTGTTAGTTGTTTTCTTCTTTTTCTCTCTAAGACCGGCCAGTGCGTGTCTCATATTTACTTTATGGCTGTCACAAATGAAATGGATTTCGTCTGAGAAAGAGCACTTTATCATATTTCTGTCAGGCCGTATGTCACGAATAATATTCTATCTTTTGCTTGCGTGTGCTTGTGTTTCTGTCTGTTGGTCTGTTTGTCTTTCTGTCCTTCTGTCTGTCTGTTTTTCAGTCTGTATGTCTGTATGTCTTTCTGACTCTCTCTCTCTAGTCCTTCGGATGAGACTTTAAACCGAGGTCCAGTGTACGACAGCACGCAGAACATCGTGCGCACACGCTAAATCCTGTTCCGCTCTTCGTAAGAGTAGGCCATTGTGTGCCGGTGGGAGCAGATGGCAAGATTTACAACACTGCATACACACAGGGACCAGATGAAAAAAAGCACATGATTGCTTATTCTGTTATCCTCGATATAAAAGAATGAAATAAATAAATAAAATAAATTCTCTCTCTCTCTCTCTCTCTCTCTTCTCTCTCTCTCTCTCTCTCTCTCTCTCTCTCTCTCTCTCTCTCTCCTCTCTCCTCTCTCTCTCTCTCTCTCTCTCTCGCTTATAAAAAAGCCTCACCTGAACTGCAGAAGCTGATCAGCTCCTATTAACTTATACTAGATTTCAGGTTTCTTTTCAATCGATGCAGAGAAGATGAACTGATGTCCTACAGTTTCAGTTTGAAGAAGGATGGGCTGAGCCAGAATAAACACTCTGCCTTGAACTCTTCATGATCCACACCTACCAACGACTCCGCAAGGAGTTGAAACAGAAGTCAAAGCAAGTTTTAGTGAACCATAATTGTGACGCTCCACCACGAAATGAGTCGCTTAGCACATAATCCACTTTTCCGCTAGGAGCCATTAAAGACAGGTGGGGGTGAGGTGGTCGATTTTGAGATTTTGTATTGATTATAAAACTATAGCACTAACTCTACCTTGTAGTGAAATATCAAGGCATTGATTTGTTTCCTTTTGTTTTCAAACGTGTTTTGAAAATAGCGAAGCCCTAATTGTGACCACCTATTACTCTGCTTAACCTGTCAGTTTCTCATTTTGACATTTCCTGTAGTCTATCATTTCAAGTTGTAATTACTTTTGATAGAATAGTCCGATTTTCAACCTGTTTTTTGTTTTGTCCAGCATTTCATTGCACATTACTAACATGTCAATAACTAAAAATTGACCTCTGGTGCAATGCTACTCCTTATGTGGTGGAGCGTTACAATTATCTTCTTTACCTTGCATGATAAACTCATCTTTTCTGGTTTATATTTTATAGTTAATTTCTGTTTTATGGTGCTGATTTAAACTCCACAGAATGACATTTTCTATTTTAAGATGAAAAATTGGTGTTTCTACCCCCCCCCCCACCTCCACCCTTTTGATTTGTAAAGCTATTTTTCTTTTACATGTTCGCTTTTGTCTTGAACGTTAAATTTTGTGCGTGAAGGTTTTTTGTTTTTTTTAAGACTTTATCTGTTAAGGACGTTCTGATGCTAAAGTGGTACTTCTTGTTATATATCTCTGGTCTTTAACAGGCCATCGTAGGCCATCGTGTGTCGTGGGAACAGATGACATATTTACAACTGCATAACACGGACGGATGAAAAAGCACATGATTGCTTATTTGTTTCTCGATAAAGATAATAAATAATAAATAATAATAAATAATAAATAAATAATAATAAATAAAAACATCAGCTGTACATGGCGGAATAGCTTTGCATTCAGGATCTGAAAGAGGCAGATCTAATAATTAAAATTTTGCGAGCCGTCTGGGCGACAAAACCGTTACCATGGAATGTATCTTGTTCTGTTGCCTTGCTGGTCTTTTTGGATAGGCTTAAAACCTAGATCCCTCAAGGCAATGCAGTTGTAATGCACATGCAGTATGTATGAAAAAAGTGATGAATGGATGTCATGGTGCATGTGACGTAGGGTGTATGGTGTGATACGACTTTATAATTATTGTTCCATAACAGATAGGCAACATCTAGTGCACAAATAAAAAAAAACATCAACCTTTAGAGAATATTGAATCAGCTATGGCAGTTGTATGGATAAAAAAAATACCAGCATACCTTTAAATTTAATAGCTGGTAAAACATGTTCCAGAGAGCTGAAGTAGAGCTGCTAAACAATTTTTTTCTGCTGGTTGGCACATCTTACAAACCACTGCAACAAAATATACCAATAAATATAAACTACGTTCCGGGAAAAAAATGGCCCACAATAAGATCAAAGACTTGCCTTAGCACAAAACAAGTCAGCTATTCAGGTCAAACTCCTTCAAGTGTATTGTGGTTAAGGATACGATCTCGTCTTATGTTATAGGTCTTCATGTTTATGCACGAGCCTAGTTTGAGACCCTGTCAGTATAATTATGTTTACCTAAGACTGGTTGCCGTCACAGTTGTGACTATTCCCTTTTGGAAGATTACCGAGACTAGTTATCCTAATTCATGACTGTGTTCGGTAACAGCATGCTCGCAATTCTTCACCAGCGCATTAGCTTATTGCAGTTTGTATGAAAAACTGATGAATGGATTTCATAACGAATGTGATACAGAGTAATGTGATACGTTTTTATATCAGTCCATCACCTAATCACACCCTCCCTGCCCTACCCTCAATAACCCCTATCACACAAAGCTGCTACCGTCAAAAGATTGCACACATACTTTCCACATGCTAAAAATGGAATATTCCCTAACTCAGAAAGTGGGTACAGTCATAGTTGGTGAAAACGCTCCCACACGCAAAAGTATCACTTCACACTGGTAAAACTTAGGAGCTCCAGCCTAGGAACACAACAGCAAGAAGCATTTAATTGAGACGTTGGAACTCCTAGGTAAATGGTAAAGCAATAATAAACCATTGCAACACATTAAAAATAGCACACATGTTTTCTTATACAGAAGGAAACAACACTTTAGGGGCTTTTAGTTCACTTTGTATTCAAGTTCGTCCAGTTTTGAAAATAAGGAAATGCTTCAGATGTTTTCAACACCATGCTGTTGGGCACTGTGTGTTTCTGGCTATTTAGCATATTTTATCTTAAAAAGATGGAAATCAAAAGAAACAAGCTTTGGACTGGTTCCAGAAAAAACCCAAACACATCAAGACGCGGTCAAAAAGGAGTCACTACTGATCATTCCCTTTCTGTCTCTATGTAAAAAGAGCTAAAATAGAAGGGACGTGACTTGTCTGTTGGGAGAGCTCTCTCTCTCTCTCTCTCTCTCTCTCTCTCTCTCTCTCTCTCTTCTCTCTCTCTCTCTCTCTCTCTCTCTCTCTCTCTCTCTCTCTCTCCTTCTCTCTCTCTCTCTCTCTCTCTCTCTCTCTCTCTCTCTTTCTTCTCTCTCTCCATGTTTTATGCATGAGTCTCAGTGGCTACCTGCCAGGTTTGAGTTATCTACCATAATATATAAGTTAATGCAGTTGCAACACAAGTTTGTTCTTTCGAGGGAAAAAAACCCACCTCAAAGTATTTCCCAAGCATAATGCTATAGCGAAAGCGTAACACATTTTTCTTTTGCAAATTTTACACTACTTTATGTCACGGCAGATTTCTCTCCGTGGGTTTCGGGCTGCTCTCCCG
>CM060322.1:17314038-17316538 GCA_030674155.1 Stramonita haemastoma | reverse complement strand
GGACAGACTAAACGCTAAAATTAAAGAGGGATGGTGATATATCGATCAGTGTAAAGACAAACAGCTAATGATACACAGTCCACCCTTACCTCCACGTAATAATACACTGGTGAAGGAGGTAAGTTTTTAATGCCAGTGTCGATATTGGATGGCCATTATAGACAAAGTGGGACCATGTTTCTTTTTTATTTTCTTCTTTTTTGTTGTAGGCTGAGTTATTGAATGAGAAGGAAAGCTGTCACAGTTTGGCTCATTTGGATGCTAAAATGAACTGTTTTGGTGTCAGCTATACGTGTTGTTCTCATCCTTGTGCCTGATGATTTCTTCTCTCTGATGCTTTCTCTGAATCTGTCTAGAGTATACATTTATTTCTGACTGGTTTTACCATTCGTTCATTCATCTACCTTCGAACAACAAATAACTGCAGTATTGTTTACTGTCTGAATAATTTACGTCGTTTCATTTCAATTTTTAGCTGTCTAAGTCATAGCAGATTTCTTTGCGTGAAATTTGGGCTGCTCTCTCCCGGGAGAGCGCGTCATCACAAGAGAACGGCACCACCTATAATTTGTTTATTTTCTTATTCAGCCTCTGTATTTGTTTCCCTATCAGAGTGGCTTTTTTCTACATAATTTTGCCCTGGATACATCTCTCTTCTTGTTGTGGGTTTTTTATGTGTGCTAAACAATAACGTGAAACACACGGGACATTGGTTCATTGTCTCATTCGAAAGACTATCACCCAGATCACAACTCATAGTCTAATAGATAGGGTCAAAAAATTTCTGGGCCTAAACGGGGATTGAACCATTGCACACTTCCGACCTGGATTTTGGGGTTTCTAGGCAGGTTTGTTACCTCTAGACCACCGATCTGGTGTCCAGAAACGAATCAGTCCCCATGTGTATACAGTTTTGTAGATGTCATCTGTTCCCACCGGCATACAATGGCCTACTCTTACGGAAAGCGGGACAGGATTTAACATGTGCGCACGATGTTCTTCGTACGTTCGCACATCATGGGGCCTCGGTTTATAATCTCATCCGAAGGACTTTAGGGGATAGTAGAGTCAGCACTGATGCTAACTCCAGAGGAAAAATCCCCTCGAACGGGAATCGAACCCAGGTCGTCAAACTGCGAGTGCAATGTTCTGACCACTAGACTATCCCGTTCCCCTCGTGCTTCTGTATGGGAGTGGTTTGCTTAGCATGGCTTATCGATCAGCTGTTGTCATACTGGCCATCTCTGACGTCAGTGATAGAAGGAGGCGGGCTGTGATGCAGGCATCTCAGTGCTAACGGTCAGTGGATGCTGCACTTCATCTGACCACAGACAAGTACAGTGTCAACACTGTTGAGGATGCTCACAGCTGTGTAGAGACAGGCAGTTGCTCACTGCCAACGTCAATACCAGGAAATTTTGGAACGAGAAAAGAATGGGTTCATGGCCATTTCTGTTTTTGTTTTTTTTATCGTGCTTTATTGTTGAGTGAGGAATGGCATGATTTAGAAATGTTTGATGTCATTTTGTTTATGTCGATGTTTTGTTTGAATTGTAATGTTATGGTTATAAGTGTATTTCGTTGTCGTGTTTTTTCCTGTTGATACTTTTTATATTCTCAGATTAAGTCTTGCTTTGTCCTTTGTATGGAATGCAGAAATATTCTGTAATGTTAAACTACCATTTCTTCTTTTGATTCACACGCCACAACTATCAGTTTTTTTTGTATTTTTTACCGTGTAATAAATACTTTCAATAAAATTATAAATTAACATTCACTGTTGTCTGTTTTGACTTCGATATGAGAGTAAAGAAGTGAGACTCAGTTTAACACCATATTATACCCATATTCCTAACATAAGGATTGCAGTGGCATAATTTGCAATACCATCTGCCCATAATTTTTTCCTAGCACAAAAAGAATCTCACTGCGGCTTAGACAGAGATGTACATTTCATCCAATTATAAATGTAAGCTTTATTTTTCTTAGTGGAATTTAAAAGTGTACACTTTTTTGCAGTTGACAAACAAGCTATCACTGATGACGCCATACCTATTTCAGCTTCAGGATAATTAAACATACGCCTTTTCTCAGTCAATATAATTATAGTAACAATCAATAAACAATATACCGCGCTCTTATCACCACTATGTAGCAATTCCGTAGTTTCACCTCACACCCATGTCTCATGTTGATTAATACCACAGTCAATATCAAACACCATGGACACACAGAAAGCAAGAGCTGGTGGTTTATGATCCTGTCTATTTCGGGGATTCTGTGTTGACCATGTTGACTGACTTATGGCAGGCAAAGCAGGGCAAGGGAAGACTGCAGTCCTCTCGGCTTATCTTGCTGTCTGTCTGTCGTCTGTCTGTCTGTCACCTGCAGATGGATACAGGCTGGTCATGAGTGTCGTTCTCATGTTGGCACTTTTTTCTCTTTCTTGTTGGTTTTGGTTTTGTTGTTTTCTTTCTGAGGTTGATTGTTAGTTTAGAGC
>CM060322.1:17306538-17311538 GCA_030674155.1 Stramonita haemastoma | reverse complement strand
GTGCTTCGTTTTTTTGTTTTTTTTTTGTACGGTTTTTTTTTGGGGGGGGGAGGTAGTTTAAAGTGCATGTATCCATCTTTATTTGACTTTGTTTTAAGCCAATATTTCTTTTCGGACTCCACCTGCTAAAAGACTCTTATAGTTCCCTTCCCTCATGGGGGCGGGATTGCTAAGTGGTAATGTAATGACTTCTAGAAAATGCTAATTTTAAAGTTTTCTGGTGCTTGTCACAGATATCTATATTAAAAGTATGAGAAAAATGTTCTGTGTACTTCTTTTGGGAATTGAACTCATAAAGCAATACCAGGTAGTCACGAGAAGGTAGGAAATGATCATCAAATGAGGATTGCTAGTGTGTTCTTACAGAGATAACCCTGCGCTGCGCATGCCTATTGTGGTCAGGAAGCTAGCAGACGACAAAAAATAAGACTGATAAGGTACAGTATTTGCTAATTATTTTTTTCAAAAATTTCAAATCTATCAAAATGTGTGTAAAATGACATAAGTTTTGAGTCAGAAACTAGTCTTTCACAAAATAAGAATGTTTTCTCATTTCTGTAGGTGCTTTAATACTTCTGGTAGGAATGTAAGAGTGATAAACATAAGAAAACATAAGGAATAGTGACAACATCTAAAGCTGGTCTGCAGACCGAAGCGATATAACCCTCCCCCATCCATCCCCCCCTCTGCCCAACCATCCCCCCACCCTCCACCCACATCCTTCCAATTTCCTTTCCCCCTACAGCATGCTTTGAACGTTTCCTTCTCCTTATGTCCTGTAGAAGACAGGCCTGGCACGTGGCTGTGCATGGTGCCGGACCAATAAACAGTCATGCTCCTATGTGTGGCTCTCTCCCTCCCTCTCCCTACCTCCCTCCCCCTACCCCCCACCTCCCCGTTCCCTGCACCCAGGTGATAAACATTTGCTGGGGTCAATGACTGGTGTAGTTCTTCAGGATCTGAGTTGGTGGTATATGTATATATATTGGTCCTGGTTAGTCACCTTTGGTTTCTTTGGATAGAAAGAAGAACATTATTGTTTTTTGCTCGATGGTGTTGTTTTGATCTTGTGTTTTAGTTTTTTTGAGTTTGAGTTTGAGAGGAGAGAGAGAAGAGAGAGAGAGAGAGAGAGAAGAGAGAGAGAGAGAGAGGGAGAGAGAGAGGAGAGGAGAGAGAGAGAGAGAGAGAGAGAGAGAGAGAGAGAGAGAGAGACGGCTACGTTGGTAATGAAAGATGGTGCTGATGTATCACGATTTCAACTTTAAAAAATCCAAAAACTATTTTACAATTCTAAAGATATACTAGATTACTTGTTTTTTTTACATTCAACTTATGTTTTTTTTAAAAGCTTTCCACCTTGCAAAAAGGTTTGTGTGAAGAACTGTTTATTCACACACACTGACAATCACAAACAAATACACATACACACATACACACACACACAACGCACATACACACACACACCACACACACACACACACACACACACACACACACACACACACACACACACACGCACGCACCACACACACATACACACCACACCACTAACACCAAAACACAAAACTCGTTTCAAAAATATTAATTATTATTGCTGTCCTCAAAAACGAAAAAAAAGAAGAATGGTCAAACTAGTCATGCAGGTGTCAGCAGTAGCCTGGAACCTGACAAGTCTTTGACCGAAGCAGATGTTTATCACCGCCATTTATCATAGAGACCAGAGCAGAACAGAACGATTTGACACCTCTGTACAAGTTGGCTTGTACATGTCTACTAATAATGATTCCAGGGTTCGGTATTGAAAAAAAAAAAAACGTTGGTTATTTTATTACTTTTGCTGTTTCTCCTCTTGCTGTTTTGTGGTTATTGTTGTTGTTGTGTTGTTGTTGTTGTTGGTGGTGGTGGTGGTGGTGGTGGTGGTAGTGAAGGGGAAGGGTAAGAAGTAGGGACGTTAAAACAACAAAGGGGGAGGGGGGAAGAGAGAGAATGGCACCACTTTCAAAATGCTGGCTCCTGAAAATGTTGATGAATTTCTGTGTCACATAGGTCCCTAACAATTGCAATAAGTTATATTTTGTAAAGGAAAAAGTGGACCCATAACGTATTATTACAATCGTTAGAGACCACTTTTACCTTTACAAAATATGTTCTACGTACGCTCTGCACAAGAAACATTGCTTCACAGTCCTATCCAAAGGACTTCTGGAAGAGTAGATTTAGTACCAATATTGACTCTAAAAAAGAAAGAGTTAAAGGTGTCCCATAACCTATGTGGTCGTAGGAAAGCAAGGCGTCAGATACTTCAACATCTCTAGGGGCTGGCATATTCAGAGCGGCGCTCATCTTTTCTCCCTCACTGCTTAAAATTCCCTGACTCTAGAAAATAAAATGATCTCCTCAAACAGACAACCCAGAAGAGACATGAACCCAGGTTTTCACTTACTGTTAAATCTCCAACTACAAAACTCTAACCACTGGGCTATCTTCCCAACACCTACGCTTAATGTGATACCTGCTTGGACGAAGATCTAGGAAAGAGAAACCCTATTTAGCATACATCATGAGTCAATAACCTGCAGTGGCATCCAGGACTGCCATCTCACGAAAGTCTCTAAGGACAACATCTTACTGACTAGTGTCCGGAATTGCTACTTTCGTGAGAAAATTCAGTCTCTTTCTGGACGACTAAGAAGATTAAGCGGTGCCAGAGTACTCGATGGTGTTCACTTACCATGTTTGGCCTGTTTTAGGGGTTGATCGAATGTTCACTGTCTATCTGTCTCTGTCTGTCTGTCTCTTGTGCTTTTTTACATCCAGTCCCCGTGTGTATGCAGTTTTGTTACCTGTCATCTGTTCGTACCAGCACACGTATGGCCTACACTTACGAAAAGGGAACAGGATTTAATGTGTGCACAAAATGTTCTGCGTGCGTTCGTACACGGGCCTCGGTTTAAAGTCTCATCCGAAGGACTTTTGGGGAGAGTTGATCAGCACTGATGTTAACTCCAGGAGAAATATTTCCTCGAACGGACTCGAACTCGGGTCGTCAAATTGCCAGCGCAATATTCTGACCACTAGGCTATCCGTCCACCCAAATGAGAGAGAGAGAGAGAGAGAGAGAGAGAGAGAGAGAGAGAGAGAGAGAGAGAGAGAGAGAAGAGAGAGAGAGAAGAGAGAGAGAGAGAGAGAGAGAGAGAGAGAGAGAGAGAGAGAGAGAGAGAGAGAGAGAGAGAGAGACAGACAGACAGACAGACAGACAGACAGACAGACAGACAACACACACAGCACACACACACAACACACACACACACACAACACACACACACACACACCACACACGCAACACACACACACACAGACAAGACAGACAGACAGACAGACAGACAGACAGACAGACAGACAGACAGACAGAGTCAGAGAAGAGACAGAGAGAGCTTTCAATCAAGTATTAGTTTCAAGGTGGCATCACCACGGCTTTTCTGAGGCAGACAACATCCGTAATGTGGAGGAGCCCACAGTCTCTTATGACCCTTGAGTGGTAAAAAAAACCACACCAACAACCCTCCACACGCATCGACAACACTGTGCTCTTTCTGCACTAGGACTAAAAGAGCCAGAGACGACATCACATATCCATATCACTAGTAAGTTAATATTTGCCACAGCCCAGTGGATAAACGTGGGCTTAACACCCAGGTCTTGAAATATTGTTGTGAGTTCAAATTTCGGCGGAAAATTGTAGAGGAAGGGAAATTTGGGCTCCTTTCATTTTTTTCAGAAAAGTAGCAATATCTGTTTTAAGATAAAATTTCACCCAAAATATAAAATCTTAAATGGTGTGCAAACAGATCTTCAATTAGATTTTTTAATAAATGTATCCTAAGGTCATATGTATGACATGCATTGAACACTCACAACTGGATCTACAAAATCATAAAGTGGCAACTTGAAGTTCCTGGGACATCCTTATAACTCCTGTCTTTAATCCCTAAGTGCCCCTGAAACACACAAGCAAACAGTGACATAGAAACCTTTAAGGCTAGAAGCCTGTACCTTGTCTATTTTAATAGTAAATTCATCAGGCATGTTTTGGTATTATTATTATTTTGTTGTGTGTATGCTTATTAATATGTTCTTTGTTGTTTTGTTGTTGTTGTTGTCTGAGATCAGTATTCTTATGTCAAAGACACACAAGTAGCTACGGTGCAAAAGTGTAGAAATAAATCCCATACGGTGTTTGGGTTGTCACAATCATCTTTTTTGCCATCAGAATTCTGCTCTTTCATTTTTTTTTTTTTAGTATTCTCGGAAAAAATATTTCAGACTATTGTCACTGGTCTGTGTTTTGTTCTGGTGGCATTTTATTTGTTGTTTGTGTTCATTTGCTGTTGGTTTTGTCTGTTTTGATTTTCTATTAGTGGATATTTCTTGCTGTTTTTCTGTTGTTGTCTTTTAAAAGCTGTGTTTTTTGTTTTGGTTTTTGTGTTGATATTTTATATTCCTGTAGATTCTCTCTGTTTTGTTTTCTGCCAAACGTAAATGACTTTTCTCTCTTTGTCTCTTTCTTTGTATCTCTATCTCTGTCCCGCTCTTCCCTAAAGTGTGTGTGTCTCTCTGTGTCTCTGTCTGTCTGTCTGTATCTCTGTCCCTGCCTGTCTCTTTCTATGTCTATTGTATATCTCTGTCCTGTCTCTCTCTCTCTGTCTCTCTGTCTGTCTATCTCTCTCTCTATTTTTATGCGCAGTTTTATATAAGCACACATCAACACAACAACAAAACAACCCAACACACAGAACAGAACACACCCTCACACACACACAAAACTACACACAGCACACACCACAACACAACACACACACCCAGATAGATAGAAAGCAACCAATGTTTTTCTCAACTATCCCATCTGGAAATAACAATTGACTTTACTTTACACACAAACACACACAACACACCACAAACAACCACACAACACATAAGACACCACACAACACACAACACCA
>CM060322.1:17296538-17304038 GCA_030674155.1 Stramonita haemastoma | reverse complement strand
ATTTTTTCGTTTATGTTGTTCACCATGGATAACAATCCTTCGCCATTTTAGAAGTCGTTGACCTCAGAAAGGTGTATATTACTCCAGAGCTTAGTGCTCATGACATCCCATAATATTCATCAGCATGATTCTCTGCAGACCTCTTGCTTGTCAAATATTAAAATGTTACGAGTGTACCTTGCCCATGAAGATAGACAGACACAATCATAGAAGAGAGAGTTAGACAGAAACAGAGAGATGCATGCAGACACAGAGATGGAGCAGAAAGACAGAAACAGAGCGAGGATGATGAAGACAGACCCACACAGAGAGACAGACAGGAGAGAGAGAGAAGGAGAGGCAGACTAGACAGAGAGAGACAGAAACACAGAAGGAGAGACCGAAAAAAAAACAGATAGGAGAGAGACAGAAATACAGACAAGGAGAGGCAGCAAAAATCAGATAGAAGGAGAGATACAGCAACACAGAGAAGGAGAGAAAGACACAGAGGGAAGAAGAGGCAAACAGAGAGAAGGTAGAAGAAACAGAAGAGAGCAGATAGAAGAAGAGAAGGGATAGAGCAGAAGAGAAAGAGAGAATTAGGCAGAAACAGAGAGAAGGAGAGAGATAGGCAGAAACAGAGAGAAGGAGAAGAATAAGGCAGTAACAGAGAGAGAGGAGAGAGTTAGGCAGAAACAGAGAGAAGGAGAGAGTTAGGCAGAAACAGAGAGAAGGAGAGAGATAGCAGAAACAGAGAGAGGGAGAGAGAGGCAGAAACAGAGAGAAGAAGAGAGATAGGAGAAACTGAGAGAAGGAGAGAGACAGGCAGAAACAGAGAGAAGGAGAGGTTAGGCAGAAACAGAGAGAAGAAGAGAAGTTAGGCAGAAACAGAGAGAAGGAGAGAGTTAGGCAGAAACAGAGAGAAGGAGAGAGATAGCCAGAAACAGAGAGAATGATAGATAGGCAGAAACAGAGAGAAGGAGAGAGATAGGCAGAAACAGAGAGAAGGAGAGAGACAGGCAGAAACAGAGAGAAGAGAGTTAGGCAGAAACAGAGAGAAGAAGAGAAGTTAGGCAGAAACAGAGAGAAGGAGAGAGTTAGGCAGAAACAGAGAGAAGGAGAGAGTTAGGCAGAAAACAGAGAGAAGGAGAGAGTTAGCAGAAACAGAGAGAAGGAGAGGACAGGCAGAAACTGAGAGAGATGATTAGATAGGCAGAAACAGAGAGAATGATAGAGATAGGCAGAAACTGAGAGAATGATAGATAGGCAGAAACAGAGAGAAGGAGAGAGATAGCAGAAACTGAGAGAATGATAGAGATAGGCAGAAACTGAGAGAATGATATATAGGCAGAAACTGAGAGAATGATAGAGATAGGCAGAAAACTGAGAGAATGACAGAGATAGGCAGAAACTGAGAGAAGTAAAGAGGCAGAAACAGAGACATGGAGAGAGTTAGGCAGAGGGGAGAAATTATCTATTTATTTGTTTATTTATTTACTTATTCATTTTTTAAAATCGAGAACAACGGAATAAGCACACATGTGCTTTTTTACAACCAGTCCCCGTGTGTATACAGTTTTGTAAATCTTGTTATCTGTTCCCACAGGCACACAATGGCCTACTCTTACGAAAAGCAGAAGAAGCTAGATTTAACGTGAGCGCAAGATGCTTTGCGTGCGTTTGCACACGGGCCTCGGTTTATAGTCTATCCGAAGTGTGTGTGTGTGTGTGTGTGTGTGTTGTGATGTGTGTGTGTGTGTGTGTGTGTGTGTGTGTGTGTGTGTGTGTGTGTGTGTGTGTGTGTGTAAGTGCGTATGTATGCGTGTATGTATGTGTGTGTGCGTGCGCGCGTGCGTGCGTGCGTGCGCGCGTGCATTTGTGTATGTGTGTGTGTGCATGCGTGCGCGCGTGTGTGTGAGGCGTGTGTATGCATGTGTATGCGTGTGTATGTGTGTGCTCTTCTTCTTCTCATTAGTCTAATGTCCATTCACTACAAGGTTATTTAGACAATAGTACATTCACGTTAATAATGGTTAGAAAAGGGGATGAGGGGAAAAGTGGAAGGATAAAGAATGTAATGGATGGTGATAATGGATGATATATATATATGTATATGTATATGTATATGTATATATATATATATAAAGTGTATGTATGTATGTATGTATGTATGTATGTATGTATGTATGTATGTATGTATGTATGTATGTATGTATGTATGTATGTGTGTGTGTGTGTGTGTGTGTGTGTGTGTGTGTACTGTAATATTCTCAGGACCATTTACTGTGGCAGTGGAAAGGTTACAATAATAGTTAATCCGCAGTTTGTTTCTTTATTCTCTGTTTTAATAATTTCCTGTAGACAGCACATGTGTTTTACTAATGTTCACTCTTTGTTTCATTTTAAATGTTCAGTAGAAATACAAAAGTACAACGTAATTGTATATCTATCTGTGTTTTTTTTTTCTTCTGTAAGAAACATTTTAACCCGCTATTGTTCTCCTTCTCTGTGCCTGTTTTTTCCATTAATTTTGTCTTTCATTTTCTTTCTATCTCTCTATATCTCTTTTGATAGTTCTCATTGTTTGTCATTTCCCTTCTTTCTTTATTTCTACTTCTACCTCTATCTGTTTCTCTGTCTGTCCGTCTCTCTGTGTATATCTGTCTGTCTGTCTGTCTGCCTGCCGAGCTGTCTGTCTCACTGTCTCTTTGTCGCTGTCTGACTACCCGTCTGCTAACCTGTCTGCCTGTCTGTCTGTCTGTCTGTCTGTCTGTCTGTCTGCCTGCCTGCCTGTCTGTCTGTGTGTTTGTGTGTGTGTCTGTCTGTCTTTCTCTCTCTCTCTCTCTTCTCTCTCTCTTCTCTCTTCTCTCTCTCTCTCTCTCTTCTCTCTCTTCTCTCTCTTCTCATCTCTTCTCTCTCTCTCTCAACTGTCAACAACAGCAACAACTGTAACAACAGTAAGACCAACAAAAAAAGCAACAAAGTGAACTCTCTCCGTTTGGGAGGGCAGAAGTCACTGACCCCAAAAGATGGTTATCACTTTCAGGACTGGTGCTGATAACAGCCTGTGTCTTTATCTATCTATCAGGATGCCATTCTGCACACCCCTTGCCAGTCACGATGATGGGCAGGATGCATGGTGGAATGTAATAAGCTTTTTTAAGGGTTCATTTGTTTACTTGCACTTTCTTTTAAAAGCTTACCATCTTGAACGTGTTTGCGTCAAAATGAAAACAACAAATTCCACGTTTATTTTGTTGGTTTTTTTATATGAAGAAGGTGTTTTTATTTAGCTTATTGCTATTTGTAATGTATGTGTGATTCCCTGTGTCTGTCTTTCTCTGACACTGTATGTCTGTCTCTTTATCTGTGTGTTGGGATGATTACCTGTCTGTCTGTCTGTTTGCCTACCCCTTATTCTCTCCTTGTTCTCTCTATTCCAAAATTAAATCGTTGTGGAAGAGACAGCGTTATTGACACCAGAAGATGGTTATCACATCCACAACAGGTGCTTATTACAGCCTGTGTTTCTATTTATCAGCTTCCCTTTCTGCAGACGTCTTGCTAGTCAGAATGACTGACAGGTTGTTTGGTAAAAATGTAAAGAGCATCTTACTTTCTTGATTGTTTGTTTTGTTTGTTCGTGTGTACTTTTGATTGTGTTTCATTTTAAATGCATTGTTTTGGACAATTTTAAACTAACAAGTGGTAATGAATAAAAGAGCTTTATTCAAATTATTGCCCTTTTTATTTCAAAGAAGGGGATTTTATTTGATGAATAAGAAGGAGGGTGGCATGCAGGATGGTTAAGACGTACGCCTGCAAACAAGTAATCCGTGAGGTTCTGAGTTCGATTCCCAACCTCGCACTTTCTTCAATGTTTGACAAAAAAATATCGAACTAAACGTCAAAGTCCTTCAGATGAGACTGTAAGCCAAAGCCCCATGTGCGAACACATGCAGAACATCTTGCTCTAATGTTAAAAACCGTTCTACCTTTTGGTAGAGTAGGCCATTGTGTACTGGTAGGAACAGATGACCCCAAAAATCGCATGCCAACAGGTGTCGTGTTTAGACATTACCCCCAAAGTCGGAATACAGCTACCTTATTGATGGGAGAAAAACGGCCGCTCAGGCAAAACTTTCACCATCAGTGACACTCGCAGCTCTAGCTAAGGAACAAAAAAATAAGGTAAACTGCCTTTCTCAGAATGCTTCAGATTTTCTGTCTCTCTGAATCTGTTTGTCTATTGTTTTTTTTGTTTTTATAATAAAATTTATGCGCATGTTTACTTGCTCGTGTGTTTGCCCTTTGGTCGACATCTCTGTCTCTCTCTGTCTTTTTCTGTCTCTTTCTGTCTCTGTCTGTCTCTGTCTGTCTGTCTGTCTGTCTGTCTGTCTGTCTGTTTGTCTCTCTCTGTATCTTTCGCTCGCTCTCTCTCTCTCTCTCTCTCTCTCTCTCTCCTCTCTCTTCTCTCTTCTCTCTCTCTCTCTCTCTCTCTCTCTCTCTCTCTCTCTCTCTCTCTCTCTCTCTCTCTCTCTCTCTCTCCTCTCTCTCTCTCTCTCTCTCTCTCAAAGGCTTTTTTGAAATCAACAAAAGCAACATACAGTTTTTGACCTTTCTTGGACATACACTTCTTGACAATTGAATATAGATTGAAAATCTGGTCTACTGTAGAATATCTCTTCCTAAAACCTGCTTGGTTTTCACAGATCAAGTGATTATTTTCCAGCCAGGAATACAATCTTGCGTTTAGTATAGAAGTATAACATTTGGATAAAATACTCAGTAATGATACTCCTCTATAATTATCTACTAACTCTGGATCCCCTTTTTTATAAATTGGAATAATAATGGCTTTAGACCAGATCTGTGTTCAGTGTTCAGTGTTCTCTCTCCTCTCTCTCTCTCTCTCTCTCTCTCTCTCTCTCTCTCTCTCTCTCTCTCTCTCTCTCTCTCTCTCTCCACACAGTGTTCAGTGTTCAGTGTTCTCTGACAGCCTTATCTCAATCTGGAGGAGGCAAAAGCCATTGACCCCGCCCAGCAGGAGATGGTTATCACTTCCAGAGCTGGTGCACCATAACAACCTGAATTGTTGTTTATTTCTCACCAGAGCACTCTCCAGACCCCTTGGCTGTTAGAGTGATTGACAGGCACCATTGAGAAAATAAAACAAGCATTTTTTTTTTTGGGGGGAGCATGTGATGGCTGTTTGTTTCTTTGTTTACATGTTTGTTTACTTGTGTTGAGGAGGGTATTTTTTAACATGTTGACAGGTTATGATTAAAACGAAGTTCGTTTCGACTCTAGTCCTTTCTAAAGTAGTTTCTATTTTTTTCAATGTTGGTATATTGCTATCATCGATGCTTATGACTCTATTTCTTTGTGTATGTTTTCTTTTCCACGCGCGCGCGCGCGCGCGCGCGCGCGGTGTGTGTGTGTGTGTGTGTGTGTGTCTGTCTGTCTGTCTGTCTGTCTGTGTCTGTGTGTGTCTGTGTGTCTGTGTACACGCGTGCGTGTGTTTCTGTGTGTCTGTCTGTCAGTTTCTATCACACACACACACACACACACACCACAACACACACACACACACACACACACACACACACACACACACACATACACACACACACACACACACACACACACACACACACACACACACACACACACACACACACACACACACACACACACACACACTACACACACACATAAAATAGGCCCCCCTCTTTTCTGAAATCTACAGGGGCCATTGACCTCAGCACAGATGGCCATCACTTTTCTACAGCTAGTCTTGTACTATTCATGGCAACCTGTCCATTTATCAGCATGGTATTCGGCAGACCACTTGCCTGACTGTCAGCACAGCCTGACGGCTCGGGTCAGGCCAAGTCAGGTCAGGTCAGGTCAGGTCAGGTCAGGTCAGTGTATAGGGGGACACTTGAAGTATATACATGGGAAGCGAGCTGTTTGTGAAGTTTTTCTTCTTTTTGTCTGTTCCCTCTCTGGAATGGGTTTTTTTTTTGGTTTCAGTGTGTTTAGTTTTGAAAAGTGTTGGCAGGCTCTTCTTGGGGAAAAAGTTTTTCAGACATGCACACATCAGGCGTTTAAAGGTATTGTGACACACTTTCGCTGATAATTATGATAAATTATATCAAATTGCACACACGTTAAATGCTGTTGCGCTTTTCGTGAGAGTAGGCCGTTGTGTGCCGGTGGGAACAGATGGCAAGATATACAACACTGCATACAAACCGGGACTGGATGTAAAAAAAAGCACATGAGTGCTTATTCCATTATCCTCGATATAAAAGAATAAATAATAAAAGAATGAATAAACAAATAAAACTAAATAAATATCAGACAACAGTATTTTGCTGTTTTTGTGTTTAACTAAGAAGACGACAGGGAGGCAAAAAAAGAGTTTTAAAAGAATAGACAAATAAACATATACAGTGACACAGACAAACAGACAAAGTTCGAGACGCAAAACGGACTCACAGACAGACAAAAAGGTCGAGACGCAAAAAGGGACAGGCAGAGACAGACAGACAGACAGACAAACAGGCAAGCAGACAGACATTCAGACAAACACAGTCAGACAGAAAGAGAGAGAACCACACTTGGCGAGAACTGAGTACTAATCGTGTTGTCGACACTCAATGGCCAATCACCACCACTGGCTAACGCTATGATGGACGATGGCTTTTCAGTCCTCCCACAGGGAAATCAGAGATGAAGCCTACGTCCTTGCTTGAGATAAGCCTGACAGAATGACAACAATAACATCTTCAAGTTACTTTACCTGTTCTTTCACCTTCATGTTCTTTTCCTTATTTTTGGTCTCTATTGTGCTTTCTCCCTGAACTTTCTTGTGTCGTTGTTGTTGTTTGTTGTTATTGTTGTTGTATTATGTTGCCTTTTTATATATTTTTGGTGATATTCCTTTCCTGCTATACCCACGCTGTTCATTTCAGTCTATCCACCATAACCATACCCAGATTTGTTAGTCATGACGCGTCCTCCGGGTTAGAAGTCCACATGGGATCTATCAATGTCTGGCTGCTGTAAGGTCCCCAGACAGAGAGGACCTGCACTGCTGCTGGTTTACTTCGGTAGTGTACAATAGTGCCTGATTTTGAGCTAGAGTACTTGGAATAACAACCTACTAAGCACCCTACTGACGACAGTAATAGCTCAGTCCTGGAGGCAGATTGAGTGAGTCACTTACTCAGATGTGTCAACTACCACAATGTTGCTCTAACGAACTTCTTCTGTGATCCACTAACCCCAAAGGCTTTGAGACAAATCCATCACAGGCACAGAAATGTGTGGGGAAAAGCGAATCTGAGGTCTCTGTGAGACCAGAGCAACTGGGACTCACTGAATCAAAGGCGTTCTTTTTTATTGTTTGATGATTAAAGGTGATGGGATGATGTAATAAGACTCATGTAGATGTGCATATGTTTTGAGAATACCAGGTGTTCTTTACGATTTCTATAAGAGACTGAGAGATAT
>CM060322.1:17281538-17284038 GCA_030674155.1 Stramonita haemastoma | reverse complement strand
ACAGAGAAATCAAAGTCTGAGGGAAAATATTCACAAAAAGGAGAAAAAGAAGTAGAAAAATATCGAACCAAGAAAATATCACAACTTGAAAAGCACAATCACCCAAAAATTTAATATAAATCCTCCAGTTACTTGTACTAAGATCGAAAACTACATTTAAAAAATGGTTTGCTGTTAATTCAACATGAACTTCCACTCTTATGCTCAAGGTAATGTGCCACCAACTTAAAACGAACTATATGTTTTGCCTTATACTGAGATTTTTGCCCCACCTTTCCCATGGTTCCTTTGTATCTCCATCTTGAGCTTATCAATTCTTAAAGGTGTTAGTATGCTTGGGATAGAGGTGACAGTATGATTGACAGAGCAATCCATCTTAACTAGAGCTGTCAAGAGAACCTGCTGACAAAGCCATTCTGTGGATGTTGCTGTACACAAGAAGGAGGAGTGAAGAGATAAGAGGAATAAACAACACATGGGCAGGAAAAGAGACGTGAAGTGGCTGGTTGCGTTCTTGGTTAGCGTGTATGTTTATGTGTTCTGGGTTTGTTGTTGTTTTTTTTATACCACGTCGTATTTAGTCTCGTTGTGTGCATGTGTGTGTGTGTGTGTTTGGTGTGTGTGTGTGTGTGTTGTGTGTGTGTGTGTGTGTGTGGTGTGTTTGTGTGCGTGTGTGTTGTGTGTGTGTCGTGTGTGCGTGTGTGTGTGCGTGTGTGCGTGCACACATGCGCATCCAGTAAACAAAGTGTATACATGTGACTAATAATTATTGTGTTTGCCACTTGCTCATTATGCCTACTTGTACACTCTTGGAATTAACAGAAGGCAAACCCTACCCGTGGACAGTAAAAGACACATAGATTCTGCACAAGGACTACCTCATCACAAGATTTAAAAAAACAAACATTGTTTAGATATTTCGCTGTGAATTGTATCAAGATGTAGTATATGCATGAGATTACAGTTTATGTAAATGATTATGTATCTACGCAGACATACATACCTGCCTGCGTGTTAACACGTTGTTAATGCATAGTTTTAAAATAATTCACACCTTTCGAAGTACCTGTAGATATTAAGCACAGAAGCAAATCAACAGGTATGGAGACAGAAGGTCATAGCGTTGTTTGTGTGTTTTGTACACAGGCTGGCAGGGATGTGATCCCGTGTTAATGATACTTTGACAGCCCTGTACTTTCCTGTTATCAGATTTCAGGTTTTCACTCCCTCTGGGTGACTAAAGGCAATAATAGCCTCTGTCCATGTACACTGTCTATCTTTCTGCTTCAGTGGGAATCAATACATCACCTTGTTTTGACTCTTGTCTTTAGTAAGCCTACCACTGCCTCTCTCTCTCTTTGTCTGTGTGTCTTTGTCGGTGTGTCTGTGTGTCTGTGTGTCTGTCAGTTTGTCTGTCTAAGTTTCTCTCCGTATTTATCTTTCTTTCTGCCTTTGTGTGGATCAATTTCATGATGATTTGACTCTCTCTCTAGTATTACTGTCTCTCTATTTCACTGTCTGTCTGTGTGTCTGTCTGTCTGTGTGTCTTTCTGCCTGTCAGTTTGTCTGTCTAAGTCTATGCCCTGTTTCTCTGTCTTTCTGCCTTTGTGTGGATCAATGTCCTTGTTTTGACACTCTCTCTAATATTGCTGTCTCTCTCTTTCACTGTCTGTCTGTCTATCTGTCTGTCTGTCTGTCTGTCTGTGTCTGTCTGTTTGTCTGTCTGAGTCTCTGTTAGTATTTCTCTTTCATTCTGCCTCTTGTGAGCAATATCCTTGTTTTGAGTCTCTTTCTAATACAACTACTGTCTTTCTACTTCAATGTTCTAGTCCCGTCTGTCTTGTCTGTCTGTCTGTCTGTCTGTCTGTCTGTCTGTCTGTCTGTCAGTTTGTCTGTCTGAGCCTCTGTCCGTATTTCTCTTTCTTTTTGCCTCTGTGTGGATCAATGTCCTTGTTTTGACTTTTTCTGTCTAACACCACTGTCTCCTCTGTTTCAATGTCTGTCTGTCTGTCTGTCTGTCTGTCTGTCTGTCTGTCTGTCTGTTGTCTGTGTCCGCATTGATCTTTTTCCTGCCTCTGCATGGATCAATGTCCTTGTTTTGACTCTCTCTGGTATTACCGTCTCTCTCTTTCACTCTCTGTCTGCTTGTCTGTCTGTCTGTCTGTCTGTCTGTCTGTCTATCTGTCTGCCTGTCCTGTCTAAGTCTTTAACCGCATTTATCTTTTTCCTGCCTCTGTGTGGATCAATGTCCTTGTTTTGACTCTCTCTCTCTACTACACTGTCTCTCTATTTCAATGTCTTCTATCTGTCTGTCTGTCTGTCGTCTGTTTTTGTTTTTTCCTGCTCTGTGATCTGTCTGTTTTCCTAAAGTCCTCATGTTCTTCGCAGTTTTTCTTCTTTCGTTTCTCTGCGTCCTTTTTCTGTTTATGGATCAATGTCCTTGTTTTTGTGTCTGTCAAATGCCACTACCTCTCTCTTTGTCTGTCTGTTCGTTTTGTCT
>CM060322.1:17256538-17269038 GCA_030674155.1 Stramonita haemastoma | reverse complement strand
AGAAAGAGAAAGAGAGATAGACAGACCAGACATAGAGACAGAGACAGACAGAGACAGACAGCAACTACAGCTAAGCAAATGAAAACAGAAAATTAATACGCTTTAAAATTGCAGCCCAAGATAAAAGAAAGTTTACAGTTTTATACTTAATCGAAATCCCCAGATCGATAAACTGCCCCCCTCCTCCAGCCTACCAAAAAATGGCTTCTAGCGTAAACAAGATCGAGTCAGAGGCAAAGCGACTCATTTCGTTGTGAAGGGTCACGTAATACTGTACATGAAACTTATATATGTCGATATTAGTGAATGCAAAAGATCGAGGATGCGGCTCAACTGGCCGCAGTATAGATTTTGTCAGATTTATCTTAGCGTACCACATTTAGCAAGGCCGTTTTAAAAGGCTGAGTGTATCATTGGAACAATGCATAATGTAAAAGCTGGCAGTCGTGTATCAGCCTCTTCACAGATACTCAAAGAACTAGCCAACATTGCGGGGGTTGGTTTGTTTTTTCTCCGCCAGAGATCGTTTGGTTAATTTGACGGTTAAGCATCGTTGAGAAAACCAGAAATACTGGATTTAATAGCAGGGAACTTCCACCTACTCCCCCACCTCTCCCCTCTCTGTTGGACTTCTCGCCCCATCCACTCGACGGCATCACGTGATTAGGTACTACAGTTCTGAGTCAAAGGGGGCAGGATAGCATAGTGGTCAGAGTGATGCGCTCGTGATCTGCTGACCCGGGTTTGCATCTCGTTCAAGAGGATTGTTCCTCTGGAGTTAACGTCGGTGCTGACTCCACTCCCCTAAAATGTTCTTTAGATGAGACCATAGATCGAGGACCCGTGTGCGAACGCACACAGAACATTTTGCGCACACGTTCAAACAAGTTAAGCTTTTCGGAAGAGTAGGCCATTGTGTGTCGGTGGGAAGGGATGACAAAATTGACAAAACTGCATACACACGTGGACCTGAAGTACAAAAAAAAGCACATGAATGCTTATTGCACCATCCATGAAATAAAAGAGGAAATAAATTTAAAAAATAGAGAAAATTTGCGTACTTAAAGGAACGGATGGAAACACTTAAAAAGCGCATGAACACTTGTTTCGGGTTTTAATCGTTATCTCTGAAGTCCGAATGCAGTTACCTTTATGGTTGATAAAAACGATCCCAAACGCAAATTCTTACCACAAATAGATTTAGAACCACATAGCTCAAGCTCAGGAACAAAAAAACCCAATAAAATAACAACAACAACAACAAAAATAAAAACAAGCTAAAAAAAACCAAAAAAAACACATCACCAGGGAAGTAGGTGATGAAGAAAGCGGAGAAGCCTACCAGGTCCCTGTAGACTTTCTCAGCCGTCAGGCAGAAGTTGGAGATGATCACCAGCAGATCTGCCAGAGCCAAGGAGAAGAGGCACAAGTTGATGCGATCTTTCAGCCCCTGGGCCTTGAAGACTGCGGCACTCAGAATGTTGCCGGGTACCCCCACAGCAAAGAGCACAGGCAGGACTATGGTGCCGATAAAGATGGTGGACACCCAGTAATCTGTCTGAATGAAGTTTGGAAAATTTGGTTGGAATTAAAAAGTGAGAGTTTCAGAGGAAGAAGAAGGAGGGGGAAGAGGAGGAGGAGGAGGAGGAGGAGAGGAGGAGGAGGAGGAGAGGAGGAGGAGGAGGAGGAGGAGGAGGAGGAGGAGAGAATTGCGAAGAAGAAGAAGAAGAAGAAGAAGAAGAAGAAGAAGAAGAAGAAGAAGAAGAAGAAGAAGAAGATAAAGAAGAAAATAAAGAAAGAAGAAGAAGAAGAAGAAGAAGAAGAAGAAGAAGAAGAAGAAGAAGAAGAAGAAGAAGAAGAAGAAGATAAAGAAGAAGAAGAAAAGGAGGAGGAGGAGGAGGAGGAGGAGGAGGAGGAGGAGATATTATTTTTTTAAAAGGCGAGTTTCTAAATCTTGTTTGCTTTCTATCACTACCAGCTGAAAAACATAATTGCCCGTTTCAGTATTTTTGCATTTATAAGGTTGTTGTTTCGCTATTTCGATAAATACTACGCCATTTCTAGGAAAAAGTTCACAAGATGTAATCATTCGACTTTCATGTCACATTTCATGTACACATTTCTGAATATAGAACACGATAACCAGACTGTATAAAACAAAGAAAATCTTGCCTGAGAAGCGACTCTAACACCAGGGTCAGCTAGCTCAGTGCAACAGTTAAATCCACGGAAGAAAAATAATACAGTGCTTTTTACACCAACAGAGCTACATCCATTTGTCTATGCAGGTGTGACTATCATGTTCATGTGTATCATGATCATGTACACCTCCAAGAACTCCGACTGACAGATGCATAACATAAGCTCTATAACTGGACGGAATAGCCTAGTGGTCAGAACATTGCGCTGGCAATTTGACGACCGAGTTCGATTCCCGTTGGAGGGGATTTTTTCCCCTGGAGTTTACATCAGTGCTGACTCCACTCTCCCCATAAGTCCTTCCGATGAGACTGTAAACCGAGGCCCCGTGTGCGAACGCACGCAGAACATCTTGCGCACACGTTAAATCCTGTTCCGCTTTTCGTAAGAGTAGGCCATTATGTGCCGGTGGAACAGATGACAAGATTTACAAAAATGCATACACACGGGACTGGACGAAAAAAAGCACGTGAGTGCTTATCCCATTATCCTCGATATAATTTTTAAAAAAAAAAATAATAAACATCTGAGCATCCTGATAAAGCCTCTGTATAGGGGCGTGTCTGTGTACTGCTAACTCACCAAATGATGACCTGAATAACATGATCATTTGCATGTATTCCTGATCTTCTTAAGCGTGTGATATGCCTGGGTGTAAGGCATTCTTAGACTCAAATAGATTTTGCTCAAGGTGGTTCAAAACTTTACGAACACAAACAAACAAACGGACGAACAAACAATCATACGAACAATCAAAGAAAAAAACAGTCTTGATCCATCTATCGTCATTAGGAGTCTGTTCCAGAAGCCGCGTCTTAAGGTTAGTTTGATTCGACCATTGTCAACTCATCCGCCAAACTGTCTGGTAAATGTTTTATAATATTTCGGGGGGGGGGGGGGGGTTGTTGTTGCTCCGCTAGAGCTCTGAGGTTCACCAACTATAATACTTTTTTGTGTATACCACCCCCTTTTCTCCAACGTTAAGATAGCTGCATTCCGCCTTTGTGGATTTTCAGGAAGCTGATCAAGTCATTTGGGAACATGTAGCAAAACTGCTGAGAAATTGATATTTTCACATGCTATAAAACATTTATTTTAACAGTTAAGACATTTGGTAACACTACAAACAGCACACACTAAACAACGTACCTTTCGACTCAAAATGTTGTCAGGGTTATCCCAAGGGACGAAATCCCCCTGTTGAACAGTCAGACATCCATCAGGTGCCGCAGGCTGACCTCCCTTGCCTGTGTCTGCAGTGCCCGGATGACCCATGGCGTGAGACAGCGTGGCCATACTGAATGTCACAGCCTCCTCTGATGTGGCCAGCAGCTGGCTTGTCGTGTTCATTCTGATAGATCCTGTACATTTCCGCCTTGTTTATGCTTTGTGGTGTTGCTATTGTTGACAATATTGCTGTTATGGGGGTGACAGGATAGCCTAGTGGTCAGAACATTGCGTTCGTAATTTGACGACCCAGGTTTGATTCTCTTTCGAGGGGGATGTTTTCTCCTTGGAATTAACATCAGTACTGACTCCACTCTCCTCAAAAACCTTTCGGATGAGACTATTAACCGAGGGCCCATGTGCGAATGCACGCAGAACATCTTGCGCACACGTTAAAATCCTGTTCCGTTTTTCGTAAGAGTATGCCATTGTGTGCCGGTGGGAACAGATGACAAGATTTACAAAACTGCATACACACGGGGACTGGATGTAAAAAATGCACACGGGTGCTTAATCTATTATCCTCGATATCAAAAAAAAAGAAAGAAAGAAAATAAATTGTGTATGTTAAGATTGTTCAACTTTAAACCTGTAGGTCCATGAAGGTGATGTATTTGTATTTAAATTTCGGACACGTCCGATGAATTAAGGGTGGGGAACATTTTCTCCATAGCATTCTTGTTTCTGTTCGCTTTTATCCCCTGTCTACTGGACCATGATGGTGGTGGCCTGCATGGTAGTCTATTGAATGAGACAACAAACTGAGGTTTTGTGTACAACATTCCGGGCATATTTTTTGTTCTTCGGCTAGAGCTCCGAGGATCATCTTTGAGTGCGATTTTGCGTGTGCGAGTGTTTTTGTCCACCATGAGGGTAGCCGATTCCAGGTGTGGGGATGTACGCTTGGATATTCGTGTTTCCGTATCCCCCAGGATACTGGCAGGGAAATGAAGGATCTTTAACGTGCATATTTTATTTTCTGACGTATTTTTCTTATCCTCATTTCTGCACAAATCAAGTTCAGAACTGGGCAGGTCTGCACAAAAAGTTGGCCTGCGACTTGTGAAAAAAATCCCTACCAATAAACACTTTCACAAGCGCCCTTGAAATTCAAACCCACGACTTGTGGACCATTAAAATGAAGTCAACGTCTTAACCACTTGACTATGGCATCTGCCATACACTGCAAAAACAACCACAACAGCAAGAGAACTGTCCCTGGTGATACATATTAGAAAAAATACACTTCGATGGGAAAAATAAACACGAGACAAGAAAAGTAGTTTGGTGCATGGTAGGTGTGAAAACTAATCTCTTGAAATTTGAACAGGTTGACCACCATGATAGCAGCCTCTGTGGTCAGTGGGACTGTAAACGTATTTTAAAAGGATTGGAGCCAGGTAGAGTAGTCCAAATTTCACCTATGAAAGATGTCTCAAATGTATAGTACATTACATACCAGGCAAATCAATATAATACAATACAATGAATTTAAAGATATTTACAAACATAATATTAACAAAAACAAAAAAACACAAAAAAATACAACACAACACTTCAGGAAAATTCCAGTTATAAGCTTGTTGTTTCCTTTATACAAAATATCTGTTCGTGTACTTAAAAGGGGGTTTATAAAAGTCCGATTCCTTTTGTGTTCATAATAAACATGTTTTCTACCTTTACCCACCGCTGGTGTTTGAGCTTTGCGATGATGTGGAATTATGTGTGCCCTCGCATGGATATACATATAATGGCATATGTTGAGGAGTCAGAGAGAGAGAGAGAGAGAGAGAGAGAGAGAGAGAGAGAGGGGAGAGAGGAGAGAGAGAGAGAGAGAGAGAGAGAGAGAGAGAGGAGAGAGAGAGAGAGAGAGAGAGAGAGAGAGAGAGAGAAGAAGACAGACAGACAGAGAGAGAAGACAGACAGACAGACAGACAGACAAAAGACAACAGACAGACAGACAGACAGACAGACAGACAGACAGATAGACAGACAGACAGAGACAGACAGACCAACCGACCGAAACAGACAGACAGAAAGACAGAAGATGGGCGTGGTAAGACAGATAAAGGAAACGACAGCAATGCGTACGTTTAAGTGGCTTAGCTCTTTGGCCAAACATGGGCAAGGGACAAGGAATGTGCACTGACCCATGCTCTTTCCATTTACCCCCGACAGACGCCATGGAGCTATGAATGGCCCAAAGTTTGTTGAAACCTTCAGCCAAAATCACGCCTTGTCTGTTCCTACCAACGTCTAGACAATTTGAGAGAAGGAAATAAAAAAGAAGAAAAAAGAAAGAAAGAAAGAAAGAAAGAAGCAGAGAGAGAGAGAGAGAGAGAGAGAGAGAGAGAGAGAGAGAGAGAGAGAGAGAGAGAGAGAGAGAGAGAAGAAGAAGAGAGAGAGAGAGAGAGAGACAGAAGAAGAGAGAGAGAGAAGACAGACAGACAGACAGACAGACAGACAGACAGAAGCAGAAGACAGAGAGAGACAGAGACAGAGAGAGACAGAGAGAGAGAGACGAGAGAGTAGAGAGATAGAGAGCAGACAGAGACAGAAGAGAGAAACAGAGACAGAGAAGGGGGAGGGGGTGCTGACACTTAGTAAAGATAAACAAAGCACAACTGTCAGCCTAGGATAGTCACTACACCAGAGGTGTACTGTACTGAAAATGATGCCCCCCACACCTCATTAAAACTGATTTGTGGCGACATCCAACAGCTTCACTCTGAGTAAGTGAACGCAAACTAATATACCGAAGATATACCGAAGATATACTCTCTAAGACAGTTGCACCAGACCTTTTCTACTTGAAGTGGATAAAAGGGTCAGACGGACTTTACCAGCAATGTGAAGAGGGTGCTGTGAGTGGAGGTACCTACACACGTTCTGGTGATGTATGGGTTAGCTGATGTTTTTGAAAAAAAGATAATTCAGAAAAGTACTGGAAATGCCCTTGGTCGGAAAATGGTTAGTTATCATGTCTAGCAACAACGTGCTCATATATTTTGACCTGTTTGAGCTGGAACATTGGAAGTTTGTCGAATTTATAAATAGAGCGGTGTACATAAAGGTGCGAAGATAGTTTGTGTTGAAGGAAGAAAGTGCCGGCAGAATGTCTGTGTTAAAGGAAGACACAGCCAGCAAAATGATTGTGTTAGAGGAAAACACAGCCAGCAAATGTTTGTGTTAAAGAGAGTTACAACCAGACAATGTTTGTGTTAAAGAGAGTACAACCAGCACATGTTTGTGTTAAAGAAAGACAACCAGCAAATGTTTGTGTTAAAGAAGATATAACCAGCAACGTTTGTGTTAAAGGAAGATACAACCAGCAGATGTTGTGTTTAAAGAAATAAAATACCAGCATATTTTGTGTTAAAGGAAGACACAATCGGCAGAATGTTTGTGTTAAAGGAAGACACACCAGCAGATGTTTGTGTTAAAGGAAAACACAACCAGCAGATGTTTGTGTTAAAGTAAGACACAACCAGCAGATGTTTGTGTTAAAGAAGACACAACCGCAGAATGTTCGTGTTAAAGGAAGACACACCAGCAGAATGTTTGTGTTAAAGGAAGACACAACCAGCAGAATGATTGTGTTAAAGGAAAACACAACCAGCAGATGTTTGTGTTAAAGGATGACACAACTGGCAGATGTTTGTGTTAAAGGAAGAAAGTACCATCAAATATTTGTTTTAACGAAAGACACAGCCATCAGAATGTTCGTGTTGAAGACACTACTAGCAGAGTAAAATGGTCACTATAAACTGATTCACTAGGGTCTGTCCTGAGCATTAGAGGATATGTGTTTCTGGCTTGTTCATATAGGCCAACGCCATTTCACGGCCATGGTGTATCCCTATGGTGGTCTGTGATATGGATACGAGCAACACGAAACAACTTGTCAGAAATCTCGGTGCTGAAATGTGTGTAGATTTGAAATGTTTGAAGTTGAGTTTGAAGAGGTGACTGGCATGGTGTGGCGGCTTATGTTTGGCGGGGGTATAAACAGCATGATTGGATTGTCCAAAATAACTATTGTACGCGTAACAACCTTTTTCAGAATAAAACTGAATAGATGAACATTTTTAATGTGAAACGTGTTTATGTACCCCCTTATGGTGACTTAACATAAACTGTGTTCTGACTTGCTTTACCCCTACAAATACTTGATGGAAGAAAAGTGCAGGATGAGACTGGCAAGATTGAGTAGTATCGTGCTAGCTAAATGGTAAATCACATTACTAAAAGAAGCAATGTCTACGGTATGAAAAATCAGACTCCTCAACTCAACAGCAACATTTGAAACATTGTAGTATTAGCACATCAAACATAAACGCAAATTATCAGAAGACAACATTAGCACTCACAACTCGTGATTAAAAAGTACAGAACAGAGTTAAAAAAATAACAACAACAAAAGTCATCGACTAATAAAACTGCAATGGACAGCCAAAATTCAAAGCATATAGCAGCACAAATACTTCGAGGATACTCTTGAATACACATAAAGATTTTAAAATTCCACTAAAATACAAACTATGAGCTCCAATAACATTTTCCACGGCATTTTAAAAGCACGTTCGTACTAAAATAAAAAAAAAATACCCATCAACTTTATACTTTGAGAAAGCAGCGGGATATTCTCAACCCGAGGCCTCGCTCTTCGACCTGTGCTTGCTTTCAGATGAGCTGTGTGTTCAAAGACAAAAACCTTCACCACGTTCACTGGGATTCTAGTTTGCTTGAGGATCACATTTGGCACATTCACAGGTAAGTGACTGCTGTTTGTGATGCTGTACAGTGTGGCTGTTCTCTTCGCCTGTGTGCTCTCCAGTGTTGTAGTTTTGTAAATTATCAAAAAATTATATGGTGTGTCTGTCTCTGGATTACATCAGATAGTAATATTAGATCGCAAGATTCTGACAGGGTGATACTATCATTCCGCACATTGTCATTAATTTAGGTCTGAAGCTGTTTACAAAAAAAAATCCCTCTAATGTTTAATGAATCTTTATCAGATATATTTGGATTGTTTTTCTATAGAGATCTCCTCTCATTCACTGTTCACGTGTTTGTGTGTCTGTAAATGCGTCTGTCATCTCTGTCTTGCTCTTCAATATCAATACTTTGTCTCTGTTTGCCTTTTATGTCTTTCCTCTCTCTCTTACTGCCTAGCTCTATGTTTTGTTTAACCTCGTGACTTCCTGTTTTGTCTGATATCTTGTACTTTCTCAACAAATCTTCTACTTCTTTAATTTCTCTATATGTATGGTCTTTGTAGTCTCTCTACAGCTCCTCACTCCCTCCCTTGATCTAATTCGTTTGTGTATTTTCAATCGAGATAGCAATGGTAGGCAACTGTTATGATCTATTCAAAATTTAGCTTAGAAATAATAGTTCATAATACTAACAAAAAACAAAACAGATCAAAACAAAAAAAACCCCAGAAAACTAAAAAGTAAATAAAAAGATCACAATAAAACACAACCAAAAATCACATTTAAGCCAGTGTTCTGCAAGTGGGTACAACATGCAAATAGGTCAGCACAACACCACACCAACCACACTACACCCACACACACCCTCCACACACACACACCAAACACACCAAACACATTAACTAACACAGAACAAACAACACACACGCACCAACACATACACAACACACCATTTAGAAATACAATGTTATTAAGACCATGACCAGAAAAACACCATCGAATCTATTATTTACTAACATACGTACGCACACAAAAAGACAGTGATTTTAGGAAAGCCAACAATTCCAGTCATAATCTCATAAAGTTTTCATAGGCACTGGTGCGTTTAATAGGCAAAAACATCTTGATGAATAAATAATGATATGAAAAGAGTTTGCACACACATTCTTTTGCATATTCATTGCTAATTGAATTCGGAGAAGATACAAACCCAAGTGTTTTCCTGGGTTTCATTTGCACGCCGAACTATTGGCTTGGAAACAAAATATTAGCCGAATCCGATGCCTGGGCTGATGCAGGGCATAATGGCAGCGCAATGCAGTTTTGCTCATAATTATAGACAGCAACAATAGTTGCTGTCTGCGGCGTTCGACAAAAAAGACGGAGAAAAGAAAGAAGAAGAAGAAGAAGAAAATGAAGAAGAAATGAAAAGAAGACAGAAAAAGAAGAAGAAGAAGAAGAAGAAGAAAAGAACAAGAACAAACAAGAACAAGACACAGACAAAACAAGAAAGAAGAACAAGAACAAGAAACGAAATAGAGGAAGAGAGGGAAGAAGAGGAGGAGGAGGAGGAAGGAAAAGAAAGAAAAGAAGAAGAAGAAGAGAAGAGAAGAAGAAGAAGAAGATGAAACCAATTACATTGACTTTCCATCATCAAAAGCATTTCATTTCTTCATACTTTCTGCAATCCTGACCTATGTGCTCTTTAAGAAATAACTTTTCCCCATTTGCTTTAAGAACTATATTGTAAATGAAAGCAGACAGTCTTGCAATTTGCTATTTCCAATTCAAATGCACAGATACCTGGTACACTGTAGTCAATCAATAAAAACAAATCGATAAGTCTTTTGATATAATCGGTTGTTTGCACTGAGTGTTTTACTGTTGTTGATGTTGTTTGTTTCTTCGTTGGGCGTTCCACAGCTTCAGACTTTGAGAGCTACCCAACTTATGCACCGTGTATATTCCATTACATCAAAGAACTATTGTGAGAAAGAAAATTTGCACCGAGGAGAAGTGTGTGTGCATAGAGGTTTAAAGAGCTTTGCCATATCAAAGGTAGCTAAGCTGCGACTTCAGAGAAGTTTTCTTTTCAATAGAGAGTAAAAAGGTAAAAGGTTTCCCATAACCTAACTGGTTGTAGGGGAGAAAAGCATCATAGACCTCAGCTTCTCTAGGGGGACAGTATATTGAGAGCGGTGCCTATGTCCTCTCCCTCGCTGCTCTACCTTTCCTGTCCTTAAAGAGGGCATGTATCCGTGTACAGCTGGGTGATCTGGGAGACTGTACTGAAGCCAAAACGCGCAAACGGTCACTCATCCACTTGGCAACCATGCTCAATGCTGCTTAACCTTAGCTTGGGGAAAGCGAGTGCTGTGAACACTGAGCTATCCCGCCCCCGTTCTCGGTAGAGAGTGTAGGCTGTTATTCTAATATTTTGTCATGGGCGAACACAACCTCAACATAGCATCTCAAAGCACGACATTTTTAAATCACAGGGAAAAAGACAGCTTACTATATGAAGCAGTACTTACATGCCCTTGAGGAAAAGCTAGTATTGCTAAGATAGACATGAACAGTATGCATCGCCCACAAAATAATGTGTATGTACCAGTTTTCATCTAAAACTGCCATTTCGGTTTCATGTTTTTTTTTGTTTTGTTTTTTTAAATAATGGTCGTTTCGGTTTTTATGTTTTATTAGAATTATAGTCAAATTTATCATTCAATACGTAGTATTGAGTTCCACGTCAACACTAAAACCAGCAAGACAAAAACGGTAGCCTTTTTGTGAGATAAGATATCTGATGAGATTTTTCCCTATTTAGATACCACCGTAGTCGAATGAGCCAGATTGATAATATGTTGTATTGTCTCTTCTCTACAACTTGATTGTATCTGTGGATGAACTCGTGCAGGCGTCTAAAAGCATACAGGGTAGTAATAAAGGTTGCTTTAAGTCCCATTTCCGGGGTTGCCGTGGGCAACTACTCTTAGATGAGTGACTATGTCATCAATAGTGCATTGGCTAAAACCAAATTAAAACACGATGTGCCATATTTCAATTGAATCAAGACAAATCAATGCATCTCAGTAGTGTCAACAGGTGCCTGTGTGTGTACGGTAAAGGAACAATTTGCGACTTGATTTAGAGGCCTGCATTATAGGCAAAGGTAAAGGTGTCCCACAACCTATGTGGTCGTAGGGGAGCGAGGCGTCAGAGACCTCCGCTTCTCTAGGGGCTAGCATATTGAGAGTGGCGCCCATCTTCTCTCCCCAGTACCTTCCCTCACCCTAAAGAGGGCAGGTACCCATTAACAGCTGGGTGAACTCGGAGACTTTACTGAAACCAAGACGCGCAAACGGTCACCCATCCACTTAGTAACCACAATCAATGCTGTTTAAACCTTAGCTTGGGAAAGCAAGTGCTCTGACCACTGAGCTACCCCGCCCCATCGGAATTTGAACCCTGCTGGAATCAGTATGGGCTATGTCACATACAGGGAATGAAAGGTCACGATGGTCACCCCAACGGTTGGTCTCAGTGTCAAAGCTCCATGGATATATTTTACACTATGATATATTTATGTCAGGTTTAAAATGAAATACGTTTAACTTCACCGATCGCACAGTGTTGTCGGATCGTTGGGGCACTACTGAACATTTTTGCAGCCAGTTTTTATGTTGGATGAATACACACTACTCTACACACATTCCATATCTATGCCGTCATGGTTGGTCATGCTGTCGGTGAAACATTTGCTAAAAGTTTTTGGTTTGGGTTGAAATAGTTAACGAGTACATTTTGTACCTTATGCAGTAACACATTCAAATCAAGTCTAATCAAGTCAAAGTCAAAAACATTTTAATTATCTCACCAAGGGCAATTACAGCACTGCAAGGCAGATTGCCATAAAGAGTAATCTAAAAAAAAAAACACCCACATTTCATATTTTATTCAAACATTCGGATATAACTTCAAATAAAAGTATCACAAACACACGCACGCACCCACGCACGACACGAAAAAAACAACAACAATTGAACATAAGACTGGCATGGTACAACCAGGAATAAACTGTTGTGATTGCAGTTATGTCCCAGAGAAGAAATTCCGATTTACAGATTTATGGGGATGGACAAGGCAGTTTTCATTCTTAAATGAACGCATAGATAACACCATAGCAGGAGTGCCAGTAGCTCTGTCAGTAGCAGTAGTGTCCCCACTTTCTAGGAGTTTAGAGCTACAATTAGCCGTCTGTTCATTAGTCTAATTTTATGGCGTTTAATTTTGTTTTCGCCTTTCCTGTTTTTCATTTCTAATCCGCTGCAATTAAAAAGAAAATATCTATTT
>CM060322.1:17231538-17239038 GCA_030674155.1 Stramonita haemastoma | reverse complement strand
TTATGTGCACGCTCACATGCGCGCGGGTGTGTGGATAGGTGGGTAGTGGGGGTTATGCATTTGAAATTAAAACCAGATATTTTAACTTACATATAAATAACATGTATGTGTAGCTGAATATTCTGTGCACATACAGTAACCAGAGGGATTCCAGTCCAGTCACCTCTCTCTTTATCGCACAAATATTGCCAATGCCCTTCGGCTTTTCCTAGCGTAGGGCATTGTCAATGGTTGTATGATGGTAATACTGCAGACTCTCTGCCTTTGTCTATCTCTCTCTATCTCTCCTCGCCTCTCTTTTTGTTGCCTTTGTCTCTCTGACTCTGTATATGTCAGTATATATACATAATTATCTACCCCTATCTCTTTATGTCTCTGGATGCCATGGCAGCACCCGTGGTGTTTATCTAAACTGATTTAGCTCGGTCACGTTGTTTGTATAGCTGGATGCATACACCGGAGAACCAGTCATCTATGAAGAACAAAAAAGCCCATTCCACAAAGAGAGTAACCGGTCATGAAAATTATCACTAAAGCGCCATTGCAAATTGGTTTCACATTTTCATCGAACATACAATTGAATCAAAGAACTTTCACTGTAATGCTGGTGGTGGTAGGGCGTTAATATCAGAAACATCAAAAAGCAAGGAGACTTCAAAGAAATGTTTACAAACCAACCTTATACTTTATTGAAGAAAACTTCCTAAGAGCATAAAAGAAATTCCAGAAGCAAAAACGAAAAACACACAGAAGCTCAGCTTAATTCAAGGTGAATGGTTAGAAGAAAAAGTACTATTTGCAAAGGAGCATTGATGACTGTGAGTTTGCAGACCCATCGTATTCCAGAGGCTATTGGCTAGTGTATTGTTAGTAGTGAGAGCTTTTCTGTCACGCTGTCTTTACTTTTCTTGTTTGTACTTTGTACTATCCGTTGATCTGCTTATATTTTCTAAAAGTGCACTGAAATATCATAAAAAAGAGCTTACCTTCTTTAGGGCAAGATAAAAAAAGAAGCCATAGATGTGTCGACGGTCGAGACACAAGCTTGTAAATACACAAGAGACGTTCGATTATTAAGTGGTAACACAGTCATGCACATGCCGCCGCTGTAGTCTAGTGGTTAGGACGTTGGACTCGTAATCTAAAGGTTGCGGATTCGATCCCAGCTTTCGGCTATGGCGTTGTGCCCTTGGAAAAGGCACTTTACGGCTATTTTCTCACCCCACCCAGGTGTAAAAGGGGTACCAACCTTGTATTGGGGGTTAACCCTGCGATAGACTGGCGTCCTATCCAGGGGGAAGTCTATGACTCTCAGTCGCTTAACGCCACATAAACCTGGATAAGCACCGGCCTGTTGAGCCTTAGGCTCGGGACAAACTTTAACAGTCACGCACAGGGCGAGAGGGCGTAGGCTGGAAGATAAATGGTCTATCGGTAGCACACTTGACTGGAAAGCAGGACGTTGCGAGTCTGATTCCCATTTAAAGTTGGATTTATAATTTTTAAAACTTGCTCGCAAGGCATAACTAAAATGGCAAAGCAAGAGGCTGCTTAGCTCAACAACATCTGCAAAAACAAGAGTCGCGTCAGAAAAAAAGAGAGATTTTTTTTTTAATGTTCAATCTGGTCAAGCATGGTATAATGGAGTTATACAATATCTGATTGTTCAAGATTTAAAGCTGCACTATTGTCTATCTGCTCGCTTTGGTAGAAGATTCAGTTGTTGGATTTTTTTAAACCTGCGTGACATATCATACTCATGCACATTCGTCCTCCACGTCTAGATCATTGGGGTAGCCTATTTCAGTATAATACCCCCTGAGTGGCACACAACACCAAGTGCACTGTCTGAATGATCAAGTGCTACTTTTCTAAATGGTTCTGTCTGTTCTGCAATGGTGTGCAAAGATCGAATACGAAGTCTTCCAGGTTTACCACATCGTGTTCTCCTGCTTTAGCCTAAAAAGAATGATCATGCATAAGCTCCCTTCTACTTCTTTTCACAGATACCTCAGGTCTGACAAACATATGGGTCAAGGTCTTGTTCTTTACAGCTGCTAGCCCTCTGATGCCTGGAATACTGAGACAGAAATAGGTAGTGTATCTGAAGCACAGGTCAAAGAGAAACTCTGATCGTTTTTGTATTAGACCATTGTGTTCGCCTCAGAGATAGATGGGTAGGTAGGTAGAGTAGGTAGGTAGGTAGGTAGGTAGGTAGGTAGGTAGATAGATAGATAGATAGATAGATAGATAGATAGATAGATGGATAGATAGATGGATAGATAGATAGATAGATAGATAGATAGATAGATAGATAGATAGATAGATAGATAGATAGATGGATGGATGGATGGATGGATGGAATGGATGGATGGATGGATAGATAGATAGATAGATCGATAGATCGATAGATAGATAGATAGATAGATAGATAGATAGATAGATAGATAGATAGATAGATAGATAGATAGATAGATAGACGGACGGACGGACGGACGGACGGACGGACGGACGGACGGACGGACGGATGGATGCATGGATGGATGGATGGATGTGATGGATGGATGGATGGATGGATGGATGGAGAAAGAGAGAAAGACAGAGACAGTCAGACAGAAAGAGACAGACAGACACACACACACACACAGACAGACACACAGACAGATACACAGCCACACACACAGACAAATACGGAGAGATAAGCAAATATGCACGTATGCGTGGGCACAATAAACGCATGAACAAGCACATACTTAGGCAAGTGCGCTTGTGAATGAGAGAGAGAGAGGAAGAGAGAGAGAGAGAGAGAGAGAGAGAGAGAGAGAGAGAGAGAGAGAGAGAGAGAGAGAGAGAGAGAGAGAGAGAGAGAGAGAGAAGACAGACAGACAGACAGACAGACAGACAGACAGACAGACAGACAGACAGACAGACAGACAGACAGACAGACAGACAGACAGACAGACAGACAGACAAACAGACAGAGAGACAGAGAGAGACAGAGACCGAGACAGAGACAGAGTAAAAGAAATCTATGAGCAAATTCGCAAAGTAGAAACAGAAAACTTAAGAGTTTAAAAAAAATCATCTTTTCCAAGGCACCCACGCATGTCATAAAATAAGGGAGACGGGTACGAGTGGTCCCTAAAACAGAAATGAAAGGACTCTGTGAAACATCAAGTACCCTCTGCGTCTGTTTTAGGCGCAGAGGGCTCTCAATACTTGAAACAATCCTTTCATTTTCTGAAAGTTTGCCAGCACATTAAGCAGACATTGGAACCATAATTATTCCCATTGATGCTTTGAGCGCAACTTTTCCACAAAGAAAAAAAGTGTCTTGTCTTTACGTCAAAAAAAGACTCTCCGAACGTCGAACACATCCTAACCTTAAGGTATCTATCCTTGGTATCTTTATTTTCTTTTGTCGTTAATGAAGCATACCATGATCATCATTTTTCCTTTTCCTCCTTTCCCCAACCTTTTGTTTCCAGCCCTAAATCGAATCTTTTAGTGTTCATGTGTGGTGCTATTAATTTTCTCTTCCACCAATCTGTTAAGTTTCTTCATTCAATACCACACCCAGGTTGAGACGGTATTAGTGGAACTAAGCTGTTAGAAATTTTGTCTGCTTTAAGATCACTTATTTTAAGCAGGTTGAGTATTAGAAATGCATGTCGATAATGTTGAAGATCTGACAGGACGTGAAAGGACTACTTACTTTACTACTTGATAAGTTTCCTGTGTGTGGCTTCTTCATCTTCTGTGAGCCACCACATCAGATTTTTTAAAACAATTAACTTATAATCACTGTAGATAGGGATCATGTGAAAACGCTACAATAGAATTACATCTGCTTTGAAACTCCCTGACAGGGCAGTACTCTATGCTTCCTGTCATATTAATATATCCAGGCGTCAACCGAGCCCCGAGAGATACACACGACACCTGCAGTGTTGGTCAGATACTTTGAGGAACCCTTTCAAAATCGTATCCTTTAATTGGGATAATTCTCGACTATGTGGTCTGAATCTTCCCAATGACCCCACAGCACACTCACTCTGGGTAGGACATGGGCGGAGTCCGAAAAAAGATTCCCTATGTCTTAAAGGGATTCGAACCCGCGACTATGTCATTTCCTGCAGTCTATCATTTCAAATTGTAATAACTTTTGATAATATTGTCCGATTTTCAATCTGCTTTTTGCATTGTATAGCCATTTTGTTACAACTGAATAATAGGTCATTGTCCTCTGTTGCAATGCGACTCATTATGTGGTAGGGCGTCAAAAATATCTACCTACCTACCTACCTACCTACCTACCTACCTACCTACCTACCTACCTACCTACCTACCTACCTACCTACCTACCTACCTACCTACCTACCTATTTCTCTGTCTGTCTGTCTGTCTGTCTGTCTGTCTATCTATCTATCTATCTATCTATCTATCTATCTATCTATCTATCTATCTATCTATCTATCTGTCTGTCTGTCTGTCTGTGTGTCTGTGTGTCTGTCTCTGTCTGTCTGTCTGTGTGTCTATCTATCTATCTATCTATCTATCTATCTATCTATCTATCTATCTATCTATCTATCTATCTATCTATCTATCTATCTATCTATCTATCTATCTATCTATCAATCTACATAGATGAGCGGATGACAACAAAACAAAACAAAATCATGCACACAGGTGTCATGTTCAGACACCATCCCTGAGGAAAAATCGGGGAGTTAGAGTCCCAAGGGCGGTTCTGAGCTGTATATGGCAACGTCTTGCAACTCCTGAGACGGCAATGGAACAATTCGTATCAGCGATTGAACCATTCCAGTGAAGTGGAGGGGACGGTCTGCGAGATGGGTAACAGCTTGCCCCCCATACTTACTTACCCAGGCTTTGCGAGCCTAGAGCGCAACTCCTGTGTACCATAACAGAAAGATGCCCCAAAATGGAATATATATCAATATGCCCACGCGCGCGCGCACACACACACACATACACACACACACACACACACACACGCACGCACACACACGCACGCACACACACACACACACACACACACACACACACACACACACACACACACACACACACACACACACACACAGAGGAGTAGATCATAAGACCACTTCTTTTATTCTTTAGATTATTCTGTGGCTGTAGCTTGTTTTATAAACTGTTATGTCTAGCCTTGTTATTATTTTTTTCTTCACTATTCTTCTGTCTGAATCAAGCATATCATGCTGTCTTCTTTCGGTTATATTGTGAACAGTACATTTTCTCTGTTTCCTTTCCTTTTTATACTATATTATTTGTATCTAGATTAATACTGTTTTGTTTTCCTATCCTTTATTAATGTGTACTTATATCCATTAAAAAAATATTTTTGTGAGGGCAAAATGAAAACCGTTGTGAAAAGTTAGGTTTTACTTTCAGTAAATATCTTTTTGACTAGGCCTACACCACACACACACACACACACACACACACACACACACACACACACACACACACACACACACACACACACACACACACACACAACCACACACACACACTCTGCTTATCAAAATAACTTTGTTTTAAACACAATTTCTTCCGATTTTACAAAACAAAATTTATAATTGACTGTATAATAACTACTACTGAGCGGATGTGTCTGTTTACACCTGTGCTATGGCGTCTGCTACGCCTTTCGTTTTGTCTTCCTCCGCGGATTTCTCATACATGTTTTATTCATTACTTTCAATCTTTCTGTGACTGTAGTAAGATTCACAAACAAAATGGACTTTGGATCATCCATTTACAGCTCTATAATGGTCAGCAAAGAAAGCTTATCTCTGATTAATTCGTCGAGGGGTCTGACACTGAAACAGGGAGTGACGCCAAAACAAGGCTGCGCTTGACTAAAACTCCGGCCCGCTCGCGAAATCGACTGAAAGTAGTTCGACATAAAATGTGTTTTTAATTAAAATCCCGCGACAAAACTTTTGTTAACACCAGTGGAATGTAATTGGGAAGGATCAATTTACTAGTTTGTGTAGTCAAAAATATTGAAGCACTTACTCTGTACCAAAAATAAAGTTTTCTTGGACTAAGTCTCAAAAAGGAATTCAATTGAAACTGTAACACCAGTGATTATGTTTAAATCCTAACTGATCAGGATCAAATGAGTTGTTGTTATATGAGATTACACACTAAAAATATTTTTTTATATGTTTGTGTTTTTTTTCCTTCTGAGTAGTTTGAAAGGGTGGATAAAACAGAAATTAGCTTGTGCTGAAACCATAATTGGCAAGTCTTTTGAGAGAGAGAGAGAGAGAGAGAGAGAGAGAGAGAGAGAGAGAGAGAGAGAGAGAGAGAGAGAGAGAGAGAGAGAGAGAGAGAGAGAGAGAGAGAGAGATTTGATTTGATTTGATTTGATTTGATTTGATTTATTCTTTTATATCGAGGATAATGGAATAAGGACTTTTGTGCTGTTTTACATTCAGTCCCCGTGTGTATGCTCTTTTGTAAATGTCATCTGTTCCCACCGGCACACGATGGCCTACTCTTACGAAAAGCAGAACAGGATTTAACGTGCGCGCAAGATGTTCTGCGTGTGTTCGCACACAGGGTCTCGGTTTAAAGTCTCATCCGAAGGACTTTTGGGGAGAGTGGAGTCAGCACTGTTGTTAACTCCAGGAGAAAATTTTCCTCGACCGGACTTGAACCCGGGTCGTCAAATTGCCAGTGCAATGTTCTGACCACTAAGCTACCCGTCACCCGAGAGAGAGAGAGAGAGAGAGAGAGAGAGAGAGAGGAGAGAGAGAGAGGAGAGAGAGAGATGAGAGAGAGAGAGAGAGAGAAGAGAGAGACAGACAGACACAGACAGACAGACAGACAGAGCAGACAGATAGACAGACAGACAGACAGACAGACAGACAGACAGACAGACAGAGACAGAGACAGAGAGACAGAGACAGAAGACAGACAGACAGACAGACGCTTTAAAACGCTTTAACAATTTATTGTCATTGCTCATCTTGGCCTTTAGACAAGGGAGGTAACACAAATATCCGTTGTGTAAATTTTACATAAAAAAGTGACATAAGTGATCAATAGAACTAAGTTTAGTGAAAAAAGATTACTCTCATTAATAATACATTAATCATAACATTGGCGTCGATCCCATTGAAAATCAAATACAAAGAAAGACAACAACAACAACAACAACAACAACAACAACAACAACAACAACAACAGCGACAACAAATACATACTCATTCGGACTCGACCATCCTTTTAAATTTCATGTTACAAAATATGTCAACGACCCAAAATATCTGGCTCAGAACATACATTGGTCTTGATATTGATTAATTTTGTCCTGGCATATTAATTAATACAATTGGTATCGATTTGGCTTCGTATTGTTTTATGTGCCTGTGCAATATATTTCGCTAGAGATTTTGACATGTTCATTAGTGGACGACAGGAACGAAACTATATCTGGACTTA
>CM060322.1:17224038-17229038 GCA_030674155.1 Stramonita haemastoma | reverse complement strand
TACCCAGACTCACCCTTTCTTCCCAGTTTGACGAAAAAATCGAATTGAATGTCAAAGTCATTCGGATGAGACTATAAACCGAGGCCTCATGTGTGTACATACGCAGAACATCTTCCGCACACTTTCAAAACCCGTTCCGCCTTTCGAAAGAGCAGGTCATCGTGTGCCGGTAGGAGCGGATGACAAAATTATCATTTTTAAAAAGCTGCATGCACACAGGTGTTGTGTTTAGACACCATCCTTGGAGGAAAAATCGGGGAGTTGCAGTCCCAGGGCGGCTCGGGGCTATATAAGGCAACGTTCTGGTGGCTCCTGCGACGGTACTGCAACCACTCGCATCCGTCATTGCCTTTCCAGTCGATCATTCCAGTGGCGTGGAGAGGGGGGTCTACTGCATGGGTAACAGTTTGCCCTAAATATGTACTTACCCAGGCTTTGATCTCTAAAGACTAGAGAGCAACTCCATAGTCTTCCGCGACTGATGGGTGCCTACTACTGCTGTTCCACAGAAAACCCAATAGTATTTGCATAACCCTCAAAAGAAAAAGGGACCAAACTGTCCAAGAAATGCTTAGCTCCCATTTTCAAGTCATCGATTTATCATTTTCAAAGTCTAAAGAATCAACTGCCTGAAGCTTTTTTTTTCATGCTAAATACATTAAAACACTTTTGGAACAATAGATGTATTTTATGTGTTTGCTTGAAACATGAACATGCCAATCATATATCCCCGAAGTCAATATGTGGGTAAGTTACCTTAATAGCATGCTTCAATGGTCACATAGGCAAAATCTCACTATTGGGTACGTGGGAGCTCTTAAAAAAACAGGAAAGGAGTGTATGTTTCTCATATCTTTAGATGAAGGTGAGCAAGGAACCATACTTTCCATTTTGATTAACAATTGCAGGAATTTAGACAAAATTCACTCGTTTTCAGCATGTATATGATATTGTGACATTTTTTAAAGGATTAAATAAGTATTGTTTAAAACAGGTTTCCCCTAAGTTTACAGACTAGAAAAAAATGTGTCGTATTTTTCCTCTGAAAAAAGGCTCAGCCTTCCATGGTGTGTAAACATTTGCATCATAAGTCATCAGCTATGTAGAATATACCACTTCCATGAAAGCATCTTGATATCTATCAGCTTTTCCTCTATAGAAATATTCAAGACTAAAATGACAGTAGCTACTTTTAGCAAAGAAGTATCTTCTGTGCATCCTTTTTTGTCTTGGGTTCTCTTCCATAAAAACATAGGATAATCAATGGTGATGACTTAGCCTTATCTATACCTTGATATTGCCTTGCCCTTAAAATAAAGGTAAAGGTGTCCCATAACCTGTGTGGACATTACTGCTCAGGGTCAACGCCTCACCCAAGCTCCCATTTGAGGGGATTTTCCCCTTGGAGTTACTATGTCTACCGAACCAACTCCCTTGATGTTGCTTTGTGTGAAACTGAGAGTTAGTACGAATGGATGATAGAATATGAAGCAAAATACAAAAACAGAAAAAAAGGATAATGATTTTTGTTACCTTTAAACGTCACTCTGGGGTCAGAATGCAGCTATGGCAATGGTGTGCCAAGTCACATACATGAAATTTCACCATTGGTAAACCTTGGAGCTCTTGCTGAGGAACAATGAAAAAAAGCCACACCATAGTTTGAAAAAAGGAACAAAGATCTATAACCATTCATTCTTATTTCCCTTCTTTTTATTCAGAATTTCTTTACTTTCTAGGTTACAAAAGATTGTTTGGGCCAAATTTTCATTGATCATTGGATAAAAACGCATAATAGGAAAAGCTGTAGTACACATGCTAGTTCATTTTCTATTTATTCACGACAATTTAGAAAATATATGGATTTCTTACAAATTAAATAGCATCTACCAGAAAGAAGTTCTTGTCAAGAAAGATTACATTGTAGTTAAAAGGAATTGGGAATCACTGCTTGGTTTCACATGTGTAGTGAGACTAGTCAGTAAGTAGTTAAAATTATGGTCGGGCTAGAATTTCTGTAACAACCTACTAAAAATAGGCTTGCTATTAAAAGTATAAAAAGAAATACACTCACAACAGGCTTGAATATTGGGGCAAAAAATGTTAAGATTACAGGTAATGTATAGAATACAGTCATGACAAAATTGATGAAAACAATGAGCTTGTACACAGTGTTTGAATTACGTCATCTATCAGGGGAGAGCTGAATAGATAAAGGAAAAAAACACAGGCAAACAGAAAAGAATAATCCAAATTTAAACAAAGGAAGGTTAAAATGGAAAGTACTGACAAACGGTAAAGGGGCATAAGTTCTAAAGGAGATGTTTTGTTTTCCTTGTCTGTATAAAATACATTTCTCACTTCAAAATGTTAGCTGTACCTGGCTTTTCTTTAACATAACTGTTAAAAATATGCTGTGGTAATGCATGTACACGCTCATTTATTTTTGCCTTGCTTCCAGAAAATGAAGCTGGAGGGACTGTGAATAAAATGTCAAGTACCAGATCGAACTGTTTGCCGAGAATGCTAATACTGCAGAGTAAATGATAAATACATTTAAACATTAGTATCTGCTTTCACACAAATTTGTGTTTCATTGAGTACAGTCAGGGATGTTAAGTTTTATTGCTTTGCACACTTAATGATAAAAAGCAAACAAAGATGTAGACAAAAGCATAAAAGAAGGAAAATTACCCTACCCATATGAGAAAATTGGAAGCACATTACATAACTATGTAGTCTACATAACACTAAAAACCACAGGAGAAAAGAAAGACTTTCCGCCATCTATTTCATTTTCACTCATCTTCACAGAGAGACAGAGAGAGACAGAGAGAGACAGAGAGAGAGACAGGGAGAGAGACAGAGATAGAGAGGTATTTCATTTCCACTCATCTTCACAGAGAGAGAGAGAGAGAGAGAGAGAGAGAGAGAGAGAGAGAGAGAAGAGAGAGAGCTCCTTAATTACACACTGACACTGCCTCTAACCACACACACACACACACACACACACACACACACACACACACACACACACACACACACACACACACACACACACACACACACACACATTTTACTCTCTCCTGTGGTTTGTATACTGTGTTCCCCTCTGTTCCATAGAAGTCCCAGTAGTATTTGCATAACCCTCAAAAAGGAAACGGGAGGAAACTGCAAAAAGTGCTTAGCTCCCTTCTTCAAGTCACTGATTTATTATTTTCAAAATCTAAAGAATCAACTGCCTGATGCTGTTCTTTCATGGTAAATACATTAAAACACGTTTTTGAACAACGGTGTGTAGGTCTTTTGTGTCTTTTGCTTCTTTTTATTTTAAGGAAACATGAATATACGAAGCATACATCCCCAAGTCGTATGTGGCTAAGTTACCTTTTAAGCAGGTTTAAAATGGTCACATACGCAAAATCTGGCTACAGGGAGCTCTTGAATAGGAACAGGAAAAAGAGTGCATGTTTCTCATATCTTTAGAAAACAGGACAGGATAGCCTAGTGGTAAGAAGATTGCACTGGCAATTTGACGATCAGGGTCAGATTCCCGTTCAAGGGGATTTTTTCCCCTGGAATAAGAATCAGTGCTGATTCCACTCTCCCCAAAAGTCCTTCAGATGAGACTAAAAACCGAGGCCCTGTGCGAACACACTCAGAACATATGAAGCAGAATACTAAAACTAAAGAAAGGATAATTATTATTGTTGCCTTTAAACATCACTCTGGGGTCAGAATGCAGCTATGGCAATGGTGTGCAAAGTCACATACATGAAATTTCACCATTGGTAAACCTTGGAGCTCTTGCTGAGAAACAATGAAAAAAAGCACACCATAGTTTGAAAAAAAGGAACAAAGACCTACACGAGTTTTTATTTTATTTCCCTTCTTTTTGTTCGGATTTTTTTTTGTCTTCTAGTTACAAAAGATTTTTTGGGCATGATTTTCTATGATCATTAAATCACAACACATTATAGGAAAAGTTGTAGTACTCATGCTAATTTATTGTCCTTTTATTCATGACTATTCAGAAAATATATGGATTTTTTACGAATAAAATGGCAAGTACTAGAAACAAGTTCTTGTCAAGAAACATTATATTGTATTTAAAAAGAATTGTGAATCACTGTCTGGTTTCACAAGTGCTTGTATTACATTATGTGTAGTGAGACCAGTCAGTAATTAGTTAAAACAACTGGCACTGAGGAATTTCTGAAGAACCTATGAAACCATAGGCTCATTATTAAAAATATAAAAAGAAATACCCACACAACCGACATGAATATTGGGGAAGAAAACGCTAAAATTGTAGGTAATGTATAGAATACATGACAAAATTAATGACAATAATGAGCCTGTACAGAGTGTGTGAATCACATCATCTATCATGGGAGATGTGGGTAGATATAGGGAAAAAACCAAGCAAAAACAAAAATCAATCCACCTCAGCTTCTCTAGTGCCCAGCATATTGAGGGGAGAGCCCATTTCCTCTCCCTGGCTGCTGTACCTTCCCTAACCCTAAAGAAGACAGGTACTCATTTACAGCTAGGTGAACTGGGGGGACTGTATTGAAGCCAAGGCTAACAAAGCAGACAGTCACCCATCCAACTGATAACCATGCTGGACTCTGCTTAACTTGACTTGGGGAAAACAGGGCTTTGACCACTTAGCTATATCACCCCCTATTTGCTTTAGAGTAAGAAAACAAAACAAAATAGCAATGGTAATACCAAGACAACGCCTGGTGAGAACAATACAGAGACCATAGTTAAAAAGTTAAAGTCTGTCCCGAGACTAAGGCTCATCAGGCCGGTGCTTATCCCGGTTTCTGTGGTATTAGGCGACTGAGAGTCATAGACTCCCCCCTGGATAGGACGACAGTCTATCACAGGGTTAACCCCCAACACAAGGTTGGTACCCCTTTTACACCTTGGTGGGGTGATAAAATAGCCGTAAAGTGCCTTTTCCAAGGGCACAACGCCATAGCCGAAAGCTG
>CM060322.1:17181538-17219038 GCA_030674155.1 Stramonita haemastoma | reverse complement strand
TCAAATCATTGATTTATCATTTTCAAAGCCTAAAGAATCAACTGCCTGAAAGGGTTTTTCCATGGTAAATACATTAACCACGTTTTGAACAAGGGCTGTGTTTTGTGTGTTTTGCTTCTTTTTTATTTTTTTTTTAAGGAAACATGAATATACCAAGCATACATCCCCAAACCCTGAAAGGGTTTTTCCATGGTAAATACATTAACCACGTTTTGAACAAGGGCTGTGTTTTGTGTGTTTTGCTTCTTTTTTTAAATTTTTTTAAGGAAACATGAATATACCAAGCATACATCCCCAAAGTTGGAATGCGGCCAAGTTACCTTTATAGCAGGGTTAAAATGGTCACATAAGCAAAATCTGGCTATTTGGTACGTGGGAGCTCTTGAATAGGAACAAGAAAAGAGTGCATGTTTCTCATATCTTTAGAAAACAGGACACGATAGCCTAGTGGTTAGAACATTGCGCTCGCAGTTTGACGACCCGGGTTCGATTCCCCTTCGAGAGGATTTTTCCCTTAGAGTTAACATCGTCGCTGACTCCACTCTCCCCAAAAGTCCTTCGGATGAGACTATAAACCGAGTCCCGTGTGCGAACCCGTGCAGAACATCTTAAACACACATGTGAAATCCTGTTCTGCTTTTTGTAAGAGTAGGCCATTGTGTGCCTGTGGGAACCAATGACAAGATTTACAAAACTGCATACACATGGGGACTGGATGTAAAAAAGCACATGAGAAGAGCCGCCTTGGCGCAGAGGTTAGCGCCTTAGATTTCAGACTGGAAGGTTGCCGGTTCGAATCCCATAACAGTCATAGGGATGGTTTTGGACTCCGGCTGGCTCCTACCCAGAGTGAGTGTGCTGTGGGCTCAGTGGGGAGACTGGGACCACACCACAGGAGGGACGTTGTGGTGGTCGCCACATCAGGTGGGTGACTCACTCAGTCTGGCTCCGCGACTGAGCTAATACTGTCGTTAGTAGGGGGCTTAGTAGGTGGCGCACTGCGTATGTTAGCTCAGAACAGGCACCACTGAACACCACCAAAGTGATTAAGCAGAAGTGTAGGGTCCCTCTGGCTGGTGGCCCCGTGGCGGCCTAATATTGATATACTCACTGTGGACTGCCGATCCCGGGGATGAGACACAACGAATCTGGGTATGGCTGTGGCAGGGAGATTGAAATGAGCGGCTTGGGAATAGCAGTACGGGGACGTCACAGAAGACGAGGCAGCCAAAAATAAAATGATAATTATTAATAGCATAAATAAATAAATGAATAAATATATAAATAAAGTTGAACAAGGAACCGTACTTTCCAAATTTGATTACAAATTGCAGGAATTCAGACAAAGTTCACTCATTTTCAGTATGTTTATGTTTTTGTGACATTTTAAAACGATTGAATAAGTATTGTCTAAAACAGGTTTTGTGTATGTTTATTGACTAGAAAAAAAGTATCAACGTTTTTTTCTGGATACAGGTTCAGCCTTCTCTGGTGTGTAAACATTTCCATACTAAGTCATCAGCTATGTAGAATATACCACTGGCATGAAAGCATCTCGAAGTCTAACAGCTTTTCACCTATTCAAATATCAAAGAATAAAATGACACCTAGCTACTTTTAGCATTGAAATACCTTCTGTGCATCTTTTTTGCCTTGAGATCTCTTCCATAAAAAAACATAGGATAAGCAATGGCGTGATGACTTTGTCTTATCTGTACCTTGATATTGCCTTGCCCTTAAAATAAAGGTAAAGGTGAAGGTGTCTCATAACCTTTGTGGTCCTAGGGAAGCGAGGCGTCAGAGACCTCAGCTTCTCTGAGGGCGAGCATGTTGAGGGCGGCACCCATCTTCTCTCCTTTGCTGCTTTACCTTCCCTGACGCTAATGACTGCGTGTACTAATTTACACCTAGGTGAAGTGGGGGAAGTGTACTGTAGCCAAGGCAAGCAAACCGTCACCCATCCAATTATGCTTGAGACTGCTTAATATTGGATGGGGGAAAACTAACGCTTTGACCACTGGGCTATCCCGCGCTAAGAATAGGACAGAATAAATGTAATGCAAATGCCGATCAAGCCATTTTACTGGGGTATCTGGCAGGCGAGTTCCTCTCCTTTCTAGCGTATTTTACGGGGATATTTGACTTCTGTGCAATTATTTTCAGCATTCTTTAATCGCCATTGCAGAAGATCCAGAATTGTATGGTCCCCCCTCGCCCATCCCACTCTCTCTCTCTCTCTCTGTCTCTGGTCTCTCTGTGTCTCTCTCTGTGTCTCTCTCTGTGTCTCTCTCTCTGTCTCTCTCTGTCTTCTCTCTCTGTGTCTCTCTCTGTCTCTCTCTGTCTCTGTCTCTCTGTCTCTCTGTCTCTCTGTCTCTCTGTCTCTGTCTCTGTCTCTCTCTCTCTCTCTCTCTCTCTCTCTCTCTCTCTCTCTCTCTTTCTCTCTCTCTCTCTCTCTCTCTCTCTCTCTTGCTTTGTGATGTGTTTGTTTTGAGATCTTTGTAGGATTTTATCTGTCCCTCTGCCTTCCCCCCCTCCCCACACAATCCACACCCACCAGCCCCTACACTCACACATACACACACACGCTTCCCCCCCCCTACACATACACACCATCCACACCCACCCGTCCCTCTACCCCCCCCCCCCCCACCCACACACACACACACACAATTTTTAGAAAGACATAATTATGAATTTACAAGTAATTAAAAAAATCAATAATGCCAAAAATAAGACATACTTATTTTATGGGTACATATGCATGTATGTGCACGCCTGTATGCATTGGCTACATACATAACAGTGGCAGTCAGGTAAATAATTCTGAGAAGTTTAAAAAAACAAACAAAAAACCCCACACACAAACAAAACAAACAAAAAACTACAAAAAAGCAACCAAAAAAAAAAAAAAAAAAACCCAAACAACCTCAATCAGTGTTATTATGAGTTTAGAACTCGGATAGCTACTGGCACAAAGGAATTCCTTTTTCTGTTTGTTTTGCTGTTGTGGAATTGAAAACGATGTCCTGAAGGCAACAATTGAAATTCTGAAAACAGAGCGTGGGAGGAATCGGCCAAAATGGCTGTTGCTTTGCGTACAAGTTGCTGATTACAAAACGACCTGAGATCTCTTTGTTCTTCTCCGATAATTTTTTAGCAGATTCTCACAACTCTCTGAAGACCATTCTTGTTCTGAATGCTAAGGTTATTGTACCAGCAAATGAAAGCAAAACTTAAAACGCTCTCTATGTAAGACTTGTAGAACAAAAAACGAATTTTTTTGTCGACAAAAAATGAGTTAAGCTTCCTCAGAATATACACACATTGTTGCCCCTTTTTAACAATGGCGTCAGTGTTGGCAGAGTTAGAGAGAAGAATCCAAGCATTCGAGAACAAGTGCCACAGAAGACTCCTCAAAATATCATACAAAGAACACAAGACCAATAACTATGTGAAAGAGGAAATCAAAAAGCGTGTGGGCCCCCAAGAGCCTTTGCTCTCCACCATAAAGAGGAGAAAGCTGATGTGGTTTGGTCACACCACAAGACACAACACCCTAGCAAAAACCATCTTGCAAGGAACAGTCGAGGGCAAAAGAAGAAGAGGCCGCCAAAAGAAATCATGGGTTGACAACATCAAAGACTGGACTGCCCAACCCCTGCAACGCCTCCTACTAGCCACACAGGATCGTGAAGCATGGAAAAAGATCTCCGTTGCGTCTTCTCTCATGTCCCCCCTACGTCCTTTGGGACATGGGACTGAGTGAGTGAGTGAGTGAGTCAGTGTTGGCATCCCAATTTAGCTTGTAGTCAAAAACAGTTCTCTGATATTTGTATTTCAAAACGTTTTCAACTTCTTCATTATGGATGATGGTATTCTCAGAAGCGTATAACAGATGGCAATACAAAACAAAATTAATGAAAACAATGAACCTGTACAAAGTGTCAGAATTACATTATCTATCAAGGGAGAGCTGGACAGATAATTATAGAGAAAAAAACCCACACGCAAACAGAAAAGAATAATTCGAATTTAAGCCAAGGATGAAAAAACAAGTACTGATAAATGCTAAAGGGACATAAATTCAAAAGGAGATAATTTGTTTTCCTTGTCTGTGTTTAAGGATTTTTCCACCTCAAAACATTACCTTGACCTAGCTTTTCTTTATCATCACAGTTAAAAGCAATTTGTAGTAATGAATGTGCACCCTCCTTTTTTTTCTTGCTTCCAGAAAATGAAACTAGAGAGACTGTGCATAACATGTCGAGTACCAGAACAAATTGTTTGCTGGGAATGCTCGCATTGCATAGTAAATGATAAATACATCAGTCTCTGGGTTCACTCAAGCTTGTATTTTATAATTTACCATTAAGGCTGGTAGCTATAACTACTGTGCACACACAATGATAACAAGGAAACAAGCCTGCAGAAAGAAGCATAAAAAACAGGAAACATACACTGGCCCATTTCAATTTCACAATATTTCACCATTTGTAATCGTTGGAGCTCTAGAGGAGGAACCATGAAAAAACCCCAACAAATACACTTGTCTGAAAAAAGGAATATAAATAAACGGGCTATTTTTTATTTCCCTTCTTTCTATTCAAGAAATTTGTAACCTTTGAATGTAAAAAACGACTGTTTGGGTGTTAGTTTACTTGTTCATTGCATAAAAAAATGCTATAGGAAAGGTCTCATCTGTACAGTTGGTTGTTTTCTATTTCTTTACGAGTTTTTAAAAGATCATTGAAAATGTTTATTATTAAAATGACAAGTACCATAACCAAGGTTTTGCCCAGAAAGGTAATATTGCAGTTTGAAACACTTACGCATCACTGTCTGATTTCAAGAATGCGTGTATTGCATTGTGTGTAGTGAAAGCAGTCAGTAATTAATCTAAATGTCAACCAAGTAATTTATGATGAACCTATGAAATACTAGGTTCATTATCAAATACATTTAAAAGAAGTTCGCATACAAACTGCTACGACTTTAGAGTGTTGTTAATCTATTGATTGATTGATTTTTTTTGTTTTTACCGAGGCTAGTGGAATAAGCGCTCATGTGCTTTTTTATATCCAGTCCCCGTGTGTATGAAGTTTTTGTAAATATCATCTGTTCCCACCGGCACACGATGGCCTACTCTTACGAAAAGCGGAACTGGATTTAACGTGTGCGTAAGATGTTCTGCGTGCGTTCGCACACGGGGCCTCGGTTTAAAGTCTCATTCAAAGGACTTTTGGCGAGAGTAGAGTCAGCACTGATGTTAACTCCAGGAAAAAAGTCAACCGGGGTCGTCAAAATGCCAGCGTAATGTTCTGACCATACGAGATGTTATTATTTCTAAATAACTTTACAGATTAAGGGAGAACTGGATAGCTACCTGAAAAAAATGCAGGCAAGCGAAAAAGAACAAACTGATTTTGAACGAAAAAGGTTGAGATGAAAGGACAGAACTTCATATGAATAATATATGATTTGTTTCTGTTGCCTGTATACAAAAACTTTATTTTTCACCTCAAAACATTAACTTGACCTGGCATTTCCTTATCATTATAGTTAAGAAAGAACATTTTGTAGCAAAGCACGAGCTCCTTCATTTTTTTCCCTTGCTTCAAGAAAACATATCTTACAGGATTGTGAAGAAAAATGTCAGGCATCAGAGCAAACTGTTTACTGAGATTGCTGATATAGCAGAGTATAAACAAATACATCACTGTCTGGTTTCACACGAGCTTGTATTTTAATACCTGTAGTGACGACTGATCAGTATAAACATTGTCATTTATGGCATGTGCACACATAATGTTCCCACCGGCATACATAACTGGGGAGTGGGATAGCCTAGTGGTCAGAACATTGTGCTGGCAATTCGACAACCGGGGTTTGATTCCTGCTCGAGGAGATTTTTCTCCTGACATCAGTGCCGACTCCACTCTTCCCAAAAGTCCTTCAGATGAGACAACAAACCAATGCCCTATATGTGAAAGCACGTAGAACATTTTGCTCACACGTTGAATCCTGTTCTGCTTTTTGTAAGAGTACGCCAATGTGTGCTGGTAGGAAGAAATGACAAGATTTACAAAACTGCATACACACGGGGACTTGATATAAAAACGCACACGTGTGATTAGTTCATTATCCTCGTTATAAAAGAATAAATAAAAAGATAAATAAATAAATAAATAATGAAACATACCTGTAGAAAAATGCCTAAAACCAGAAACACTACTCAAGCCCACATGGCAAAATGGGATGCACATTACATAACTCCGTAGTTTAGTATTATGGCACCGAATAACAGGGAAGAAAATAAAACTTTTCTGTTGTATTGTTTATTTCCCCGCCTCTTCAGATTTGTCACCAAAAACTCATTGGTGGTCTGACCAAAACTCTTATAACAAACAACTGGTTTTGATTGTAAAGGTACAAAGCATGGAACAAAATATCTATGACCAAGAAATCGGATTAACATGTCTTTTTAAGTAAGAAAAAACGCATAACATCAGGTCTACTGGACCACTCCCAGTAACAAATATAAAGACTATAATTATAAACAAATAAAAGGAAGGAGACAAGCACTTGAGAATGGAAAGAAGAAACAAATAAAGAGAGTTCAACATACCATGCACTAGACAGCAGTTCATACAACAATCTAAGATTAAAAACAAAATGTTGAAATATGCTTCTATTTTGTCTTGATGCTACACATCTTTACCCTGGAATTTCTTTCTGTCTGCAGCCAGGACACAGATTTACCCTCCCATATTTTACTCTCACATATTCATCTGTTCCCACCAGCACACGATGGTCTACTCTTACGAAAAGCGGAACTGGATTTAACGTGTGGGCAAGATGTTCTGCGTATGTTCACACACGGGGCCTCAGTTTATAGTCTCATCCGAAGGACTTCTGGGGAGAGTGGAGTCAGCACTGATGTTAACTCCAGGAGAAAAATTTCCTCGACCGGAATCGAACTCGTGTCATCAAATTGCCAGCGCAACCAAAAATACCTGCACCATAGTCGGAAAAAAAGGAACAAAGATGTAAAAGAGTTATTTTTTATTTCCCTTTTTTATCAGAAAAAACTCTTAGCCTTCTGATGTAAAAGAAAAATGTTTGGGTATGATTTTACTTGATCATTAATCAAAAAGATGTTGTAGAAAATGCCCAAACACATTTGCTAATTTATTTTCCTTTTATTCAAAGGTTTCCAGAAAATATATCGAAAATGTTTATGAATAAAATATCAACTACCAGAAATATGTTTTTGCTAACAAAGATTATATTGTACATTGAAAGCATTGTGCATTACTTTCTGGTTTCACAAGCATAATCCCCTAACTGCATTATGTGGACTGAGACCAGTCAGTAATAAGTCATATCCATTTGATATGCAATTATTTTTTGTGGAACCTATGAAATTAAAGGTTCATTATTAAGGAAATATAAAACAAACTCTTACATCCTCACCACATGAACTTTAGGAAAACGTGTAAAGATTCAGGTAGTGCACATAACATAGTTATGGTACTACATAACAAAATGTAAACAAGAAGGTTGTACAAAAGGTCTGAATTACATTACAAACTAAGGGAGAACTGGATAGATGTAGCAAAGAAACAGGCAAACAGAAAAGAGGAATCCAAATCTGAAACAATGGAGGAGTAAATGAAAAGTACTCAATAGATAAAGGGACAGAAGTTGTCAAGGAGATGCCTTCTTTCCCTTTCCTGTATTAAAATAATGTATCACCTGTAAATATTAACTTGACATGGCTTTTCATCACTATAGTTAAAACGGTGTTGTAGTCATGCACATGCTTTTCAATTTCTTACGTATTTTTACTTGCTTATAGGACATATATTTAGACTGTTTGTGTATAAAATGTCAGGTTGCAGAGCAAACTATTTGCCAAGAATGCTCATGTTGCAGAGTAAATGACAAATCCATCACTGTCTGGTTTCACATAAGCTTTTAGTTCATTGAGTGCAGTCAGGGCTCATCAGTATCATTATTATCACTGATAGCATATGCACACATAAGGATAAGAACACAAACCTGTAGAAAAAAAAAAACTAGCCTATATGAAAAATTGGACACACATTGCATAGTTATGTAAAGTACATAACACTAAAGAACTCTGGAAAAAATAAATACTTTATGTTGTGAATTTCATTTTTATACATCTTCAGATTTTTGTCACCTAAAACTCAACTTGTGGGAAGTCTCACCAATATTCTTAAGACTAACATAGATTTTTGATTAGAAAGTTAGGAATCATGGAACAAAACTTCAAGGAGTCACATAAATATTTTTTTTTTTTTTTTTTTTTTTTTTTTTTTTTTTTTTTTTTTTTTTTTTTTTTTTTGGTTGAGGGGGGGGGGGGGGGTTGCTTCTTTTCGATTGTCAGTGATTGTCTACGATCTATTATGGTGACCATTGGAAGAGGCTTTTTTCAAGATGTTTTTCATGGAATTTGGTTTGCTTGAGTTAATTTTTCTATGTTATATATTTTTGTTGATAGAAAACTATACTTGTTGTGTATATAACTTTTGGTGGTGAGTGGGGAGTGCAGTTTTGAGTTTAGGTGTGTGTGCGAAATTTTGTGCATAAAAATGCTGTCTGTTTCACACCTGTGTATCCTTGTGTGCTTCAATGTATAGTGATTACAGACAGGGTTTCTTGTTGCTGGTCTACAGTCTTTGGGGTGGGGGTTGGGGTGCTGCTACTGGTCTGCTGCTGCTGCTGTTGCTGCTGCTGCTGGTCTGCTGGTCTGCTGCTGCTGCTGCTGCTGCTGCTGGTGGTCTGCTGGTCTGCTGGTCTGCTGCTGTCTACGTGATCTTCACGGTTTATCCTGTTGTTGGTGATGGAATCCTTCAAGGGCTTCAACCCTGATTACTTTTCCAGAGTTGTGCAGGACAGAACCTTGCGTTTTCATTTGTTTGGTAGGCGAGCGGCATTTGTTTCCCGAGGGGAGTTTCTGAAGATTTTAAAAGAAAAAGGCGTCGATGACATCATTGCGATGTGGAAAGGAGAAAGTCCTTTCGAAGTGTTTGCTACTTTTCGTTCGGAATCTTCAGCAAGTTTCTTTTTAAAGGAGGTCGAGGAGTTCAAAATTGGAGAAGTTTCTGTTTTCATAAGTCAGGAGTCGTCGGTCCTAAATGAAGTCCGTATTCATTGGACACCCCTTCACATAGAAGAGTCTTTCTTTGACGATTTTTTTCGAGAGCGAGGCTTTACCATTGTAAGTTCCAGAATGGAGCGAGATGTCCATGATGGGCTTCTCAACGGCACCAGGTGCTACAGGCTTCTGTCCACCAGGAGAGTTTGGGATCAGCTTCCCCATGTGGTGAATTTTGTTGATTATAGTTTTCAAGCTCTTTTTAAGGTGACCGGCAGGGAACCCCTATGCCTGAAGTGCAAAAGAATGGGCCATCAGCGGGCCCAGTGCGATCAAAATCAAGGCATTCGGAGGGATGCCCGCAAGCCTCGGGGGGAGCAGCCTCCAGTGCAGCCGACCGTCAGTCTTCCTCCCCGGCGGTGGGAGAAGCCAAGGTTGACAATCCTTAAGCCAACTGTGAGCCAGGATTGTGGGTTGTCCCTATCATCAGATTCTGAGGAGGAAGGCGCAGCCCCACAAGTGCCAGCAGGAGAGCACTCTGCATCGCAAATGGAGGGTTTGCCGCCAGGGCAGGTGGTGGCGGCAGAGGTGGAGCTGCAGACAGCGACGGAGGATGGGGAGGAGGTGCCACTGGACCAGACCGTTGCTGTTGAGGAGGAGGGAGCGCAAGACCAGGCGGTAGCCGAGGTGGAGGTTGCCTCTGGTCTGGAGGATGGAGGGGACGCTGGTGTCGTCCTTATGGGCGGGGGCAGTACCGCTTTCAAGGAGGTTGCCATGGTAGACGCAATGGTGGACAGCCAGGAGGTGGAGAACCCCTGTGGCCAGGACCCACCTCTAAGGCCCAAGCTAATTTCACAGCCCACCCCTACAACCCCGGACTTGATGCTGGGGGGCTCAGATGTGACAAGATTAGCAAACGTATTGAAAGCCTCGCAGGTGCCAAAGCGCATCCACGCCAGGCGTGCTAAAAAAAATCACTAGTTAATGGGTAGTGCGAAGTGTGTGTGTGTGTGTGTGTATGTGTGTGTGTGTGTGTGTGTGTGTGTGTGTGGTTTGTTTAACAAATAACTATGGTTCGTATTTTTTCGTTAAATTGTAACGGTTTAAGAGGCCCACAGAGGGTGGAATTTTTGAAGTTATTTTTGAGAGAAAATAGGGTGGAAGTATGTTTTTTACAGGAGACTCGGGTACACTGTATGAGTCTTGGGAAAGCGATAGAGGCTCGGTTGGGAGGGAGGGTGTATTGGTCCCTCACCAATAATAGGGGGAAGGGAGTCGGCATATATATCAGTAAAGATTTTGAATGTCATGTTGAAGCTTTTGCCTTTGATTATTTTGGTCGTTACGTTTATGTGGACATCGGCTTTGAGGAATATTCTTTTCGTTTTGTAAGTGTGTATGCCCCTAATATTCCAAAGGAGAGAAAGGATTTTTTTCACGACTTGTATTCTGTAATGTTATGTGCAAAGCCCATTGTTTTGGGGGGTGATTTTAATTGTGTTGACGACTTATTACTAGATAAGAGGGGAGGTAATGCCAATAGGGGTAGGGAGGGACAGGAGGAGTTGGCGGTCCTGGTGAAAGATTTTCATTTGGTGGATGCGTTTCGCTGCCGTTTTCCAGGGCGGCAGGAATATACATGGTGTAGACAAAATATTAGCTGTCGTTTGGATCGGTTTTATGTTTCTGACTGCTTGAAGCCAGCCATATCCAGCATTAAACATGTTTTGTATTCTTTTTCAGACCATTTGGCCGTGGCTCTTTCCTTGTCGTCTTTTTGTCATGTGAAGGTTGGCCCGTCTTACTGGAAATTCAACAACAACTTGTTACAGGATATGGGTTACATAGATTTCATGTCTCTTTTAATCCAGTCGCATGTCGATTCTAAACCAGCCGATAGTGACCTCCTGCGGTGGTGGGATAATCTCAAATGTAAAATAAAGGAAACTACAATTGTATTTTCACAGAATAAGAAAAAAAGGGAGAATTTTGAATTCAAATCTCTTCAGAAGGAATTTTTCTTTCTTTGTAAACAGGGGAAGTGGGATGAGGCCCAAACTGTCAAGGATCAAATTTTGCAACGTCAAAAGGAAAAATTGCGTGGTTACGTCATTCGATCCAAAGCCCAGTCTTTGGGAGAGGGAGAAAGGCCATCGAAATTTTTTCTGCGAAAAGAACTTTTTCGGGGGAAAAAGAAGACTATTCGGGAGGTTGTCAACATGCAGGGTGACAGGTGCACAGATTCCAGGACGATTCTGGAGGCCTTCAGGGGTTATTATACCTCTCTTTTTTCCAGGGAGGACAACGACGGCGCTGTTGTTGATGATTTGCTGTCCGGATTGCCCAGAGTCGAGGATGATGATGCCGAGCGCTTGGGGTTGCCGGTCACAGAGGAGGAGGTCAGAGTCTCCTTACGGAGCATGTGCTCCGGTAAGTCGCCTGGTAGCGACGGTTTGACAAAAGAATTTTATGTCGCCTTTCTGGATCAGCTGATGCCGGTTTTGGTTCGATTATACAATTTCTTTCCAGTTTCTGGGGAGATGTCGCCTTCTCAAAGGCTTTCTTACATATCGGTGATATGTAAAGATGAGGCCAATTGTCAGTCTTTAAAAAACTACCGACCTATATCGTTATTAAACGTGGATTATAAAGTTCTAACGAAACTGCTTTGTAACAGACTCAAGCTGGTCTTAAACCAGATTGTTCATTTTGATCAAACTTGCGCTGTACCTGGAAGATCGATAGTCGATAGCTGCCATTTAGTTCGTGACATTCTCGATTATAGCGCCACCAAGAATCTTCCGGTCATTCTCTTGAGCCTGGATCAGGAGAAGGCTTTCGATCGAGTAGCTCATGATTACCTTTTTCGCACCCTGGAAGCCTTTGGGGTGGGGGAGGGGTTTTTACATTGGGTCAGGGCCATATACAACAAATTATCAAGCAGCGTTTTAGTTAACCAGTTCATTTCCGAGCCTTTTTCTGTCGGTAGGTCGGTGCGACAGGGGTGCAGTTTGTCACCCTTGTTGTACGTCCTCTGTTTGGAACCCATCCTGGTTAAAATTCGGAAGGATCCCTCGGTTCGCGGTTTCCGCATTCCGGGTCAGAAGGAGCCGCAGAAAGCCTCGGTTTTTGCGGACGACAGCAATTTCTTTTTGACGGACGAAGGTTCGGTGGGGAAGGTTATTGAATGGTATCGCTATTTTGGTCTGGGCTCTGGGGCCAGATTAAACAAGGCCAAGTGCAAAGGCCTTTTCTGGGGAAAGTGGAAGTCGCGGTCGGACCACCCCTTTGGAATCTCCTGGGTGGACAGCTTAAAAGTTTTCGGGGTTTGGTTCGGTTCGGTCACAGCTGACGAGATGTGGGGTCCCGTTTTGGAGAAAATTAAACGTACCTTGAATATGTACAAGGGGCGCATGATGTCGGTGTACGGTCGCGCGGTCATTGTTAACACCATGGTTTTATCAAAATTATGGTACCTGGCTTCCGTTGTTCATTTACCAGATGTTTTTCTGAGGAAAATTGAACAGGCGGTCTTTTCCTTTTTTTGGAACGGCTCCACGGAATTCTTAGCGCGTAGCACAATGTATCTGCCTAAAAGCAAAGGAGGTGTGGGTGTCATCAACATTAAATGGAAAATTTTCAGCTTATTGTTGTCGCAAGTTTCCAAAATTATTTTTGACGACAACAGCCTGCGTTGGGTCCCTTTCGGACACGTGTGGTTAGGGTTGCGCCTGGTGCGTTTTAGCGCGTACAGATTTTCGAACTCGTTCCCGCATTGCGGCGAGGACCTTCCTCCGTTTTACAGACACCTTTCGGAGGTTCTTACCATGGTTTTTCGGGACTCGCCAACCCTTTCTTTTGCGAAGGGAGCCAGATGCCGGTTTTTTTATAAGCACTTCACGATCAGATATGAAGAGACCCCTCGGGTCATCCGCGTTTTTCCGGGGGTCGATTTTGCCGCGGTTTTCAGTGGCCTGGCCAACCGGCTTCTGGACCCTGTTGTTTTAAACGTTTCTTTCAAACTGGCGCACGACATCCTTCCGGTAGCCTACCGTTTGCGACTTTTCCACATGCCGGTCGACCCGTGCTGCAGTTTCTGTCATAAGGAAACAGAGACAGTGCCTCATTTATTTTATTATTGTCCTTTGGTGCAGGGGGCGAAGTCCTTTTTGGCAAAATGTAGTAAGGCTATCGAAGGCGTGGGTATATCTCTAGATTGTGTTCGTTTTTCGGTCCTCGGCGGTTCTGGCTCCCGTCACGTGGAGAAGGCGGCATTTCTGATCGTCTTATTTGAATATCGGTACGCGATCTGGCACTGTAGAAACAGGGCTCGCTTTGATAAAAAGCCTTTTAGGTCGGAGGACATCACTTCTTATTTCCTGGCGCGAGTCAGAGTCCGCCTGTTGGTAGACTTTTCGAGATGGCCTCTTGAGAGGTTCGAGCATTTTTGGGCTCATGATGCCTTTTGTAGCTTGTTGCATGATGGGTCAACCCTCGATTTTAAGTTTTAGATCGGTATTTTTGGGAACGTTGCATGTTGTGCATGTTTGTTTGATGATCGGTCTGTGGGTGTGCACGAGTGTTTCCTATGGTCGGAGACTGAGTTCTTGAGGTAATAAAGATGGCCTGGATGTGTGGTGTGTGAGTGTGTGTGTGTGTGTGTGTCAGTATGCATGTGTTTGTGTTGGGGTGTGTGTGTGTGTGTCTGTTTTTTTGCTGGCATTATTTGTGAAGAAGGATACGGTTTGAGAGGGTTTTTTTTTTTTTTTTTTTTTTTTTTTTTTTTTTCCTGAATGCTTGTAGTCATATTTTTTGCCCATTGATTGGGATCTTTTCTGATCATCATGGGTTTGAAATGCCCATGGAAACTGGGTTTTTGCCAAAGATTTTTCATGTAAAACTGGGTTCCTGATCAGTGCTTGCTGTTTTCTTTGGGGGTGATTTTTGTCTATGTTGTGTACAAGGAAAACTATTTGAGGTTGTGAGCATGTTTGGGGGTGAAATTGCGTGTATGTGGTAGGGATTGTCTTCTTATACTGGGTTATTTTAGGTGCCTTTCATGAAGAAAGTTTTTTTTTTTTTTTTTTTTTTTTTTTTTTTTTTTTTTTTTTGATCACCATGGGAAGAGGCTTTTTTCAAGATGTTTTTCATGGAAAATTGGTTTGGTTGTTTGAATTTTTCTGTTATATTTCTTGAGTAGATTGAAAACTATACTTGTTGTGTATAAGGATAACTATTGGTGGTGAGTGGGTGTGCGGTTTTGAGCATAAAAATGCGTGTTTTTTTTTTTTTTTTTTTTTTTTTTTTTTTTTTTTTTGGTTGAGGGGGGGGGGGGGGTTGCTTCTTTTCGATTGTCAGTGATTGTCTACGATCTATTATGGTGACCATTGGAAGAGGCTTTTTTCAAGATGTTTTTCATGGAATTTGGTTTGCTTGAGTTAATTTTTCTATGTTATATATTTTTGTTGATTGAAAACTATACTTGTTGTGTATATAACTTTTGGTGATGAGTGGGGAGTGCGGTTTTGAGTTTAGGTGTGTGTGCGAAATTTTGTGCATAAAAATGCTGTGTGCGGTGGTTTTCTCCTTTTTTTCTTTTCTGAGTTATCTTTTTATGTTGTGTGAATGTTGGAAAGTTTTAAAGTTCTTCTTCTCTTGCTGTCCATGTGTGTGAGGAGTTAAATGAGCGATGCTATGTTGCTTTTGTTGTGATGAATATCATATGCTGTACACATGTAAAAATTGAATAAAGATGATTTATAAAAAAAAAAAAAAAAAAAAAAAAAATTATGTGGACTGAGACCAGTCAGTAATAAGTCATATCCATTTGATATGCAATTATTTTTTGTGGAACCTATGAAATTAAAGGTTCATTATTAAGGAAATATAAAACAAACTCTTACATCCTCACCACATGAACTTTAGGAAAACGTGTAAAGATTCAGGTAGTGCACATAACATAGTTATGGTACTACATAACAAAATGTAAACAAGAAGGTTGTACAAAAGGTCTGAATTACATTACAAACTAAGGGAGAACTGGATAGATGTAGCAAAGAAACAGGCAAACAGAAAAGAGGAATCCAAATCTGAAACAATGGAGGAGTAAATGAAAAGTACTCAATAGATAAAGGGACAGAAGTTGTCAAGGAGATGCCTTCTTTCCCTTTCCTGTATTAAAATAATGTATCACCTGTAAATATTAACTTGACATGGCTTTTCATCACTATAGTTAAAACGGTGTTGTAGTCATGCACATGCTTTTCAATTTCTTACGTATTTTTACTTGCTTATAGGACATATATTTAGACTGTTTGTGTATAAAATGTCAGGTTGCAGAGCAAACTATTTGCCAAGAATGCTCATGTTGCAGAGTAAATGACAAATCCATCACTGTCTGGTTTCACATAAGCTTTTAGTTCATTGAGTGCAGTCAGGGCTCATCAGTATCATTATTATCACTGATAGCATATGCACACATAAGGATAAGAACACAAACCTGTAGAAAAAAAAAAACTAGCCTATATGAAAAATTGGACACACATTGCATAGTTATGTAAAGTACATAACACTAAAGAACTCTGGAAAAAATAAATACTTTATGTTGTGAATTTCATTTTTATACATCTTCAGATTTTTGTCACCTAAAACTCAACTTGTGGGAAGTCTCACCAATATTCTTAAGACTAACATAGATTTTTGATTAGAAAGTTAGGAATCATGGAACAAAACTTCAAGGAGTCACATAAATTTTTTTTTTTTTTTTTTTTTTTTTTTTTTTTTTTTTTTTGGTTGAGGGGGGGGGGGGGGGGGTTGCTTCTTTTCGATTGTCAGTGATTGTCTACGATCTATTATGGTGACCATTGGAAGAGGCTTTTTTCAAGATGTTTTTCATGGAATTTGGTTTGCTTGAGTTAATTTTTCTATGTTATATATTTTTGTTGATAGAAAACTATACTTGTTGTGTATATAACTTTTGGTGGTGAGTGGGGAGTGCAGTTTTGAGTTTAGGTGTGTGTGCGAAATTTTGTGCATAAAAATGCTGTGTGCGGGTGGTTTTCTCCTTTTTTTCTTTTCTGAGTTATCTTTTTATGTTGTGTGAATGTTGGAAAAGTTTTAAAGTTCTTCTTTCTCTTGCTGTCCATGTGTGTGAGGAGTTAAATGAGCGATGCTATGTTGCTTTTGTTGTGATGAATATCATATGCTGTACACATGTAAAAATTGAATAAAGATGATTTATAAAAATGAAAAAAATAGTGATTACAGACAGTTGTGTGTTGGAACTTACGACATATAATATTTGAAAGCCTACTTGTGAGTAGGCTGAGCTCTGTAATAATTATGAGACAAATATTTCGTTCATGTTATCTTGGATAAAGGTATACAATATGGGTTATTTGTGTACATGCTTTTGTTGAGTGTGTTTTCCCCTCACACAGAGGAGTGTCCCTTAGCAAAAAAATAATACTATGTATTGTTGGGTAAACTTTGCTGGCTTTGTTCCAACAGACTTGATATATATTGAAGATATGCTGTCTTCTTTGGGGCTGTTGTTTTAAACGTTTCTTTTAAACTGGCGCATGACATCCTTCCGGTAGCCTACCGTTGTAGTTTGTGTCATAAAGAAACAGAGACAGTTCCTCATTTATTTTATTATTGTCCCTTGGTGCAGGGGGCGAAGTCCTTTTTGGCAAAGTGTAGTAAGGGCATCGAAGGCGTCGGTGTATCGCTGGAATGTGTTCGGTTTTCGGTCCTCGGCGGTTCTGGCTCCCGTCATGTGGAGAAGGCGGCATTTCTGGTTGTGCTGTTTGAATATCGGTACGCGATCTGGCGGTGCAGAAACAGGGCTCGCTTTGATAAGAAGCCTTTTAGGTCGGGGGATATCACTGCTTATTTCCTGGCACGAGTCAGAATCCGTTTGTTGGTAGACTTTTCGCGATGGCCTCTAGAGAAGTTTGAGCATTTTTGGGCTTATGACGCGCTTTGTAGCTTGTCCCATGATAGGTTGACCTTGGAGTTCAAGTTTTAGATCGGTATTTTTGGGAATGTTGCTTGTTGTACATGTTTGTTGATGATGGGTTTGTGGGTATGCACGAGTGTTTACTATGGTTTGAAACTGCACTCTTGAGATAATAAAGGTGGCCTGCATGTGTGTGTGTGTGTGTGTGTGTGTGTGTGTGTGTGTGTGTGTGTGTGTGTGTGTGTGTGAGTATGCGTGTGTGTGTGTTGGTGTGTGTTTTTGTCTGTGTTTTTGCAGGAGTTATTTGTGAAGAAGGATAGGGTTTGAGGGGGGTTTCTTGGTTGGTTATTTGGGTTTTTTTTTTGTTTTGGGGGGGGGGGGGGTTTGTGGGTTTTTTTCTTGTTGTTGTTGTTGTCACCATGGGTTTGAAATGCCAACAGAAAGTTGGGTTTTTTTCCTAGAGGTTTTTCATGGGAAATTGGGTTCCTGATCAGTGTTTGCCATTTTCTTTGGGGGTGAATTTTTTTCTATTTTTATACATGATGTATACAAGGATACAAGATGTTTTTCATGGAAAATTGGTTTGGTTGAGTGAATTTTTCAATGTTATACTTGTTGTGTAGATTGATAACTATGGTTTTTTTTTTTTTTTTTTTTTTTTTTTTTTTTTTTTTTTTTTTGTCACCATTGGATTGAAGTGCCAACAGAAAGTTGGTTTTTTTTCTAGAGGTTTTTCATGGGAAATTGGGTTCCTGATCAGTGTTTGCCATTTTCTTTGGGGGTGATTTTTTTCTATTTTATACATGATGTGTACGAGGAAAGAAGATGTTTTTCATGGAAAATTGGTTTGGTTGAGTGAATTTTTCAATGTTATATTTGTTGTGTAGATTGATAACTATGTTTGTTGTGTATAAGGATAACTATTGGTAGTGACTGGGGAGTGTGGTTTTGAGCTTAGGTGTGTGTGCGGATGTTTGTGCATAAAAATGCGTGTGTGCTGGTGGTTTTCTCTTTTGTCTTTTTATGCTGTGTGAATGTTGGGAAAGTTTTAAAGGTTTTTTTTTTTTTTTTTTTTTTTTTTTTTTTTTTTTTTTTGCTGTCCATGTGTGTGAGGAGTTGTTTGAGCTTTGAACAATGAGTGATGTTGTGTTGTTTTTGTTGTCATGAAAATTGTATGATGTACACATGTGAAAGTGAATAAACATGATTTATAAAAATGAAAAAATTATGTGGACTGAGACCAGTCAGTAATAAGTCATATCCATTTGATATGCAATTATTTTTTGTGGAACCTATGAAATTAAAGGTTCATTATTAAGGAAATATAAAACAAACTCTTACATCCTCACCACATGAACTTTAGGAAAACGTGTAAAGATTCAGGTAGTGCACATAACATAGTTATGGTACTACATAACAAAATGTAAACAAGAAGGTTGTACAAAAGGTCTGAATTACATTACAAACTAAGGGAGAACTGGATAGATGTAGCAAAGAAACAGGCAAACAGAAAAGAGGAATCCAAATCTGAAACAATGGAGGAGTAAATGAAAAGTACTCAATAGATAAAGGGACAGAAGTTGTCAAGGAGATGCCTTCTTTCCCTTTCCTGTATTAAAATAATGTATCACCTGTAAATATTAACTTGACATGGCTTTTCATCACTATAGTTAAAACGGTGTTGTAGTCATGCACATGCTTTTCAATTTCTTACGTATTTTTACTTGCTTATAGGACATATATTTAGACTGTTTGTGTATAAAATGTCAGGTTGCAGAGCAAACTATTTGCCAAGAATGCTCATGTTGCAGAGTAAATGACAAATCCATCACTGTCTGGTTTCACATAAGCTTTTAGTTCATTGAGTGCAGTCAGGGCTCATCAGTATCATTATTATCACTGATAGCATATGCACACATAAGGATAAGAACACAAACCTGTAGAAAAAAAAAAACTAGCCTATATGAAAAATTGGACACACATTGCATAGTTATGTAAAGTACATAACACTAAAGAACTCTGGAAAAAATAAATACTTTATGTTGTGAATTTCATTTTTATACATCTTCAGATTTTTGTCACCTAAAACTCAACTTGTGGGAAGTCTCACCAATATTCTTAAGACTAACATAGATTTTTGATTAGAAAGTTAGGAATCATGGAACAAAACTTCAAGGAGTCACATAAATATTTGTAATAAAGTAAGGAAAAAGCATAACATCACGTATTCCAAGACAAAGTGTAGTGAAACAATAGAAAGATTATTAAAAACAAACAAACACAATGATGGGACCAAGAACTTTAACATGGAAAGAAAGACAAAAAAATTATAGAGGGTTCATCATAACGTACGATAGACAACAAAAACAAATAAACTACCAATAGAAACAATTCATTAAAATAGGTCTAAGTAAGTTTTCTAGTATTATTTTCTTTTTATGTAAGATATCTTTTCTCCATTTTTTTCTACTGCCAGTACCTATGAATTATTTATCTACAGTTTGAATATCATGACATTTGAAAGAAAATTTATCATAACAGATCAAATTTATTATAAATTGATGGTAATTGTTAAGGCATAAAATGTTTTTTAAAGCAGAAAGGCTAAAAAATGTATAATAAATCTTTAGCTTACCTTTATTTCAAGTTGTGATATGCATCTAAAAAACGTTAGAAATCAATGTCTTAAACTGTTTTTTCATGATAAATATATTAAACTCGTTGAACATAATAATAAAAATATGTGTTTGTTACTGTTTTGTTAATGCTAAGATACATCACCAAAATCAAGTTACACGGAATTGAATGTGTTTAATACTTTTTTGTGGCTATAAACGATACAATATAAATTCTTCCATTGAAAACATCATGGTTCTGGTGCATGAACAAGAATAAAAATGTGTTTTTCTTTATCTTTTCAAGAAAGGCGGGAGATGGAACAAATATTTTTCTTTATGGGTTGAAAAGCTGTGTGAATCCAGACAAAGTTTACTTGTTTTCAACATATTTGTGTTTTTGAAACTATTTTTCAAAGGATATTATTAGTGCTGTATTAAAGAGGTTTTGTGTCTGTGTACTGACTGAAAAAAGCTGTGTTTTTTTTCTTGATAATGGCTCAGCCTTTTCAGCTTCTCTGATTGCCACTTTGCAGAAGTTGCAAAGTTTTACAGTTCCCCCCCCCCCCCCCCCCTCTCTCTCATTAAATCAAATCAAATCAAATCAAATCAAATCAAATCAAATCTCTCTCTCTCTCTCTCTCTCTCTCTCTCTCTCCCTCTCTCCTCTCTCTCTCTCTCCCTCTCTCCCTCTCTCTCTCTCTCTCTCTCTCTCTCTCTCTCTTTCTCTCTTTCTCTCTCTCTCTAATTTTCTAAAAGAACACAAATATTATGAGGAGTCCAAAAAATTAAGAAAAGCCATAATCTCACAAAAACGGCGTGAAAAAAAAGAAATATTTTCAAGACTTACTATCTTCCAAACAAAATTAAAGACTGTATGGCGAGCAATAAATCAAATAACAAACAATCAATCATCTTCCAAATCAAATGTAATCAAAGACATCTCTGCTGAAAAACTTAAAAACCACTTCATCAATGTTTCTTCTAACGTAATTAGCAATGATAACTCAGAATCCAATGACCTCAATAAATTAAAACAATACTTCCAAGAAAAGCATATACCTTCAAAACTTCACTTACGATTCATGTCTGTTTCAGAGGTCTATAGCTATCTGACTAACCTCAAACAATCCAGAACAGGTGGTCTTGATGGAATAGACAGCAAAATATTAAAATTATCAGCTCCAGTTATCACAGACACCCTAACATACATATACAACCTTTGCCGTGATAAGAACTACTTCATCAAGGCCTTCAAATGTGCTAAAGTGATCCCCATCTACAAGTCTGGTGATACTTCAGATCCCTCAAACTATAAACCAATCTCTATTATACCTATCCTTTCAAAAACCCTGGAAAAAAATATGAATAAACACTTAGTCCATTGACAAAAGACAAAGGCGACAAAATTTGTCACATAAACTGTTTAAAATTTACATAAAAAAGGAAGCAATTGAACAAACCTCTCACCACAAAGTTCTAGGAGTGACATTCGATGGAAATCTCAGCTAGTTCTACCACATATCTCGTCTATGCAAATACTTGTCCCAGAAAGTCTACCAGTTGACTAAAATCAAACACTTTCTTGACTTCCATTGAAGGAAACTGTTCTTTCAAGATTCTACACAATCCTCAATAGACTATGCAACAACCCTGTGGGATTTTGCCAGTGCAAATACCATGAAACCGTTACTTAGTCTGTATAAACATGGTCTTAAACTGGTCCTTTTGAAGAAAACAACCTTGCTAGAAGTGGACTATACAGTTAAATATTCTTCCCCTACACCAACAACGAAAATATAACAGAGGCATCATGATGTTTAAGATAATGACAGGAAATGTCCCCACACCCTCAAAAGATAAATTCACAATAAATCATTCCTGAAGTATGGAAAAGCCATTTGTCCCAATCCCAAAAATAGACTTGTTCAAATCTAGTTTACTATACTCAGGCCCTACACTGTGGAACTCCCTTCCTGATTCAATTAAACAGCACCAATCCTTAACAACCTTCAAAAATCACCTCCTAAACCACTTGATGCATTAAAAACAACAAACCACACTCCCCCTCCCCCCCCCTCTCTTCCACTGTGTGTGTATGGGTGTGGGTGTGGGTGTAAGTGTTTTCCGTGTGTCTGTGTGGGTGTATGTGTCTGTGTGTGAATGTATGTGAGTGTGTGTGAATCATTATCCAATTTATAAAAAATGTTTTGCTAATTCTTTAAACATCTGGGATGTTTTATGTATTTTTTTGAATTGATAGTATTTCTCCCCCGCCCCATTCAAATAAGGATATCAGTTTGTTTCCCCCCTTTTATCCAAATGTATGATTTATATGACTTGTATAACTTTAGACAAATGGTGGTAGATTGATGTTTTCAGTTGTTTATTCATAATGTTCTCCTGTTTGCTCTTTATCTGTCATCATTTTTTTTTGTTTGATTGTTTCTTTGTTGTTTTGTTCGGTTTTCTTTTCTTTTTCTTCTTCTTTAATAATCAACATTATTTTATTGTGACTTCTGATATTCGTCTTCTGAATGAGTGCATTTTTCTTACCATATTATATGTAGTGTACTGTCGCATTTCTCTTACCTTATAATATGTAGTATACTTATTTCTTGTATGTTGTTTGGTACTGCCTATAGTTTTATTGTTTAGTATCTTTTTATCTTGATGTTATCCCTGAAAAGGGCGGGGACTGGATGTAAAAAAGCACATGAGTGCTTATCTATTATCCTGGAATAAAAGAATTTGCCTTGTCTTGCCTTGCCTTGCCTTGCCTTGCCTTGTCTCTCTCTCATTCTTGATTTGTTGTCTCCACTTTGCAAAGAGTCAACCGAAGATGAAGTTCACTTTTTTGTCTTGCCCTTTCTTTTCTAATCTGAGAGTAAAGTTTATTCCATTGCAGTTCTATAGGCAGCCTTGCTTAGTAAATTTTGGTTTTGTTTATTAGTGGCATCAAATAAAGAAATTATTCTGCGAAATCTAGCATTGTCTTTATATAAAGCTTTTCAGTTAGGGAAAACTTTTATCTTATGATTTTCCTATTATGTTATCATATCATTGGAATTTTCTTTTTTTTTTCAAAGCATCACCCAAGGTCCACTTTCAGGGGATTTTGCCCTTGGAGTTATTGTTACTACCGACTTTACTCCATTCAAATTGTGTTGTATGAAACTAGAAACCAAAGTCCTGTGTCCAGAGGCTGACCGATTTTTTATGGGCTTGGTAAAACATGTTCCACCATTAACTTATTAATTTTATCTCTTTTTTTATTGAGGTTAATGGAGTAAGCACTCATGTGTTTTTTTACATCCAGCCCCGTGCACATGCAGTTTTGTAAATCTTGTCATCTGTAGCCAGCAGCACACAAAGGCCTACTCTTACGAAAATCGGAACAGGATTTAAGTGTGCCCAAGATGTTTTGCATGCCTTCAGCACATGGGGCCTGGGTTTATAGTCTCATCCAAAGGATTTTTGGGGAGAGTGGAAACAAGCACTGTTTAAATCTAGGGGAAACATCCCCTAGAATGGGAATCGAACCAGGGTTGTCAAATTGGGAGTGCAATGTTCTGACCACTAGACTTTCCATCCCCCCATTCTGCATACACACAGGACGAGACGAAAAAAAGGCACATGATTGCTTATTCTGTTATCCTTGATATAAAAGAATAAAAGAATAAATAAATAAAGAAAGAAAGAAAGAAAGAAAGAAAGAAATAAAGAAATAAAGAAATAAAGAAATGAATAGAAGGAAGACCAATGTGTGCTAGTAGGAATGTTTTTTTTTAAAAAGAGAAATATAAAAAACAAAGAAAAGGATCATGATTATTGTTGTCTTTAAATATCACCCTCAAAGTTAAATACAGCTATGGCAATGGCTACCAACAGTCACATACACCAAACTTCAACTTCACCATTGGTAAACCTTGGAGCTCTAGCGGCAGGAATGATGAAAACAGACAACACACTGTGGTCTATAAAAGGGAAGCAAAGACATAAAACAGTTAATTTTTAATTCCCTTCTTTTTATTTATAATTTTCTTAACATTCTAGTTTACAAAAGATTGTTTGTGCCTGCTTTTCCTTGATCATTGCATGAAAATACGTTACAGGAAAAGCTGTAGTAGGCAGAGTAGTTTATTTTATTTTTATTTACAATCTTTCAGAATATGTATTGAAAATATTTACAAATTATATGTCAAGTACCAGAACTAAGTACTTGCAGCAAAAGATTACATTGTAGTTTGAAATACTTACCTGTCACTGTCTGATTTCACAAAAGCTTGTATTATATTATGTATATTGAGATTAGTCAGTAGTCTAATATCTATACTTGTTTTCTACTTTGATTTCTGTGGAACCTATCCAATAATAGGTTCATTATCTAAGGAACTAAAATCATACACATACACATATATACACACGAACTACATAAACCTTGGGGGTAAATTGTAAGCATTTTAGATAGTATATAGAACAGATGACACTACAAAAAAAACCCAATGAGGCTGTACAACGTTTTTGAATAACAGTACACATCAAGCGAAAACTGGATACATGAGGGAAAAACTATCAGAATATGACCTGAGGATGGTTAAAATGAAAAGTAATAAAAAGGTTATTGGACAGAACTCCAAAGGAAAATGGTTTCTTTCTTTTTCCTATATTCAAGAAATAATTCACCTGAAAATATCAGGTTGGCCTGGCTTTTGCTAATCATCATAGTTAAATACATTTTGTAGTAATCCATGTGCAATGTCAATTGTTTTCTTATTCTTGCCTCCAGAAAATATATTTAGATTAACAGTTAATATAATATCAATAATCAGAGCAAATTATTTGCTTACAATGTGGATAATTCAGAGTAAATGATAAATATACAACTTTCTGCTTTCAAACAAGTTTGTGTTTAATTGAGTGCAGTAAGGTCTGGTTAGTTTTATTACTGTGCACATTTCATGATAATAAAGAAACAAGTATGTAGACAGTAGCATAAAAAAGGGAAATTTCATAAGCTTATATCACAAAATGGGAAATACATCACATGAGTCTACATACCATTCAAAACCACAGGAGAAAAGACTTTCTGTTGTTAATTTCATGTTCACTCACCTCCAGATTTTTCACCTAAAAATTGTGGGCAGTACGATATAAAATCTTATGATTGACATCAATTTGAGTTTAGGACTTAGGGAGCAGATGGCTATGAAATGAGTTATAAGCTGAACAAAATATCCAGTTAGAAGCTGCTACACAGTAGCTATAAAATGTGTTATAGTCTGAAAAGTAATGTGTTATCAGAATTTGCTACAGACTCGTATACAGCATATCAGAAAACCTCACAGGGAACAGGAAGAATTATCAGAAAAGAGTTAGAATAGACTCAATTCAGTTTTTTCGTTGCATATTTGATGCTGTTGATTGTTTTCTGAAGAGAACATGGATGAATGAAGGCGTACCCCATAAATACAGGCAGAAGTAAGTGAAAAGGTAGAATGGGTTGTGTGGGGTTGGAAAAGGGAAGAAAGTGATCCACATGGACGTTGGTGAAAGAAATGGGACTGGATATTTGTTTTTTTTTTTGTCATGTATAAAGCTTTAAGGTTAACTAACAGTGAGATTTTGTGCATGGATATGTAATCAAATGCAAGAGTACATACACACACACACACACACACACAAACACATACACACACACACATATACACACATACACATACACACACACACTTACACATACATACGCATACATATACACATATCACATGCACAGACACACACACATATACACACATTCACGTACACACACACGTACACACACACACACGTACACACACACAGACAGACACACAGACACACAGACACAGATACAGACACAGGCACACACACACTCACACACACACACACCACACACACACACACACACACACACACACACACACACACACACACACACACACACACACACACACACACACACACAGATAGGCCTACACGTCCTTGGGTGAGACTATAAACCAGGGACCCTGTGCAAATGCACGCAAAAACATCTCGCACACGTTAAATCATGTTCCGCTTTTGCAAGAGTAGGCCTTTGTGTGCCAGTTTGAAAAAAATGATAAGATTGACAAAACCACATACACACGGGGACTGGATGAAAAAATAGCACCTGAGTGCTTATTCCATCATCCTTGATATAAAAGAAGAAATAAATAACATAAAAAGATAATACAAGTGCGCGCCCACGAACACACACACACACACACACATACACACACACACACACACACACACACACACACACACACACACACACACACACACACACACACACACACACTCACACACACACACACACACACACACACACTCACACACACACTCACACACACACACACACACACATTTTACTCTCTCCTTTTATTTCTGCATATTGTGTTCCTCTCTGTTCCACAGAAACCCCTGTAGCTTTTGCTGGAAACCCTCAAAGTTTGATGAGGGGAAGAGATCATAACAATTCATCAGGCTGTCTGCCTCCATCCCTGCATCCAGTGACTATTATTGGCTTCCTTTGCATAAGGGCTGACTTGGGGCATGTTACCCCGTTTCCCTTTATTTAAACAAAAAAAAATTCATTCCATTCTTTTATATCGAGGATAATGGGATAAGCAGTCATAAGCTTTTTGTCATCCAGCCCCCGTGTGTATGCAGTTGTGTAAATCTTGTCAACTGTTCCTACCGGCATACAATGGCCTACTCTTACGAAAACCGGAACAGGATGTAACGTGTGCGCAAGATATTCTGCATGCGTTCCGCACACGGGCCTCGGTTTATAGTCTAACGGGAATCAACTCCGTTGTCAAATTTCAAGGGCAATGTTCTGACCACTAGGCTATCCCGTCCTCTTTTGTGCTGCCTGTGTTCTGTTCTGTTTAAGGGGAGAAGTGGGGAGACGGGGGAGGCGGAGAATATGTTGTTGAAGATTTGGAACATAAAATAGGGGCTAGAGATAGAGAAGGGGGAGAGAGAGAGAGAGAGAGAGAGAGAGAGAGAGAGAGAGAGAGAGAGAGAGAGAGAGAGAGAGAGAGAGAGAGAGAGAGAGAGAGAGAGAGAGAGAGAACTTCAGACTTCACACATAAGAATTTCACTGTAGATCAGCCGTAGGCCACAATAGAAAAGGATAATTAACTGGGAATATGCAATGATGACTAGAGTTGTAAGCATATTACTACCAAAATATGCTGCAAATTAAAGTGTCTCAATGTTGATGAAAACAAGAATATTACATCAGCCGTATCATGGATACTCAACTGTGAAACAATTCTACACCATAATTGTTGTAGTCGGTAGTGTTCTACATATAATATGGTATTCATCAACGTGGGAATCAATTCTTACAAATTTATCTTTTTTTTTCCTTTGGATTGTATGAAAAACGAAAGGCTATAAATTGTGTCTTTCTATGGGATTTACAGCTTTTAGTAACAAGTGCAAAGGCAGTGTTGTTGAATCACTGAGAACTTTTTTTTTCTCAAATCTTCATAGAATTGCCATCTTAGTAGAAAGTGTTCTTCAATCTAAACTTGATTTTTACAAACACAACAATTCTAACATTCATTTAAACTGCTACAATGACGTCTATTTATGCTCAGTGGTAAAACATTAAACCCTACCAGTGAATTTGCAACACTATATCAATATGTATTAGGTCCCCACTGTTTGTTGTTGGGGTTTTTTTTGAACAACCTTAAAGTTTTTATTACTATCATACTTATCAGAGCCCTTATTTTTTTAAATGAGAGAGAGAGAGAGAGGGGGGGGGGGGGAGGGGGACGGTCATACAGACAGACAGACAAATAGTCAGACCAAAAGTTGTCATAAGAGAGATGTTAATGTTTAGGCCTGAATGTTTTTCAAAGGAAAGTGGACAAAACTGTACATTAATTGCTTGTCTCCCATTTTCAAGTCCCTAATCAATCACCTCCAAGAACTTTATAATGTACATCCTGGAACTGTTTTCTTTCGTGGTTAATACACGTTTTAAAAATACACTAAAACCTGTTGCACCTTTCAGAAGCATAGGCCATTGTGTGCTAGTAGGCATGAATGATAAAATATAAACCTAAATTCAAAACCAAAGGAAAGCATAAGAACCATTGTTGTGTTTAGACATCAACTCTGAAGTCAGAATGCAGCTACGTCAATGGCGTGCAAACAGTCATACACCAATGCTCACCATTGGCAAACCTTGGAGCACTAGTCGAGGAACCATGAAAAAAAAACACACAGTAGTCTGAAATTAGGAACAAAGACATAAAAAGGTATTCTTTAATTCCATTCTTTTTATCAACATTTTTTTTAAACCTTCTCAGGTAAGGGAAACAATTGTTTGGGCCTTATTTTACTTGATCATTGCATAAACAATGTTATAGGAAAAGCTCTAGTAGGCATGGTAGTTTATCTTCATGGTGAGTTTCCAGAAAATATTTTGGAAATGTTTAGGAATAAAATGTCATGTACCTGAATTAAGCTTTTACCCATAAAGGTTATGATGTAGTTTGAAAGAATTGTACATCACTGTCTGGTTTCACAAAATTATGCTTGTATTGCATTATGTGTAGTGGTACTAGTCAGTAATATACCATGTGAAAGATGTTGATGACGAACCTTTAAAATGGAAGGTTCATTAATGAATAAGCATGAAAAAGCAAACATGAATTACATGAATCTTAGAAAATATAATAAGATTTCTGGTAGTGTATAGAAAATAGAGCACTACATGAGGAACTGAAAACAATCAGATCTTTAACATTTCTGAATTACTTTACAGATCAAGGGAGAACGGGATAGATATATGAAAAAAACACAAGTAAACAAGAAAAATCATCCAAATTTGAACCAAAGGTTGAGACCAACCCCCCCCCCCCCCCCCAAAAAAAAAAAAATCTTTGTAAGATTATTGTGCAGATCTTTACAAGTAGATTGTTTTTTCCCTTGTCTTTTATTCATTTATTTTATTATATTCTTTTATATCGAGGATAATGGGATAAGCACTCCATGTGTTTTTTTTTCATCCAGTCCCCGTGTGTATGCAGTTTTGAAAATGTCATCTGTTCCCACCAGCACACGATGGCCTACTCTTACGAAAAGCAGAACAGGATTTAACGTGTGCGCAAGATGTTCTGCGTGCGTTCACACACGGGGCCTCAGTTTATAGTCTCATCTGAAGGACTTCTGGGGAGAGTGGAGTCAGCACTGATGTTAACTCCAGGAGAAAAATTTCCTCCACCGGAATCGAACACGGGTCATCTAATTGCCAGCGCAATGGTCTGATCACTAGGCTATCGATCCCGTTTATTCTGTCTGTATTCAAGATGTTTGTCACGAAAGAACATTGAACTTAACAGGACTTTTTATAATTGGACTTAAAAACATTTTGTATTCATGCATTTGCTCCCCCATTTCTTATTCAGTTTTGCTTGCTTCCAGGAAATTTCTCTAACATGACTGTGAATAAAAGGTCAAGCACTAGAGCCAACTTTTCTGAGAATGCTGATGTAGCGGAGTAAATGAGAAATGTATCATTGTCTGGTATCAAGCAATCTTGTATTTCATTGAGTGCACCAAAGACTGCTTATCATGATACAGTATTGTTACTGATATCATGTGTACACATAATAGTTTTAAAGAAAAAACCTGTAGATAGAAGCACAAAGAACAGGAACATTACACTATCCCACATGACAAAATGGGATAGACGTTGCATAATTACATAGTATACATAACACTAAAGAACACAGGAGAAAAAAATAATGATCTGTTAACTATTGTATTGCCACTGATCTTAAGATGTGTCACTTAAACTCCTGATTGGTCTGACGAAAAATCCTATGAGGTACATTTAGTTTAGATTATAAAAGTAGGAATTAAAGAACAAAAATCTTCAATCAAAGTGTCAGATTAACATCTTTGTAAAGTAAGAAAAAAAAGCTTCAAAGCTGTGTATACCACACCACTCTCAAAGAAAAATATCAAGACTGTAAGATAGAAACATTTAATATGATATGGAATAGAATAGAATAGAAAAAAATAGAATAGAATAGAATAGAATAGCGTATGGTATCGTATGGTATCGTATCGAATCGTATCGTATCGTGCGGTGCGGTGCGGTGCGGTGCGGTGAGGTGTTGTGCGGTGCGGTGTGGAGCGGTGCGGTGCGGTGCGGTGCTGTGCGGTGCGGTGCGGTACGGTACGGTACGGTACGGTACGGTACGGTACGGTACGCTTCGGTACGGTTCGATACGGTACGTTACGGCACAGCACAGCACAGCACAGCACAGCACAGCACAACACAGCACAGTATAGCACAGCACAGCACAGCACAGCACAGCACAGCACTGCACTGCACAGTACAGTACAGTACAGTACTGTACAGTACAGTAGTACAGTAGTACAGTACAGTACAGTACAGTACAGTACAGTACAGTACAGTACAGTACAGTACAGTACAGTACAGTACAGTACAGTACAGTACAGTACAGTACAGTATAATATAACACAACACGACACGACACGACATGACGTAACGTAACGCAACGTAATATAATATGATATAATATAGTATGCTAGAATATAATATGGTATAATATGATATAAAATAATATGGTATAATATATAATAATATGATATAATATAATATAATATGGTATAACATAATATAATATAATATAATATAATATAATATGATATGATATGATATGATATGATATGATATAATGATTATATGATATGATATGATATGATATGATATGATTGATATGATATGATATGATATGATATGATATGATATGATATATATAATACTGACATATACATGACATAACATAACATAACATAACATAACATAACATAACATAACATAACATAACATAAATAACATAAATACATAACATATAATAAATATATATAATATAATATAATATAATATAATATAAATATGATATAATATATAATAATATATATAATATAATATAATATATATAATATAAATATAATATAATATAATATGATATAATATAATATGATATAATATAATATGATATAATATAATATGATATAATATAATATAAATATGGTATGATATAAATAATATAATATAATATAATATAATATAATATAATATAATATAATATAATATAATATAATATAATATAATATAATATAATATAATATAATATAATATAATATAATATAATATAATATAATATAATATTAATATAATATAATAATAATATAATATAATATAATATAATATAATATAATATAATATAATAATAATATAATATAATAAATATAATATAAATATAATATAAATATAATATAATAATAATAATATAATATAATATACTATAATATACTATACTATAATATACTATAATATACTATAATATACTATAATACAATACACTATAATATACTATAATATACTATATATACAATACAATACAATACAATACTATACTATACTATACTATACTATACTATATACTACACTACACTACACTACACTACACTACACTACACTACACTACACTACACTACACTACACTACACTACACTACACTACACTACACTACACTACACTACAATACAATACAATACAATACAATATAATATAATATAATATAATATAATATAATATAATATAATATAATATAATATAATATAATATAATATAATATAATATGCCATGTCATGTCATGTCATGTCATGTCATGTCATGTCATGTCATGTCAGCTAATGTCAGCTCATGTCAGCTCATGTCATGTCAGCTCATGTCATGTCATGTCATGTCATGTCATGTCATGTCATATCATATCATATCATATCATATCATAACATATCATATCACGTCACGTCACGTCACGTCACATCATATCAGATCAGATCAGATCAGATCAGATCAGATCAGATCAGATCATATCATATCATATCATATCATATCATATCATATCATATCATATCATATCATATCATATCATATCATATCATATCATAACGTATCATATCATATCATATCATATCATATCATATCATATCCGATCTCATCTAATCTGATCTGATCTGATCTGATCTGATCTGAAATGATATGATATATGATGTAATGTGATGTGATGTAATGTGATGTGATGTGATGTGATGAGACGTGACGTGACGTGACGTGACGTGATATATGATATGATTTAATGTAATATGATATGATATAATATATAATATAATATAATAATCAATATAATATAATATAATATAATATAATATAATATAATATAATATAATTATAATATAATATAATATAATATAATATAATATAATATGATATGATATGATGTGATGTGATGTGATGTGATGTGATGTGATGTGATGTGACGTGACGTGACGTGACGTGACGTGACGTGACGTGACGTGACGTGACGTGACGCGACGCGACGCGACGCGACGCGACGCGACACGACACGACACGACACGACACGACACGACACGACACGACACGACACGACACGATGTAATGTAATGTAATGTAATGTAATGTAATGTAATGTAATGTAATGTAATGTAATATAAATAACCAGGACACAATGGGACATTTATAAAGACACACAGAGAGACAAGGGAGGTGATGAAACAAAACAATGGTTTAAATTCGGAAAACCTGATGGACAAAACAAACAATTGACCTTAGATATGAGTTTTGAAAAGAAAAAATCGTTGTTTTGGTTTCGGTTTTTTTAGCATATATGGGGGTGGGTGGGTAGGAATGCTTTGAGAGTTAAGACCACAATATGACAGCTCAGGGTACAGGCGTCATCTAATCAGGCATTTAAAGAATTTTCCTTTTGGAGTTATTATCACTACCAACTCATTTCTCTTGAAAATTATTTGAATGGAACTGTTAACCAAAGTCCTATGTCCAAGCACTCACAGATTATCTTATGCACATGTTAAAATCTGCTCCACTGCTCCGAAGCATAGGCCATTCGGTTCTAGTACGATTGGATGATAAAATGTAAAGGATAATACAAAAAAGTATAATTATTGTTCAGTTTAAACGTAGCCCCTGCAGACGGAATGCAGCTATGGCAATGTCGTGTGAACAGTTGCATACACGAAATTTTAGGATTGGTAGACCTTTGAGCACTAGTCCAGGAGCAACCAAAAATACCTGCACCATAGTCGGAAAAAAAGGAACAAAGATGTAAAAGGGTTATTTTTTATTTCCCTTTTTTTATCAGAAAAACTCTTAGCCTTCTGATATAAAAGAAAAATGTTTGGGTATGATTTTACTTGATCATTATTCAAAAAGATGTTGTAGAAAATGCCCAAACACATTTGCTAATTTATTTTCCTTTTATTCAAAGGTTTCCAGAAAATATATGGAAAATGCTTATGAATAAAATATCAACTACCAGAAATATGTTTTTGCTAACAAAGATTATATTGTACATTGAAAGCATTGTGCATTACTTTCTGGTTTCACAAGCATAATCCCCTAACTGCATTATGTGGACTGAGACCAGTCAGTAATAAGTCATATCCATTTGATATGCTATTATTTTTTGTGGAACCTATGAAATTAAAGGTTCATTATTAAAGAAATATAAAAAAAACTCTTACATCCTCGCCACATGAACTTTAGGAAAACGTGTAAAGATTCAGGTTGTGCACATAACATAGTTATGGTACTACATGACAAAATGTAAACAAGAAGGTTGTACAAAAGGTCTGAATTACATTACAAACTAAGGGAGAACTGGATAGATGTAGCAAAGAAACAGGCAAACAGAAAAGAGGAATCCAAATCTGAAACAATGGAGGTGTAAACGAAAAGTACTGACTATATAAAGGGACAGAAGTCGTCAAGGAGATGCTTTCTTTCCCTTTCCTGTATTAAAATAATGTATCACCTGTAAATATTAACTTGACATGGCTTTTTATCACTATAGTTAAAACGGTGTTGTAGTCATGCACATGCTTTTCAATTTCTTACGTAATTTTACTTGCTTATAGGACATATATTTAGACTGTTTGTGTATAAAATGTCAGGTTGCAGAGCAAACTATTTGCCAAGAATGCTGATGTTGCAGAGTAAATGACAAATCCATCACTGTCTGGTTTCACATAAGCTTTTAGTTCAGTGAGTGCAGTCAGGACTGATCAGTATAATTATTATCACTGATAGCATATACACACATAAGGATAAGAACACAAACCTGTAGACAAAAGAACAAAAAACAGAAAAAACACTAGCCTATATGAAATAATGGGAAACACATTGCATAGTTATGTAAAGTACATGACACTAAAGAACACGGAAAAAAACAACAACTTTATGTTGTGTATTTCATTTTTATACATCTTCAGATTTTTGTCACCTAAACCTCAACTTGTGGGCAGTCTCACCAATAATCTTAAGACTAACATAGATTTTGGATTAGAAAGTTAGGAATCATGGAACAAAACTTCAAGGAGTCACATAAGTATTTGTAAGAAAGTAAGAAAAAAGCATAACATTACGTATTCAGAGACAACACGTAGTGAAAAAATAGAAAGACTATTAAAAAAAAACCCCAAATACAATGATGGGACCAATAACTTCAAAATGGAAAAAAAGACGTAAAAATTATAGAGGGATCATCATAACGTACAATAGACAACAAAATACAAATGAATCAACCAGTAGAAACAATTCATTAAAATAGGTCTAAGTAAGTAGTGGCTGTTTTTGTTGTTAGTATTATATTCTTTTTATTTTAAAGATCTTTTTTCCATTTTTTTCTACTGCCAGTACCTTTATTTATCCTTCCAGTTTGAATCACATGACATTCTCAAAAGAAAATTTACATGACAGATCAATATTTATTATAACATTGGTGGGTATTGTTAAGGCATAAAATGTGTTTTAAAGAAGGAAGGCTAAAAAATGTATAATAAATCTTTAGCTACCTCTTTTCAAACTAGTAATTAATCATCTCCAAAAACTTTAGAATCAACTGTCTTAAGCTGGTTTTCATGATAAATACATTTAACACGTTTGAACAACATATGTGTTTCGTGTGTTTTGTTAATCCCCCCAAAAAAAACCACCACCAAAATCTCAAGTATACATCCGGGAAGTTGGATTGTGGTTACATTACCTTTGTTGTGGGCTACTTAAACGATCACATATGCAAATTCTTACCATTGGGAAACTCAGAGCTCTGGTTCATGAACAAGAAAAAAAAAGTGTTTCTCTTATCTTTCAAGAAACGCGAGAAAGAAATCCTATTTTTCGTTATGGTTAAAAACTGTGTGAATCCAGACAGAGTTTACTTGTTTTAAACATATTTGTATTTTTGAGACTATTTTTCAAAGGATATAGTTAGTGCTGTATTAAACAGGTTTTGTGTCTGTGTACTGACTGAAAAAAGCTGTTGTTTTTTTTCTTGATAATGGTTCAGCCTTTTCAGCATTCTTTGATTGCCACTTTGCAAAAGTTGCAAAGTCTTATGATTCCCCCCCCCCCCCCCCCCCTTCTCTCTCTCTGTCTCTCTCTGTCTCTCTCTGTCTCTCTCTGTCACTGTCTCTGTCTCTCTGTCTCTGTCTGTCTGTCTGTCTGTCTGTCTGTCTGTCTGTCTGTCCGTCCGTCCGTCTGTCTGTGTCTGTCTGTCTGTCTCTCTCTCTCTCTCTCTCTCTCTCTCTCTCTCTCTCTCTCTCTCTCTCTCTCTCTCTCTCTCTCTCTCTCTCTCTCTCTCTCTCTCTCTCTCTCTTCAAGGGCCGGATGAAAAAAGTATGTAATACTCTGTTACCCTTGAAAAATAAAGATTATTCATTCAAAGATTATTCTCTCTCTCTCTCATTCTTGATTTGTTGTGTTCACTATGCAGAGAGTCACATGAAAATGAAATTCACTTTGTTTTGTCTTGCCCTTTCATTTCTAATCTGACACTAAAGTTTATTCTATAGCAGTTCTTTAGGCAGCCTTCCTTAGTAATTTTTGGTTTTGTTTATTAATTGCATCGAATAACGAATTTTTTTTTTGCAAAATCTAGCATTGTCTTTATATGAAGCTTTACAGTTACGGAAAGCTTTATTGTTATGATTTTCCTATTATGTTATCATAATCATGGGGCCTCGGTTTATAGTCTCATCCAAAGGACTTTTGGGGAGAGTGGAAACAAGCACTGTTTCAATCTAGGGGAAACATCCCCTAGAATGGGAATGAACAAGGGTTGTCAAATTGGGAGTGCAATGTTCTGACCATTAGACTTTCCTCTCCCCCATTCTGCATACACACATGACTGATGAAAAAAAGCACATGATTGCTTATTTTGTTATCCTAGATATAAAAGAATGAATAAACAAATAGAAGGCCATTGTGTGCTGGTAGGAATTGTTTTAAAAAAGAGAAATATAAAAAATGAAGAAAAGGATAATGATTATTGTTGTCTTTAAACATGACCATGGAAGTTAAAATACAGCTATGAGAATGGCCTGCCAACAGTCACATACACCAAACTTCACCATTGCTAAACCTTGGAGCTCTAGCGGCAGGAATGATGAAAAAATACAACACACTGTGGTCTAGAAAAGGGAAGCAAAGACATACAACAGTTAATTTTTAATTCCCTTCTTTTTATTTATAATTTTTTTAACATTCTAGGTTACAAAACATTGTTTGGGCCTGTTTGTCCTTGATCATTGCATGAAAATAGGTTACAGGAAAAGCTGTAGTACGCAGAGTAGTTTATTTTCTTTTTATTTGCAAGCTTTTAGGAAATATTTTGAAAATATTTACAAATGAAATGTCAAATACCAGAACTAAGTACTTGCGGCAAAAGATTACATTGTAGTTTGAAAAACTTACCTATCACTGTCTGATTTCACACATGCTGGTATTGCATTATGTGTAGTGAGATTAGTCAGTAGTCTAATATTTATTCAAGACCTATTCTATGATTTCTGTCGAACCTATGCGATCATAGGTTCACTATCCAAGAAATTACATCCACACGCATACACGAACAACCTAAACCTTGTGGGAAAATTGTAAGCATTTTAGATATTATATAGAACAGATAACACTACACAGTAAAAACAATAAGACTCTACAACGTGTTTGAATAACAGTACACATCAAGCGAAAACTGGATAGACAAGGGGAAAAAATATCAGAATATGACCTGAGGAAGGTTAAAATGAAAAGTAATAAAAAGGTAATTGGACAAAACTCCAAAGGAAAATGGTTTGTTTCTTTTTCCTATATTCAAGAAATAATTCACCTCAAAAATATCAGGTTGGCCTATATAACCTATAGTTATGGTCTATAGTTATAACGATGTTGTAGTAATGCACATGCTTCTCAGATTCTTACGTGTTTTTAGTTGCTTTTAGGACATATAATCAGACCAACTGTGTATACAATGTAAGGTAGCAGAGCAATCTTTTTGCCAAGAATGCTGCAGAGTAAATGACAAATACATCACTGGTTTCACACAAGCTTGTAGTTCATTGAGTGCTAACGTCATTAAGGCTTTAAAGGATAATTTTGTAAAGTCATGGTCAGAAGAACTGCAAAGAAGTAATAAATGTATATTTTATCGCAATTACAAAAATTGTTTTAAGAGGGAAAAGTACATAGGTGAGTTGCCATATAACAATGTAATTTCAGTATTTAGATTCAGATGTATCAACCATTCTTTACCGATTGAAACAGGACGAGGCAACGGCATTCCGCGCGAAAATCGTCTTTGTAAACAATGTAA
>CM060322.1:17149038-17179038 GCA_030674155.1 Stramonita haemastoma | reverse complement strand
GATTTATCATTGATTTTCCCTTCTTTAGCACTCGATTGCAAATGGGATGTTAATGAAGATTGTCTTGGTAGTGACCATTTTCCTATTTCTATATCATTTAGTAAAAAAATTATCCTAGATTTACCGAAACTTGAAGACAAAATTCCAAAGTATTTGTTTAAATTGGCAAACTGGGAGTCATTCCGAATACACCTTGACCTTTATGATTTATCAAGTGTGGAAAACGATGACGTAAATATTTTCTACAGCCTTTTTACGAAAGCTGTTACGTCAGCTGCTGAGTTCTCTATTCCAAAGCGTAAAAATCAATGCAGTGGGAAGCATAAAGGCAATATATGGTGGACAAAAGAATGTGAAGAGGCAGTCCATTATAAAAAAGAGAAATACAAAATATGGTTTAAAGATAGAACTGAAGAAAATCTTATCAATAGTAAAAGAGCTAAGCAGCTATGCAAGAAAGCAATTGCAAAAGCAAAAAAGACATATTGGACAGAATTTTGCCTAAAGGAAGTATCAGAATCAAAAGATATGCAAAAGGTTTGGAAGAAGATCAATAAAATGAAAAATGGATTTCACTTACCAGCTTATCCAATAAAGATAGAAAACAATAGTTTCCCAAGCACAGCAGAAAAAGCAGAAGCCTTTGATACAATGTTTTCTGAAAGTAGTTTAACTTCAGAACTGTCTCCTGATATTAGACGTAAAAGACAAGAAGAAGCTGAACTATTGAACATGGCAGAACCTCCAGTAGATAATCTGCATTATCTGAATTCTGAAATTCAATACAATGAATTTGTTGAAGTCCTTGAATCCTTTAGAAATAACAGGTCGGCAGTTGGTATTGATTGCTTGTCTTATCAAATGTTAATTAGTTTGCCCGAGAGTTGGAAAAAAGTACTATTTTCATTTCTCCAAAAATGTTGGATAAATGGCACTGTTCCTAATGTCTGGAAGCAGTCGATTGTAGTCCCAGTTCTTTAAAGAGGCAAATCTCAATCAGCATTAAGCAGCTACAGACCAATTGCCCTCACTTTTCATGTTGGAAAAGTACTTGAAAAAATAGTTCAAAAACGTCTATGGCATTATTGTGAAAAAAACAATATAATTCCTATAAACCAGGCTGGTTTTCGAAAAGGGAGATGTACAACTGATCACCTAGTAAAGTTAACCCATGATATTAAAAAGCAGTTTTCCAAACGAAAGAGTACACTAGCTTCTTTTTTTGATGTAAGGAAAGCATACGACAGGGTTTGGCATACGAGGTTATTATACAAATTGAAAAGTATCGGCGTTAGTGGCATGATGTTTCAATACTTAAAGGATTTTCTGTCTGAAAGATCAATCTGTACCAAAGTGAATGGTGTATATTCAGATTTTAAATCTGTTGATATGGTGATACCACAGGGAGCAATTCTGGCACCAATATTATTCTCTATTTTAATTCATGATCTTCCACAGGCGTTGTCAAAAAATACGACTATTGTTCAATATGCAGATGGCATTGCTATGTGGATCAACACTTCTCTTAAAAAGAATACGAAAAGTAGAGTGATAAAATGTGTTCAAAAGATTTACCAGGTTGAACTGAATAATCTTAGTAATTACATGAAAGAGAATGGATTGGAGTTATCTGGAGAAAAAACTTGTCTAGTTCTTTTTAACAATGGGAAAACCCCCCAAACACTACCGTCATTAACACTTGATGGGACCACACTTCAATACAAACAAGACGCCAAATTCTTGGGAGTCCATTTAACTAGCAAGTTAAACTGGAAAATGCATATTGAAAACTTGATTTTGAAAGCCAGGAAACGATTAAACTTCTTAAAGATTATGAGTGCTCAGCCGTGGAGTCAGGATACAAAAACACTCATGCACTTTGCTGTTTCTTTAATTCGGTCGAAACTCATTTCTGGTCAAGAAGTGTATTTTTCTGCTCCAAATTATCTCTTAAAAAAGCTGCAAAGTGTGGAAAGCAAAGCAATCAAAATAGCCTTAGGAGTGCCGATTCATGCCAGTACACTAAAAACTTATACAGAAGCTCATTTACTTCCACTTTCTGAGCAAAGAATGTTATCTGTCTCTAAATATGTCATTCGAAGTCTTGCTATTTCAAATTCTGTTCACGATGAAATATTTATTAATCAAAAGGATTATCCAAAAAGAGCTAGGAACATCTCTTTTTTGCAGCCCATAAGAAATTATACTGAAGACCTTATGAAGGAAAATAATATCGATATATCAAACGTCCCAGTTTTACCAGTAGTTCCCCAGATTCCACCATGGGAACATAAATATGCAAATTTTGATATTGACTACACAGAAGCAAAAAAGGACACTAATCAAAACCTACTCAAAATTGAGGTTCAAAATCATATAAATTGTCAGTATTTAAACCACTTGAAAGTATACACGGACGGATCTGTATTAGAATCGGGCATGTGCGGGGCTGCATTCGTTATACCCGACTTAAAAGTAAAAAGATCTTTTTGTATTGGAAAAGGTTTTACAATATTCACTTCTGAATTGTTCGCAATTTTTATGGCGCTAAATTATCTTTCAAATATTTATCTTGCGATTTTCAATGTCGTTTTTTGTGTTGATTCCAAATCAGTGTTACTGGCTTTAAAACGTTGCGACTCTAAACTGAGAAATGATGTTATATTTGAAATCAAGTTCCTTGTGCATTCTCTTGTTTCTAAAGGTATTGGGATAAAATTTTGCTGGGTACCATCACATTGCGGTCTTTACTGGAACGTATTGGCAGATTCTCTGGCAAAACGCAGTGCTTCAGAATGTACAAGTGACATAATGATTAATAGTATAGGTCTACGTTTATCTTCATTTGAGATTATTTCAATTCTTGCAAACTCTATTTATTCAAAGTGTTTTAGATTTCACTTAAATCGTTTATGTTGCCCACGAAATATAGAAATTATGATTCATAAATTACGTCTAAATGCTTGGAAAACTAAATATTCAAAAAATGTTTTCTGCACTTGTTCTGCTATTATATCAGTCCATCATATATTGTTTGATTGCCCTGTGCTCATTGCCTCGTATAAAAGCAAAGGGATAGATTTAAGAAAAAAATATGGAAAAATCCAAAGTGTCCTGTACGATTCCGAGTCGCATGTCCTAGTATCAGTTGCAGAAAGTATTTGCCAGTCACCAGTAGGTCAGTTACTATAAATGAAATTGTATAAACTTATCATCTTTCATTACATTATTTATCCTTTCATCTTTTCCCCACATCCCCTTTTCAGTGCATCCTGAGGCTAACGTGAATGCACCATTGTCTAAATCACCTTGTAGTGAGCGGACATTAAACCAATTAGAAGAATGAGAAGAATCCATACATCCATACATCCATACATCTATACATCCATACATCCATCCATCCATCCATCCATCCATCCATCCATCCATCCATACATACATACATACATACATACATACATGCATACATGCATACAGACAGACACACACACACACAGACACACACACACACACAGACAGATAGACAGACAGACATTGTCTTGGTGCCGTGGGGTCTTTTACCGTGCAAAATTTGGGTTTGCACGGGGCTGAAAACGGCTCTTTCGCTGGTACGTGTGCTCAAAAGATACCTTTTTCGGGCGGGAGGTGGGTATGTGTGCGCGCAAGCACGCGCGCGCTGGTGTTTATCAGTGTGTTTGTTTGTGTGCGTGCATGTGGCGGCGACCCTCCACTTTGCCCTGGTGCATCACATTGCTGCACAATATCCTTAATCTTGTGCGCAAATCTTTTTTTTTGTCACGTACACTTATCAGCTTTCCTTCACACAAACTAGCTTTCTTAGCTCTTCGGGGCTGTCGTGTCGCCACAAATCCGGCGCCACACCTATCCAAGATTGTATGAGACAGTGTATGCATACAGCACGACATTGTCTTTATGCCGTGGGGTCTTTTACCGTGCAAAACTTGGGGTTGCACGGGACTGAAAACGGCTCTTTTGCTGGAATCTGTGCTCAAAACGGCACCTTTTTCGGGCGCGGGATCGGTATGCGTGCGCGAACGCGAGCGCGCGCTGGTGTTTATGAGTGTGTGGGTTTGTCTGCGCACATGGGGTAGCGACCCTCCACTTTGCCCTGGTGCATCATATTGCTGTATATTGTCATTATTCTTGTGTACAGTGCTTGTTTTTCGTCGCGTACACTTATCAGCTTTTCTTCGCACAAAATAGCTTTCTTCGCTCTTGAAGGCTCTCGTGTCGACACAAATTCGGCGCCACACCTATTGAAGATGGTGGGAGAGACTGTACACATACAGTACGATATTGTTCGGTGCCGTGGGGTCTTTCACCGTGTAAAATTGGGGGTTTGACGTGGCTGAAAACGGCTCTTTGCTGGCATCTGTGATCAAAATGGTCCTTTTTTCGAGTTTGGGCATGGGTATGCGTGTGCGCACGCGCGCGCACTTATGTTTATCAGTGTGTTGGTTTGTATGTGCGCTTGTGGCGGGGACCCTCCACTTTGCCGTAGTACATCATATTGCTGTATATTGTCAGTATTCTTATGCGCAATTATTATTTTCTGTCGCGTACACTTACCAGCTTTCCTTCACACAAACTAGCTTTCTTCTGTTTTGGGGGCTCTCGTGTCGCCACAAATCCGGCGCCACACCTATCCGAGATGTGGGAGAGTGTTTATGCATACAGAACGATGTTGTCTTGGTGCCGTGGGGTCTTTTACCGTGCAAAAGTGGAGGTTGGACAGGGCCGAAAACGGCTCTTTGGATGGCATCTGTGCTCAAAACGGCACCTTTTCGGGCGAGGGTTGGGTATGTGTGCGCGCGCTTGCACGCACACTGGTGTTTATGAGTTTGTTGGTTTGTGTGCGCACATGTGGCGGCGATCCTCCATTTTGCCCTGGTGGATCATATTGCTGGATATTGTCTTTATTCTTGTGCACAATGCTTGTTTTTTGTCGCGTACACTTACTGAATGTCAAAGTCATTCGGATGAGACTCAAAACCGAGGCCCCGTGTGCGAATGCACGCAGAACATCTTGCGCACACATTAAAACCCCGTTACACCTTTCGGAAGAGTAGGCCATCGTGTACCAGTAGGAGCAGATGACAAAATTATAATAAAAACCAGCATGCACACAGGTGTCGTGTTTAGACACCATCCCTGAGGAAAAAGCGGGGAATTGGAGTCCCAGAGCGGCTCGGGGCTGTAGGTATATGCCAACGTTCTGGTGGCTCCTGCGACAGTACTGGAACCATTCGTATTGGTCATTGCCTTTCCAATGGATCATTCCAGTGCCGTGGAGAGGGGGGGGGGGGGGGTCTGCTGCATGGGTAACAGATTGCCCTCCATACATACTTGCCCAGGCTTTGCGCTCCAAAGACTAGAGCGCAACTCCATAGTCTTCCGAGACTGATGGGTGCCTACTACTACTACTACTACTACTACTACTACACTTACCAGCTTTCCTTCACACAAACGATCTTTCGTAGCTCTTGGGGAATCTCGTGTCGCCACAAATCCGGCGCCACACCTATCCAAGAATGTGGGGGAGAGTGTATCTATACAGTACGATATTGTCTTGGTACCCTGGGGTCTATTACCGTGCAAAATTGGGGGTTGACGGAACTGAAAACGGCTCTTTCGCTGGCATCTGTGCTCAAAACGGCACCATTTTCGGGCTGGGCGTGGGTATGCGTGCGTGCACGAGCGTGTGCGCTGGTGTTTATCAGTGTGTTGGTTTGTAAGCGTGCATGTAGCCGCGACGCTCCACTTTACCCTGGTGCATCATATTGCTGTGTATTGTCATTATTCTTGTGCGCAATGCTTGTTTTTTGCCGCGTACACTTACCAGCTTTCCTTCACACAAACTACCTTTCTTCGCTCTTGGGGGCTCTCGTGTCGCCACAAATCTGGCGCCACACCTATCCAATATGGTGGTAGAGAGTGTATGCATACAGTACGATATTGTCGTGGTGCCCTGGGGTCTTTTACCGTGCAAGATTGGGGGTTGGACGGGGCTGAAAACGGCTCTTTCGCTGGCATGTTTGCTCAAAACGGCACCTTTATTGGGCGGGGGTGGGTATGCGTGCGCGCACGCGCACACGTGCTGGTGTTTATCGGTGTGTTTGTTTGTTCGCGTGCATGTGGCAGCGACTCTGCACTTTGCCCTTGTGCATCATATCGCTGTATAATATAATACGTACTAACTTACACAGCTGCAAGCTGTGCAGTGTTACCACTTAAAATTTGTTCGTTTGTTTTTTAATAATTTTTTTTTTTTAAAAACGAAAGAAAACCCATCGTCTCTGGAGAGACAGTACATCAATCCCACCATGCTATCTATGGGACAGAACTTTGACAACAGGTGTGAGTATGTATATACACAGTTTGCTCCCTTACTTTGTCTTTTTGCCACAACGCTCGGGGAATCGGAATGAGACTCCGAAATCGGGGATATCGAAGGTAAGATATGGGGATTCGCTAACAACAAAATGCTTTTCCTGCGATCATTAAAAAAAAAAAAAATCTTCACTTCTCTTGTAGAAATGTGTGGAGCACCACACTGAAACTTTCAGACACTTTGTCTAGGATGATCTGGGCCCCACAGAGCCCATCTTTCTCCGGGTCAAAATTGTATGCTCGGCATAATTATTAATATTATTCATGCAGTGTACTTTTCTGCAAAAACTGATGAGGGAATTTAACGTGTATGCAAGACATTTGAGTGGTTGTATCCGCACAGGATATCATCGTTTGGTTTCATTCAAAGAATTGCAAGGTGATGCTATTATTAGACAATTTTATTAATTTCAGGGGGAAATTCCTTTCAAATCTCTACCACTATAAATCTTTCAGCCCTTTTGTTCTTTAGTGCTATCGAACCCAACTCAAAATCTTCGCAGCAACTCAAATTTGGGAGTAGTTGTTGTTGTGTGTTCCCCATGTGTCCCCCCAGGGTAATAATGTTTAGGTCTCGTTCATCCCACTTGGAAATCAAGGTAAGACTAGAAGTACATACTGGATGAGAAGTATATGTGTATGGTTATTAAATTTTCAAACGCTCGGCCGGAACATAGGCACCCGTACTCTGACCTCAGTGGATTTCTTTCTCTGGAACTGTAGAGCACTGATAGTTATACGTGTGTGTGCGCTTGTGTGCGTGAGCGTGTGTGTGCCTTGTGTGTGTGAGTACGTTCGGATTTGCTAGGACCATAGATTGCTATTGATTGCTTGTGTGATGTATAGGTCGAATGCAAGCGCTTTGATTTGTTTTACAAGATATAGCGCTATATAAGTTCCATGTATTATTATTATTATTATTATTATTATTATTATTATTATTATTATTATCATTATTATCATTATCATTATTATTATTATTATACTCAAAGATTGTCATGGATGTAGACTCTTCAAACATTTCAAAGCAACGCGAGGGCGCGTTTTATTTTATTTTATTCTTTTATATCGAGGATAATGGGATAAGCACTCATGTGCTTTTTTACATCCAGTCCCCGTGAGTATACAGTTTTGTAAATATCTGTTCCCACCGGCACACGGTGGCCTACTCTTGCGGAAAGCTGAACAGAATTTAACATGTGCGCAAGATGTTCTGCGTGCGCTCACACACAGGGCCTCGGTTTATAGTCTCTTCCGAAGGACTTTTGGCGAGAAGAGAGTCAGCACTGTTAACTCCAGGAGAAAAATCTCCTTGAACGGGAATCGAGCCCCGGTCGTCAAATTGCGAGCGCAATGTTCTAACCACTAGGCTATCCCGTCCCTGTGTGCGTGCGTGCGTGCCGGCTTGGTTGTGTGTGTGTGTGTGTGTGTGTGTGTGTGTGTGTGTGTGTGTGTGTGTGTGTGTGTGTTGTAAGTGTGTGTGTGTTTTATTCTGAATAAGCATTCATGTGCTTTTTTCATCCAGTCCCAGTGTGTATGCAGTTTGTGTAAATTATTGTCTGTTCCCACCGGCACACAATGGCCTACTCTTACGAGAAGCGGAACAGGAGTTAACGTGTGCGCAAGATGTTCTGCGTGCGTTTGCATCCGAAAGACTTTTGTCTCCGCGCACGCACGCGCTCGCGCGCGCGCGCGCGCGCGCGCGCGCGTGCGCGCGTGTGTATGTGTGTGTGTGTGTGTGTGTGTGTGTGTGTGTGTGTGTGTGTGTGTGTGTGTGTGTCTGTGTGATCTCTGTGCTTTTGGTGATCGTCGTGTTAGTGGTGATAATGATAGTTGCCACTGTTGTTTATTTTTGTTTTGCTCCTGCCAAAATAACAATAATGCACTTAACATGAGAGAGAGAGAGAGAGAGAGAAGAGAGAGAGAGAGAGAGAGAGAGAGAGAGAGAGAGAGAGAGAGAGAGAGAGAGAGAGAGAGAGAGAGAAGAGAGAGGCAAGGCAAGGCAAGGCAAGGCAAGGCAAGGCAAGGCAAGGCAAGGCAAGGCAAGGCAAGGCAAGGCAAATTCCTCTATTCGAGGATAATAGATAAGCACTCGTGTGCTTTTTTACATCTAGTCCCCGCCCTTTTCAGGGATAACATCATTTATAAAAGAATAAACCTCTAACTACATAACAGCAATAATAATGATCCAAATACCAAGAGCAAGAAACCATACCAAGTATCAAACAGCATACAAAAAATAGGACAGAGATACAATGATAAGGTAATGATATAAAAAGGCACACATTCAGAAACGAAAATAAGAAGTTAAGAATCAATGATGATTTTGATTCGGAAGAAAAAAGAAGTAAAAACAGCAAAATATGATAATTTGATGCGGTAAATGACTGAAAACATCAATCCACTACCATCTATCAAAAAAATAAGTCATATAGAATATAACATTTTGATAAATTGGGTAATCATTCACACACACACACACACACACACACACACACACACACACACACACACACACACACACACACACAATTATACAGGTTCTCGTGCATGTCATCAATAACTTGAATCTAAGGGAAATATTTATATGCCTTGAATTCTAAATAAAATCGTACAACAAAACATAAGAGTAATCTATCCGCTATAAGGCACATAATTATTTAAAACATATACTCTAATACCTAAATCAATATTTTGATAATAGTCATAAAATTATGTTCATGATCATATTATAACCATGACTAACATAGTTATTCAACTTTCTTCAAAACACCATTAATCAAAAAATTACACATAAAAATCGACACACGTAATTAGTATGATATAGAGTACAACATATGAAAAAAAACACCATTTCTCAATATGGATGATAAACATGTTTAGACAATAGCCGAGACATTTAGGGAGAATATATTATATATATATATACATACATACATACATACATATATTATATATATATATATATATATATATATATATATATATATATATATATATATATATATATTATATATATAAAGTGAAAATCATTCTTAAAATCAGTTACGATTATGTTATATGATATATGTGAAACATTTACATACGCACACACACACACACACACACACACACACACACTCACACACACACAAACAGAGAGAGAGAGAGAGAGAGGAGAGAGAGAGAGAGAGAGAGAGAGAGAGAGAGAGAGAGAGAGAGAGAGAGAGAGAGAGAGAGAGAGATTGAGAGATTACGAGCTTAACACTGACTCGACTTAACTATCCCACCTCCCATGTCTTTTATTTGTTTTCGTTTATTAATGACAACGATTTCAATTGCTTTTCTAATGTATTAATATTATCAGGGTTGATGTGAAAGGGGTGAAAGCAAAGAGAACATTAAAGTGGGGACTCTGTACACTAAATCATGGAATGGTTTTTATATCATTTTCTCTTATGTATTTCACTTATCGATTTCATTGCAGACTTTTTGTTATTTGCTATTGCTCGCGTGCTCTTATTTTTGTGGGTACACGGTTTTAATTGAGCTTGTAGCGTTTTCTAGATTGTGCTGTGTTGTGTGTGTGTGTGTGTGTGTGTGTGTGTGGGGTGTGTGTGTGTGTGTGTGTGTGTGTGTTGTTCGTTCATTCTTTAGATTTAACGTCTATTAACTGTGATATTACGCGCGCGCGTGAGTGTTTGCTTCAAAGTCTATATCCAAATTGTACTTTGAATAAGCAATGCATTTGCTTTTTTTGTAATCAAGACATCTTACTAGGAACAAAAAAATATTTACATTAACATTCAAAAAGATTTGCGCGCGCGCGCGTGTGTGTGCGTGTGTGTGTGTGTGTGTGTGCGCGCGCGCGCGCCCCACATACGAGAGAGAGACAGAGAGACATGCTGACGGACGGACAGACAGATAGAGGGTGGAGTACAGAGCAAAGTTTATGCACCGGATATCTTATGCACAGACTCTACATTTAAAAACATTCAGTAAAACCCGTAACAAAGACCTTAGTCAAGTACACGTTTTATTTTTGGTCATAATTTTCACGCATATTTGTATTCCCTTTCATCATGTTTTGAGAAAAATCTGTCATTCTAAACTTTCCTTTTTGCTGTATTTTAGCTGCGAGCCGGCTACCCAACCCTAACTCCAGTTTTGTTTTGTTGTTTTTGCCTGAAGGGGAAGGTAGGCTTTTCCCAATGCTCTGACCAGCAGTAACACATGACCGATTAACTGACTTTTGTTTGCTTTTGAATTACACAATTTGAAATATTCCAGACCACAACAATGTGTTCATTCCAATATGCTTTCAAAGCACAGATGGCAAAAAGCTTAAATCCATCCATGTTATTTTTAAAGCCAGAAAGCAAACCCTGAATGAGTAAGTGAAAATCAGCTCGTAAAAGATGGGAGTTTTCTTAAACTTGCATTCGTCTTATAACAAGTGAATTCGAAAGTCAAGTATCAATGGTGTGTGCTCACCACCTACATTCTAAACTTCTATATTAAAGCATACATTTTTATCAGTTTTGTGCAGGGTTCTTTTGAAAAGAAATACATAAAACATGGGAATACAAGTCTACATTTGCAGAGTAAAAACTAAAAACCACTTCTCAATCGCAATATATTTTTACACAATGTACATAAAACTTTACTTTTGACTCTGGAATACTACTAAATAGGGGAAGCAAGCACCAAACAAAGTGGAGCGCATAAACTTTATAACAAATTCACCAGATGCCATGCAAAACCGTCTAAGAATCTCACATAAATTCAGGCCGATGTGCAATCAATTTCAGTATTCAGTGCTCTCTTTCTGTCTCTCTCTCCAGCACTATTGCCGTGAAGTACTATACTACTTTCTTACATTTGCTCACTGGGAAAATGGACATAACAGAAATAGTACAAACGTTCAATGCACAAAAAAGCAGACAAGTAATCATAATACAATGAGTACTGATCGCTGCAACGTTTTGCCACAATTTTTTATCTTCAGTCTTGCTTAACATTTTTTTTAATATTATGGGGTCTCCAAATATTTTCCAATTTCCGGATTAAAAAAAATTTTTCATCTTTTTCCGTCTGCTTTTATTTTTAAACATGATGAATCCTCCGACATGTTCTCCCACTTTTCAGATATGACACAAAAATACAGGCTGTAACAAAGCACATAGTGTTGGCAATGGAAATGTACTGCTAAGGAATGCAGATGGAGTGGTCTATTAATGGACTGGGAGTGACAATACCTGGGTAATGAGCATGTCTTTGACCTATGGCAAAGCAACAGGCAAAAAGGTAATAAGGTAACAGTACGCCAATACCAGATGGCAGCAATCTTGCACGCATTTTATAATGAAAGGCAAAAATATGTTCTTACAAATTTTGTCAAATAAGGGAAACTGCTTTTTGTAAGGCAACAATGTGTACATAGGTTTGGGCATTTCTAATGCGACATTTTTATTCTTCCTGGATATCCATCCTTTCCAAAATTATTGTGAGCTTTTTAAAACTCATGTTGGTTGCAGCTTGAAAATCCAGAAATTCTAAAGTTTTCTATAAACCACACACACGTTCTATTTCAGTAGATTTTTTTCCACATAATAACCCCCCTCCAACCCCCATCCAACAAAAGTTATAAAGGTTCATACACACAAAAGGGTATGCAGCTTTTCTGTTGGTTGCACAATATAGGGTACATTGGTGATAGTCATCTGCGGTATGCCATTCAATAAATTTTCCTGCAGTACAAATTCATCAGTTTAAACTATTTCTTTCGCTACTATTTGGGTATGGAGAAAGGGCGACTATTTCTTTTGCTCTTGTTGGGGCATGGAGAAAACGGGAACATTTCTTTTGCTCTTTTTTGGGTATGGAGAAAAGGTTACATTTCTTTTGCTCTTGTTGTGGTATGGAAGAAGGGTGAATATTTCACTTTATTTGGGTATGGAAGAAGGGTGAATATTTTTCTCATTTGGGTATGGAGAAAGGGTGAATATTTCGCTCTTTTGGGGATATGGAGAAATGGTAATATCAGGTGATAATGGGAATAAGTGAAACTAGATGCAGTATATGAATACACACACACACACACACACACACACACACACACACACAAAAACAACAACAACAACACAACACAACACAACACAACACAACACAACACAACACAACACAACACACAAAACACAGACACACGCACGTCCTTTTCTATAAGGTTTTTGATATTCTTTTTGTTTATATTTTTCCCTTAGATGGCTTGACAAAAAGGCAAATGTTTTGCTTATTCAATATACCATCTTGAAATAATAAGATTACTGTTTGAATGAATTTGACACACACACTGACCTGAACGTGCTCTCTACTTTGATAACGCCCCTTCCCTGTGATGTATTCCTTTAGTCTTAGCATTTTCCTTCAATGATTATTCAAAACTATTTTCTAAAACCTGCGCCCCTTTTTTCAATTCCCAGTTGGGTTATTTTCTATCATTAAAGTGATTTTTTCTGTCTCTTGACTTGGGTCCCGAGGTCCAAAGGTGAAATTTATTTTGCCTATGAGACCGTTTTACTCCCACCATTTAGGTAGCCATAATTTGCTTAGGGATACAGTTGGGAATATATCCCATCAAATTTACCAGTAGAGTCGGGAGGTACCTCACTGCCCTTTCGGATTATCAACTACTGTGGGTTCTTTTCATAAGACAAGTCCGTAAGTACCTGGATCTGATTGATTTAAAGTCTTCAAAAGGCTTGACATTTTCGATACTTTTTTTTTCAAAATACTCGACATTCAGTTTTGAGCAGATCCTTATAATCATTTAAAAATGCATTGTAAGACCAACATCATCTTTTGTCTTTGAATGTTAAAGACGTTGAAATGAATACTTTTTAAATAAACCGCCTCTAAAAGCTCCCCGTCAAAACCACTTCTACGTATTTAATCCAAATATATGACTGCCTACCCCCAATTTCCAGTCATTGCAACTCTTTCCTCATCCTTATATATACAAGAACATTCTAACAACCCCCTCTCCTCCTTTCCTAGAATTTTTTCCCGAAATTTCTAGCGCCCATCCTCCCATCAAACAATGTGTAGCCAGTCAGTGTGAGCATTCTATACCATGTTGCCACCTGCCTTTTGTGTCCACATGTGGGGCCAGGGTTAAGGTTGAGGTTAGTGTTAGGATTAGTCTCAACAAGTTGAAAGCATGCAAGGGTTGTCTGTCAGCTGGTCGGTCTGAATGTTAGAATGCATGTGGACACAAAAGTTCGTAGACAAGTGGTATGTAGCTGTAGACACATTGGCACGTAGCTCGAAATAGCATAAAGTTTTAAATCTAAATTAGATTAAGCCGCTAAGGCTGTCCGCAAATTTCCGTTTTTCCCGGTTATCAAACGGATTTTCTGTCTTCTTACTTTGCTAGGGCTCCGAGATTCGCTAATGGCGAGATTTTTTGCAAATGCGGCTATTTTTTCCTCCCCCATTTAGGTAGCTGTAATCCCACTTCGGTGATTCAGTTGAGAATTTAACCTATCAAATTTACCAAAAGAGAAGCGAGGTACCTCCCTGCTTTTACCGATTTTCAACTGTTATGGGTTCTTTTGATACAAGTCCGAAAACACACGGTTTCAAACTGGTATAGAGTCCTCTTTAATTAAGACTTGACATTTCTTTAAATTTTTTCCTCAAACTCGGAAGAAATCACAAAGCTAGGAATCGAATCCAGAACCCTGTGGTTTACTTGTGAGATAGGTGAACGTCTAAATCCTCCTACAGCCTTTCTTCTTATCAAAGTGATTTCAAGCCCAAAATATTTTAATACGTAGCATCCATTTAAATAACTCAAAATGAACTCTCTGGAAAAAAAGTTATAAGCTAGCTCTTTATTCTTTCCTCACTGCTGTGAATGTGCTTCCATAGTCTTTCTAAACACACCTTTTTTGTACTTTTTTTTAACCATAATAATGTCTCCTTCCTACAACTGCCCCCCCCACACACACACACACATACACACACGCGCACGCACGCACACACACACACACACACACACACACACACACACACACAAACACAGCACAGCACAGCACAGCACAGAACACACACACACACCAAATCGCTATAAAAAAAAGGTTTGCTTTGTCAAATTAAACATTTTTAGAAAAAGCATATGCTTTCATTAGATCTGATGAACTTGATACCACAAAAAAGTTATGAATGATATACCACTGGAAAATCACCACTGCTCCTTTTTAATACTGTGAAACATGTTACCACTTTTTAAACTAATAGCAAAACCTATATTAAAACTTGATGTGCCGACTTTGCACACAAAATTTTGGGTACATAATTTTCTACTTGAGCCAAAATCAATGGCTACTCAATAGCCTATTCTTAAGGACGCTTTTACTAACTTTCCAAAAAGTTTTATATATTTCATTGAAAAAAAGTACAAAGCACTGCCAGTTGCCCCATGGGGCAGATAATTTTGAAAATATTTTTATTTTATTGTTCTTAATCTTATGATCTGATCACTGGAGGACAACCTTTACCAAACCACTGGAAGTCCTACAAAGCAGACTAGGACAAACATTTTTTTTACAACCAAGCATTAAGAATCATTTGAAAAATAAGTTTGAAAAAGATCAGAAACTATTACCACTGTTGTCCTACAAATTTGATAATTATTAAAGTTGGGACTCCTGTATTTTCATAGAGTAATATTTCATTAAATCCCTTTTCAAAAAAGAAAAAGAAAGCCATATAAAAAGTTAACATACCTTGTAACAATATTTTCTTGGATTTTTTTTAAAGGGACACTACTACAGAAAAATACGTTTTCAAAAATGTCAGTTATGCCACGAGTGTCTTTTTCAAATGTTCATTTGATCAGATTTTTTTAATTGCGTACAAAACATTTGCAGGCTCTGTCCCACAAGAATCAAGGGAAATACGAAAAATGAAATTTACAAAATAAAGTACACATTCATTTGATCTTAGTGTAATACAGAGACTCACTTTACAGTAGACCATTTCTTTCCATAACAAAAAAATATTGTCCTTGAACATTGTCAGCTTAAGTCCTGCACTGCTGTGCTTTGATAACAAGTAAAATAATAGTGGACATTTTCTTGAGAAAATGAATGAAAAGCCTATTAAAATATCCCGTTATGTACTTATATTATATTTAAATTATTATTCCGAGAATAAGGGAATAAACAGAACTCTTTCTTGTTGTTTTTGCATCTAGACTTTGCATGCTTCCGGCATATAAAATTTTGTCATTTGTTTCCAAAAGCCGAATAGGGTTTTAACGTGTGGGCAGTATATTCTGCATGCATTCACACTCATCCAGATAATTTTCGGAGGAGTGGAGTATGCACTGATGTTAACTCCAGGAGAAAATCACCTGAAATCGCAGGCCCTAGTGACTGATGAAAGGATTGCATAGTCACTTGTTACCAGTTCCAAAAGTTCTGGAGATGACTTGACAGGAATGAGGTCACTGGCACTTGATTCCAGTTCCATAAGTTCTGAACTTGCAGGCTCTGATGACTGGTGTCAGGATGTGTGGTCACTGGCACTCGATTCCAGTTCCACAGTCCCTGAAAAGACTAGGCACATTTGTTGACATTCCAATTCTTAACTTACTTTAAAGTGTAAAATCGTCTACATTTTTTAAACAATGCCTCGGGATTATTCTTCGCAGGTCAATGTCACAAGCCTGTTAATCTCAAAATAGTACATCTATTTGATTTTAGAAGATCGACTTTCTTAAGTTCTTAAAACACATTTTCAACATCGAAAGAGAGAGAGAGAGAGAGAGAGAGAGAGAGAGAGAGAGAGAGAGAGAGAGAGAGAGAGAGAGAGAGAGAGAGAGAGAGAGAGAGAGAGAGAGAGAGACAGACAGACAGACAGACAGACAGACAGACAGACAGACAGACAGACAGACAGACAGACAGACACAGACAGAGACGGAGAGAGTGAGTGAGGGGGGCAGGATAGAGGGAGGGGAAGCGAGGAGAGGGAGGGAGGGGGGGAGAGAGAGAGAGAGAGAGAGAGAGAGAGAGAGAGGAGAGAGAGAGAGAGGAGAGAGAGAGAGAGAGAGAGAGAGGAGAGAGAGAGAGAGAGAGAGAGAATGAAACTAATGCGTCAGGAAAGCTGAATTAATCTGAACACTTTAGAAAGCCTGGCCCAAGACAGAATCAGGAAAGTGATGGAAGACAGAAGTAAACATCAACAAGTATGTGGCAGCACACCTTTGCAGACGATGACTGGTGTCAGCAATGTGAGGTCACCGGCACTTGATTCCAGTGCCATAAGTTCTGAAACTGCAGGCTCCGATGACTGGTTGTCAGGATGTGTGGTCACTGGCACTTGATTCCAATTCCACAGTCCCTGAAAATATTATGTTACATTTGTTGACATTTTAATTCTTAACTTAATTAAAAGTGTAAAATCGTCTGCATTTTTGAAACAATGCCTAAAGATTATTTTTGCAGGTCAATGTCACAAGACTGTTACACTCAAAATAGTATCATCTGTTTGATTTTAGAAGGTTGAATTTCTTAAGTTCTTAAAACACATTTTCAACAGAGAGAGAGAGAGAGAGAGAGAGAGAGAGAGAGAGAGAGAGAGAGAGAGAGAGAGAGAGAGAGAGGAGAGAGAGAGAGAGAGAGAGAGGAGGTGAGCGTGGCAGGAGAGAGGGAGGAGAGGGGAAGCGAGGGGGGAGAGGGAGAGAGAGAGAGAGAGAGAGAGAGAGAGAGAGAGAGAGAGAGAGAGAGAAGAGAGAGAGAGAGAGAGAGAGAGAGAGAGAGAGAGAGAGGAGAGAGAGAGAGAGGAGAGAGAGAGAGAGAGAGAGAGAGAGAGAGAGAGAGAGGAGAGAGAGAGAGAGAGAGAGAGAGGAGAGAGGAGAGACGGGGAGAGAGACGGAGAGACAGGGGAGAGAGACAGGGGAGAGAGAAGAGAGAGAGAGAGAGAGAGAGAGAGAGAGAGAGAGAGAGAGAGAGAGAGAGAGAGAGAGAGAATGCAACTAATGGGTCGGGAAAGCTAAATTAATCTTAATACTTTAGAAAGCCTGGCCCAAGACAGAATCAGGAAAGTGATGGAAGACAGAAGTAAAACATCAACAAGTATGTGGCAGCACGCCTTTGCAGACTGATGACTGGTGTCAGCAATGTGAGGTCACCGGCACTTGATTCCAGTTCCATAAGTTCTGAAACTGCAGGCTCCGATGACTGGTGTCGGGAATGTGTGGTCACTGGCACTTGATTCCAATTCCACTGTCCCTGAAAACATACATCATATTCGTTGACATTCAAATTCTGATCTGATATTCTCCATCACCTCAAAGTGATAAATTCATCTGACTGCATTGTGCTGAAGCAAATCTTTGGAATTATTCCTTGCAGGTCATTGTCACAAGCTTTTTAAGCTTGAACAGAATTCATTTTAAAGGGATTTTTCAGACATTTAAACATTTGTCTAAAGTTACCTCTAGGTTCTGCTTTAGACAAGATTGGTTTATTCTGCAGATAATCTTTTGTCTATTGACTTTTTTCTTTAACCCCATGGAAGATTGGACCAGAGTAAGGGGGATAATGATGAGAGAGAGAGAGCAGTCAAGTATGTGGCCGGCAGCATACCTTTGTTCTAACTGTAAAACACGCTGACTGGCGTCAGCAATGTGTGGTCTCTTGATTCCAGTTCAATAAGTTCTGAAACAGCAGGCTCAGACGACTGCTGCCAAGAATGTGTGGTCACTGGCATCTGATTCCAGTTCCACTGTCCTGAAAATATACATCACATTCGTTGGCATTCAATTCTGATGTCGGTTACCTCAAAATGTAAATTCTTTTGACGATATTGCTTTGAAATGTAAGTTTGGAAATTTTCTTGGCAGGTCTTTTTCCATACCTTTAAAAGTTTTAAGTAGCGCAATTGTTGCGTTTTTGAAGATGAAATTTCCAGATTTCTATAACACATTTGTCAAAATCCATATTTGATTTTTGCCTCTGATCTGATAGGTTTATTCTAAGATTTTACATATAAAAGTTTTTAACCTATCGAACGAAAAAGAAATAAATTTTTAAAAAAACAATAGAGAGACCCACTGACAGACCAACCGACAGAAGTAATCATCTATTTACATCAAACTTCATGAAACCAGTTGTGGAGAGAGAGAGAGAGAGAGAGAGAGAGAGAGAGAGAGAGAGAGAGAGAGAGAGAGAGAGATGAGAGAGAGAGAGAGAGAGAGAGAGAGAGAGAAGACAGACAGACAGACAGACAGACAGACAGACAGACAGACAGACAGACAGACAGACAGACAGACAGACAGACAGACAGACAGACACAGACAGAGACAGAGAGCGAGCGAGAGCGAGAGCGAGCGAGCGAGCGAGCGAGAGAAATCGAAAGAGAGAAACAGACAGACAGACAGACACACAGAGAGAGACAGACAGACAGACAGACAGAGACATTAACTAGAAAGAAATCACTAATCTTGCCTATAGATAAGCACCTGTTCAACTGTAGCTGCACAGTCTTCAAAATACGTACGCATGCAAAACCTTCCTGGAGCATGTTCCGCAGCCCAGATGATGTTCACACCCCTGAAGAGGATTCTAAAGACCTCCTCCCTATATGATCCACATGACGATTTTTTAAACACCGGATTAGGACCCTGTGACATGAAGGATTGGACAGAGTGACAAAGATTGTCAGTTTAGGAAACACTGGAGGACTGGGGGGGGGGGGGGGGAGTGACCGAACCACAACCCTTTATGAGCTCTGTTGATCGGTGGTGTTTTCGGACACCAGGTGACTTGAGTCGTAGATGGTGTTTTAGACACCAGGTGAGGGTGGTGTTTTCGGACACCAGGTGACTTGAGTCGTAGATGGTGTTTTCGGACACCAGATGGAGTCACAGCCCCTCACAAGCTCCGTTGAAGCCTTGTGGTGTGAACATGGTGTGTACGGACAACACCTGATTGGGTCAAAATCCCTCCAGAGCTCTGTTGAAGCCTTGTAGTTGTACGTGGTGTTTACGGACACCAGGTGACAGGCTCATACCCCCCTCATGAGTTTTCCTAATGTCTTGTTGGCGGCGTTTTTGCAAACCAGGTAACGAAGCTCATGAACCCTGTCGATGCCTTGTAGTTGTAGGTGGTGTTTTCGGACACCAGGTAACGGGGTCATTGCCCCTCATGAGTAATGCCTTGTGGGTGGTGTTTTCGCACACCAGGTGATAGGGTCAGAACCCCGCATGAGCTACGATGCTTCGGGGGTGGTGTTTACGGACACCAGTTGACAAGAGTCGCAACCACTTAACCCTGCATAAGCTCTGTTGATGCCTTGAAGTTGCAGGTGGGGTTTTCGGACACCAGGTGACAGTCACAACCCTTAACCCTGCATAAGCTCTGTTGATGCCTTTAAGTTGCAGGTGGTGTTTCCGGACACCAGGCGATAGGGTCACAACCCCGTATGAGTTTTTATGATGCTTCGAGGGTGGTGTTTTCTCACACCAGGTGACAAAGTCACAACCCCTCAAAAGTCCGGCAGTGGACAGGGTAGTCCAACAGAAAAGACTACAAGTCTGACAGAACTTCGGGAGCAACATTTGAGTTAGAGCATGGGGGAATATGGAGATGAGCTTTGCATCTCTTCCCTTTTTTGAGCAATGTAAACGCGCGTTTCACAGAGCCTCCTTTTCTGGGACATGCCCGTGGGCTGTGTAAGGCAGCGGCTACACAACTGGTGAATTTGCCTGCTCACCTCTATGCATTCCACTGTATATTAAGTGGTTTTTCTTTCCGCAAATGCTCACTGCTCTCTCAAGTCTTTCTCGAAGGGTTTCTGATGTGGTCACTATGTCATATAGACTGCATTCTGTTGCAGACATGTCCACTACGTTACCGGACTGCGAGCACAGTCCTGTGGGATCTGAAAGTATGCAACCGTATGCATGAATTCTACGCGTGCGAGGGAAACGGAATATCCCTATTTTGAAGACGAAGGCATCTTCAAGTCTCAGATCCCAAGTGAACAAAGCCCTTCAGGGCCTTGAAGGTTTCCTTTTTCCTCCATCCTCTATCCTTCCCTAACAGGGTCCTTGACAAAAAAGAAACAGACAAAAAAAAGAAAATAAATCAATCATGTGGACATATAGTTCAGAGGTCTTGTCTCCCTGGTTCATCTGACAGCGTTGTCGCCATAGCTTCTGTGGTGAGAAGGTTCCATGACATTTGGGAAATGTCTGATGACAAAAGCAAACACAAACATTCTCTAATAAAAACCAAAAACAAATTATATGTGCGTGTATGCGTGCGTGCGTGTGTGCCTGAAAGAGTATGTGTGTAAGCGAGTGCGTGCGTGCGTGCGTGTGTGTGCGTGTGTGCACGCGCGCGTGTGTGTGCGCGCGCGCGCGTGTTCGCACGCGTCCGTATGTTCGCACGCGCGCACGGAAAAGTGTCAACCTCAAATTTTTACCAGCACTGAAGTTCAAGTGCGCGTCACCCAGTAAAACGAACCCCATTTCAAGCCAACGTACCGATTTCCAAAACAAAACAGACCTTCCGGTATGACTGATTCTGAACAGAATCATCTGCGCTTGAATTCTTCAACAAAAAGCAGCCATACTCATGTCCCAACAGTTTATTACGACACTACAATATCACGGTATTTAGCCAAGCCGTATTGAAGCGGTAAGTATAGCCGACATTTTTGTTGGGCGTTTTACAATAACAGACGTCTATCCACCCAGAAAGAGGTCGACAACAGTAATGATCGACTCACGCAGTAACGCGGCGTAACACGAAACGAGCAGTGCAAGTCCACAACACAAGTGTTCCGCGACAAGTGGACATTTTGTGAAAAGTTCCGCACTTTTTCTAGTTGGTGGTTCCGCGCTGGTTCCGGCGGCACTAGCCTATTCAAATCTAACAATAATTATTCTGATCAAAGTATTGTCAAATACTGGTGTCGATTTTCTTGATTTTAAACTCAATTTTGTAGAAGAGCACCCCCTTAAAAATAAACCCCAAACAAAAAAACCCACGAAAACCCAAGCACAAGAATGACAGAAAAGCATACAGAATATAGTTTTGTCATTATAGACATTCACACATTGTGACAAAGTGACTTTATTAGCAACAGTTTACGTCATTTTGTGTTTGTTCTTGGGTAGGAGCTACAAAGTTGCAACCCTCTTTATCTACAATTAAAGTAGTGGCATTCCGACTTCCCGAATTGTGTTTAGACACCTGTATGCATAGTTTATTGTTGGTTTTTTTGGTGTGTGTGTGGTTTTTTTTGTTGTTGTTTTTTTTGGGGGGGTAAGATTTTTAAAGCTCATCCATTCCTATTCCCACGAAATGACCTCTTCGAAAGGCAAAAACGTTAACTTGTGCACCGGGAGTTCAGCATACATAATGCACACAGGACTTCGGTGTGTAGTCTGATCTAAAGGACTCTGGGGGGGGGGGGGGGGGGGGGGGGGCCGAGTTGGTACTGTTAACTCCAGGGGGAAAATCTCGAGTGGGCGAATCAATGGTGGCTCGATCCTAGGTGTCTGGCCACAAGCCCAACACTAACCACTGAGCTTTACTGCCCCTAACAAATGCATAAAATAGGCTTGTTGACTTCAATTTAAAAAATGAAACAAGCCGCCTACAAAGTCGACAGTTGCATGCTGTTCAAAATATTTACGATTGCAAACATTAAAATTATTCACCTATTAAACAAATAAATACACTGCTATCGATAATATTTTATAGGACAAGAATAAAATGTCGTGGAAAGAAGGAAATCCGAAAAGACATGGAGGGGGGAGGGTGCAGACAAAGTACAAGAGGGAAGGAGAGAAAGTGCAAGATGGAACGGGAAAGAGGGAGGAAGAGAGAAGGATAGAAAGAGGGATGGAGAGAGACACAAAGAGGGGAAGGATGAAAGAAAGAGGGTTGTAAGAGAGGAGAGAGGAGGGAAAGGGGGGGGGGGTCATGCGTGTGTGTATAGCAACTGTAAAATGAACGTTTCGGTTTCGGGAAGAGGGGGGGTGGGTGTTTATTTTTTTTCTAGGTAAATCGCTACCTAAGAATGCGATCACGGCATACACAAAAACCAGGTAAGATAGCACAAGAATAAAAACAAATACTTTAGAACAAAATGAAAAAAAAGATAATGGGTATGTCTTTTTGTTACAGTTAATCTTTTTTAAAAAATCCTGGTAAATAAAAAACAGCAAAATAGTTACCTGTCTTCGACATTTCCAGTTTCCATCTCCTTGTGCTCCCATGTTATGCGGCTTCCTTCTTTCCTTTCGCTACCACCTTCATTAAGATTCTGTAGACTATACGAGGAGGGGGGGGGGGGGGGGGTGCTTGAGTATGAAGATTCTGTAGACTGTCGAGGGATGGTGTGCTACGAGTATGAAGATTCTGTACACTGTCGAGGGGGGAAGGGGGGGCTGGAGTATGAAGTTTGAGACGACGAGGGAGGAGGGATGGGGGAAGGGGTGGGTGTAGGTTACCTTCGGGATTTCAAACCTTCCAGGATGGGGCTGAGAGCAGCTTCTGCAGGAATACTTTCCAGTCTGTGGTCCTGGGAAGGATTTCTGTCTGTAGAGTGCCCTGCAGCAGTTTGGGAGGTGGCAATGCTGCAGGAGCTGCAGACTGAACGTCGGGTTCCTTGTGGTGCAGACTGGTTCTTGGTGGTGTGGTGGTGGTGGTGGTTGCAGATGTTTATCAGGCTTCTGTTGTATTCAGACTGGTGATGGATGGGGGGGGGGGGGGTTGCAGATATGTTCAGGCTTCTGTTGTATTCAGACTGGTTCTTGGTGGTGTGTGTGTGTGTGGGGGGGGGGGGGGGGGTGCAGATGTTTATCAGACTTCTGTTATGGTGCTTGTAGAAGAGTCGAGTTGAACACACGGATGGCTATGTGTCTGTGTCTGCTTCCTGAAAAAACAAATGCCACTGCGTTAGATTGATAAAAAAAAGACCTGGGTCAAGTTTTAACATATTTTTTATCAAAGGTACATGGATTGTACATCACATTATGCGGACAGATTCCACTGATGTGTTCATTTCAGTGCTTTTATTTTTGTATCCTAAGTTCTGTAGACCAACGATGTAGCTGATACCCTTTCAATGCACACAGGACATCTAGCTCACACTTTTTTCGGCGGGGGGGGGGGGGGGGGGGGGGGGTAGCCTAGTAGTTTGTAATCTGTGCATGTTCAAGCCACTACCTGGACACCTTTTTGAGGTTCTATTTATCAACACTTAAGTTTACTCGTTCCGACTTCACTGCTCCGGAGGTCTGTCGCAATGACACTAAACCAAGGCCCTGTTTGCTTACGCACGCAGAGTACCTTGCACAAGTTGAATCCTGTTTTGCACACAGGTGAAATCCCGTTCCGCCTTTCGGGAAAGAAAGCTATTACAAATACGAATACAACTTTTAATATTTCAAGAACACGATAAATCTATTGGGGCGGGGGGGGGGTGGGGGGTCAAGCATAGCTAAGACAACATTGTGTGCCGGTAGGAACGGATGACAATGTCAATGCATGCACACTGGTGTGGAAATCATCTGACGGCAACAGATCAAAGGTTCAAATTCACTCCTGTGGTGAGGTTTTTTGTTTTTTTTTGTTTAGCTATAACTGATATTTTAAGTTCACAGTGGTACCACACACGTCCGCGCGCACGCACACACAACACACAACATACGTGGGCACGCTCTAAACACATGGTCTATTCGTGATCTGACAGCTCGGAATGGAGCCATCCATGAGATACCTGTTTTCGGGGATTTTTTACCATGGACCTAACATCGTACTGATTCCACTCCCCTAAAATCCTTTCGGTGAGACTATAAACCAAGGCCTTGTGTTCAAGCGCTCGCAGAATATCTTGGCAGTTAGAAACCCGTTGCAGCTTTCAAAAGAGGCCATTGTGTGCGTAATCACATGCCCACACACGTGTCATGTTCAGTGCCATTACTGTAGATGTGAGCAAAACCAAGTGCATATCCAAAAAAATCTCACTATTCGGGCAACCCGTTATTTGCAGAAAAATTGGTCAGTACAATGAAGACCCAAAAGGAATGGGTTCCCTCAAGTCCACCTTGTCCAAAAACTCAATGCACCAACGACTCCTAAACAAGTCAATGCAGTGAACTGGCAAAGTGGGTGAACTCGGACATTTTACCCCACCTTTTCATTGTCGAGATGCAAAGTTTTAGTTCAGAACCCAGAAGACAACAACATCATTCTTTACAAGACCGTTTCCATTGAAAACATGTAGTAACCACAATGGAAAACAATGTGTATGATAAACAAGAACAGCAATAATTACCTGTAGGTGCAGTTCAAAATGGCCGGGCAGCAACACTGGTGAACGTCTTGCCCTGTCGCTTGCACGCTCAAGTTGTCTGTGTCAGCGTCAGGTGATCAGTGCAGATGAAGTGGATATGCTAGCAAACGCAGCGGTCCCCTTCTGCCAATCAGTGAGCAGAGTTCACCACGTGACGTTGCGAGACGCGAGTTCAGTCCCCCCTATCGTCTGTCTCCATCTTTAGTCCCTTGTCTTGGAAAAAAAAAGCATTATCCTCTCTCTCTCTCTCTCTCTCTCTCCTCTCTCTCTCTCTCTCTCTCTCTCTCTGAATGTGCACCTATTGTCTTATCATGTTTACCTCCATATTGAGAATTGCTTTTATACATATTTTGTACTCTCTATTTAATAATCACTTGTGTTGAATGTTACTGATTTTTGTTAACTTTTAATTGATTATCTTTTAAGTAAGCTGAATAACTATGTCCATCATGATTACGATATGGTTAGGAGCGTGATTTTTATTGACCATAATCTAGATTAATGAAGGTATTAGAATATATTGTCCCAAAAATGTGCCTTACAGCAGATAGATTCCTCTCGTATTCCGGTACATAATTTTATTTAATGGGTGCCATTACTCTTTTTTTTTTTGGCTCGTCTTCTGTGATGTCCCGGTACTGCTGTTCCCGCGCCACTCATTTCAATCTCCCCGCACAGCCATACCCTGATTCGTTGTGTCTCATCCCGGGATCGGTATCCACAGGGAGCACATCAATATTTGGCCGCCGTGGGCCACCAGCCAGAGGGGCCCTGCACTGCTGCTGGGTCACTTTGGTGGTGTTCAGTGGTGCCTGTTCTGATCTAGCATACGCAGGACACCACCTCTAAGCTCCCTACTAACGACAGTATTAGCTCAGTCGGGGAGCCAGACTGAGGGGGTGGCACTACTCTTGTGGCAACGAGCTCTCTCCGGGGAGAGCAGGCCGAACTTCACGTAAAAAATTTACCGTGAAAATAAAAGGTACATAAATACAGAAAAGCACTACCACCACGAAGAAGAAGACGAAGAAGAAGAGGAGGAAGAAGAAAATCATTAATAAAAATAAAATAATAATAATAATAATAAATATATAATAATAATAATAATAATAATAATAATAATGAAATAATAATAATAATAATAATAATAATATAATAATAAAAAAATCATGAAGGAAGGTGGCAGGATGGTTAAGACGTTCGTCTGCCAATACGTAAACCGTGAGTTTCTGGGTTCGTACCCAGCCTCGCCCTTTCTTCCCAGTTTGACGAAAAAATCGAACTGAATGTCAAAGTCATTCGGATGAGACTATAAACCGAGGCCCCGTGTGCGAACGCACGCAGAAATCTTGCGCACACGTTAAAACCCCGTTCCGCCTTTCGAAAGAGCAGGCCATCGTGTGCCGGTAGGAGCGGATGACGAAATTATTAAAACCCAGCATGCACACAGGTGTCGTGTTTAGACACCATCCCTGATGGAAAAATCGGGGAGTTGGAGTCCCAAGGCGGCTTGGGGCTGTATATGGCAACGTTCTGGTGGCTCCTGCGACGGTACTGGAACCATTCGTATCGGTCATTGCCTTTCCAATGGATCATTCCAGTGGCGTGGGAGGGGGGGGGGGGGGGGTCTGCTGCATGGGTAACAGCTTGTACATTTACCTACCCAGGCTTTGCGCTCTAAAGACTAGAGCGCAACTCCATAGTCTTCCGAGACTGCGGGTGCCTACTTATTATTATTATTATTATTATTATTATTATTATTATTATTATTATTATTATTATTATTATTATTATTATTATTATTATATGTTGTCACGTTAGCTACAAGTGTGTTTTATTTTTAAAAGAATTCGCTGTAATTCATTGCATTATTCAAATACATTTATTTAGGTATAAAAATATAAATATTGCATGCCAAGCTTTTCAAATTCTACTTCATTATTGTGACTGTAATCATCTTTACCAACTGTGCCCCCCCCCCTCCCCCGGTACAGACACATTCTTTACAAAAAGAAATACCTCTCAATCTCAGATCAAGCAGAACATTTGTTTGAGATTGTAATAAAGTCCCAGTGGATTTATCCGATTTAGAGACTCTGACTTAGAATTTGTGGATTTATCTGATTTAGAGAACATTTTGGCACTGCGGGCCACCCTAAACAATTTTTACAATTCTTGAAGCAACTGTGCCAGGCCCGCGCAAGCACAAGAGAGATGCACAAGCCTGAACATCTCAACAAGAAGGATCTTTTGCTTTTGTACTTCAATTTATGCATTGAGTGGTCTAAGGTAACAAACTCTATTCTGGGGTCTCGGTTTTCATGACGTCATTATTTCCCTTGAATAAGCATTTCTCGCCTACGAATTTTGCACGTACATGCACGCATTAGTTTTTGGATGTGTTTTGAGTTTCTTTTCAGAAGAAATGAAACTGTAGTCTGGAGGAGAGGATTCAGCAGCTGCATGATGTGGATGAGGCCTGGATAGGGTGCTGATCACAGTGTTCTGGAGGAAAAAAGCAGGGAACATTCCATCAAATAAAAGGAAAGGGGTAAAGACTGTACACGTACAACACATACACAAGCCCCAATCGGGCGCCTGTGTGTGTGCGTGCACACACACGTAACACACACACACGCACGCGCGCGGCGCGCGCGCGCATACACACACACACTTGTATATTTATTTGTTTATTCGTTTATTCATTCATTTATTATTTCATTGATGTATTCATATATTATTTATATAAATACCATCATGTGCATCATATAATGAGAGAGGGGCAAGGCAAGGAAACGCAAGGCAAAGGCAAAGCAAAGGCAAGGCAAGGAAAAATCTTTCATTTCGAGGATTATGAATAAACACTCGTGAGCTTTTTTACATTCAGTCCACGCCTTTATCAGGGATAAGGTCAAGATGAAAAAACCTCTGGATAGCAACAATAATAATGATCTAAATACCAAGAACAAAAAAAAACCATACCCAGTAGCAAACAAGAGACAAGAAACAAGGCAGAAATACAATAATATGGTAATTTAAAAAACCCATTCTGAAACGAAAATATAGAATCAAACGATGATTTTGAGTTTTTTTTTAAAGTGCTAATAACTAAAGGCAAACAAGAGATAATTATAATGAAGTAAACAACAAACAATATAACTACCACCATCTTTCAAGAAAATAAGTCATATAAATCATAGCATTTTGATAAAAGGTGAGAAAAAAATCACACACACACACACACCCCTGTAGAACTGACAAAGCTTCTGGCTGGTCCAGATGCTGTATGTATGTATATATAGATATAGATATCGATATGTAAAGTTATATATATAATATATATATATATGAATAACATGTATTATATATATATATATATATATTATATATATATATATATATATATTATATTATATTATATATATAAAGAATGGAAAGGCGCAGCAGTGTGGCGACGTGCTCTCCGGAGGGATGAGCCCGAATTTCAAGCAGAGGAATCTGCTGTGACATAAAGTGGTTATAGAATATAAAAAATAGATACATGAATATAATACAGCTTGGCAATGGCATTTCCAACAGTCACATGACACAACAATTCAAAGTTGGTAAACCTTGGAGCTCTAGCTGAGGAGCAATTAAATAACACACTATAGTCTGAAAAAGGGAGCAAAGGCGTAAACATGGTTACTTTTTTATTTCCCTTTTTTTCCCCAAGAATTTTTAACCTTCCTGCGGAAAAAAGATTATTTGAGTCGTGATTTTTCTTCATCATTGCATGAATATTTTATAGAAAAAGCTGTAGTACGCATATTTTTAGTTTTCTTTTTATTTATGAGTTTTCAGAAAATATATTGAACATTTATACGACTAAAATCTCAAGTACCAGAATTAAGTTCTTACAAAGAAATATTATGTTGTAGTTTTGAAATAGTTTTAAGCACTGTCTGGTTTCACAAATGCTTGTATTCCATTATGTGTAGTGAAACGAGTCAGTAGTCATTTGGATTTTTGTTAGGGATGACATGTAATCTATGAAGAATCTATGCAAATAGGTTCATTATTAAAGTAATAAAACAGTACGGGACACACACACACACACACACACACACAAACCATATGAATGGTTGGAGAAAATGAAAAGATTTCATGTGAAGTATAGAATAGATGGTAGTACATAGCAAAAGGATTACGAGAAAACTATACAAAGTGTTTGATTTACATTACAGATCAAGCCAGAACTGGCTAGATAAAGGAAAAAAACAACCCACAGGCAAACTGAAAAGGTAAAGGGACAAAACTTAGAAAGCAGATGGCTTGTTCCTTTCCCTGTATTCAATGGGTTGTTTTTTTTACCTCAAGACATCAGCTTGACCTGGCTTTTCTTAATCATCACAGTTACAAATGTGTTATAGAGTGATGCATGTGCAACCTCATTTATTTGTTTTTCTTGGTCCAGAAAATATATCTAGAATAACTATGAATAGAATGTCAAGTACCAGAGCAAATTGATTGCTGAAAATGCTGATATTGCAGTCAATAATGGTTTCACTCTCTGGCTCCACACACTCTTGTATTTTTTTAAAAATTCTGTTAGGGTTGGTAAGTACAATTACTGTGCACACTTAATAATAATAAAGAACAAACTTGTACACAAAAGCTTAGGAAACAGGATATTTACACTAGCCCATGTGACAAAATGGGATTCATACAACATAATCATGTAGTTTGCATAACACTAAAGTACATGGGATAAATCAAAAGAGGATCGTTGTCTATTTCATTTTCACACATCTTCAGATTTGCCATGTAAACTTGGGTCATCTGACCAAAAATGTTACAATGAACATTGATTTGGGGTTAGGAATTATCTGTGATATTGGAATCAGATCAGCTTTTTTTTTTAGGTAAAAAAGAAACATAACATCAAGTAAACCACGACAATGCCGACTGAAAAAAATATGAAGACTATATCAAAGAAACAAATACAAAGATTGAGACAAGTATTTTAGAACGGAAAGAAAGAAGAACAAATAAAGAGAGGTTAACGTAAAATTCAACCGGGAGTAGTTCAAACAAAAATCTTACAGTAGAAACAAAACATTGAAATATGTCCTAAAGCCTTGATGCCACAGGTATTTTCTCTTTTTTGTTGCTGCTAGGACTTAGATTTTTACCCATATTTCACTCTCACACATTCTCAAAAGAAAATATTACATGACATTAGACATC
>CM060322.1:17141538-17144038 GCA_030674155.1 Stramonita haemastoma | reverse complement strand
CATGTGAAGTATAGAACAGATGGTAGTACATAGCAAAAGGGTTATAGAAAACTATACAAAGTGTTTGATTTACATTACAGATCAAGCAAGAACTGGCTAGATAAAGGGAAAAAACCCCGCAGGCAAACTGAACAGGTAAAGGGACAAAACTTAGAAAGCAAATGGCTTGTTCCTATCCCTGTATTTAATGGGTTTTTTTTTACTTCAAGACATCAGCTTGACCTGGCTTTTCTTAATCATCACAGTTACAAATATGTTATAGAGTGATGCATGTGCAACCTCATTTATTTGTTTTTCTTGGTCCCAGAAAATATATCTAGAATAACTATGACTAGGATGTCAAGTACCAGAGCAAATGTATAGCTGAGAATACTGATTTTGCAGTCAATAATGGTTTCACTCTGGCTCCACACACGCTTGTATTCTTTAAAAATTCTGTTAAGGTGGTAAGTATAATTACTGTGCACACTTAATGATAATAAGGTACAAACTTGTAGACAGAAGATTAAGAAACAGGATATTTACACTAGCCCATGTGAAAAAATGGGATACATATAACATAATTATGTAGTTTGCATAACACTAAAGTACATGGGATAAAACAAAAGAGGATCGTTGTCTATTTCATTTCCACACATCTTTAGATTTGCCACATAAATCTGGGCTATCTCACCAGAAATGTTACACTGGACATTGATTTGGGGTTAGGAGTTACCTGTGATATTGGAATCGGATCAGCTTTTTTTTTAGGTAAGAAAGAAACATAACATCAAGTAAACCACGACAATGCCGACTTTAAAATATAATATTATGAAGACCATATCAAAGAAACAAATACAAATATTGAGACAAGTATTTTAGAATGGAAAGAAAGAAGAAGAAAAAAAAGAGAGGTTAACGTAAAATTCAACCGGCAGTAGTTCAAGCAAAAATCTTACAGTAGAAACAAAACATTGAAATATGTCCTAAAGCCTTGATGCCACAGGTATTTTCCTCTTTTTTGTTCCTGCTAGGACTTAGATTTTTACCCATATTTCACTCTCACACATTCTCAAAAGAAATAAATTATTACATGACATTAGACATCTGTCAGATATGTGAAATGTGTTACAATCTGAAAAAAAAAAATCCGTTATTAGACTCTGCTACAGACTACTCATACAGCATGTCAGAAAACCTCACAGGGAGTTAGAAAGATTATTATAAAAAAGAAAAAGTAGGGAAATGACTAAGTTATTTTTTTCTAGTTTTGTATTTGCTCCTTCCAGAAGAGAAGACGAATGGATGAAGACATACTCCTTAAACACAGGCAGAAGTAAGGGACAAGGAAGGTGGGGATGGGTGGGAGGAGAAGAGCAAGGAGATGCTTTCCATGGCTTATGAACGTTAACGAAAGAAATGGCGCTGGAGTTTTTGCTTTTTATATGTTTCTTGGCTAGAGGTCCAAGGTGAATTAATGGTGAGATTTTGAGTATGGAATCGTACACACACAACACACAAACACGAACGCACGCACGCACGCACGCACACACACACACATGCGGGCGGGCGCGCACAAGTGCACACACCCCCCCCACGCATACTCTTCCTTTCATTCTTCTACTTTTTCGTATCATACAGTTTCTTTCTTCTTCCTCTCTTTTCAAAAATGTTATCCTCTAAATTATATAATCTTCTTTATTTAACAGTGATGTTGTGCCTTTCGGCAAATGTGTAAAGAAACACAACATTCTCCACAAGTATACAGATCAAACCGAATCAGACCAGAATAGAACAAGCCACGGAGAGACAAAGGAAGGATTAATCTTATCAAGGCGTTTATAATTGCTGTACAGTCTGCCAGAAATTTTCTCTCTGAAGGCAAATCTGGAACTAAATCTTTGGGCAAAAAATACGGATGCTGTTTTGTAATGTTGATAGGGTTATAACTGATCAAATATTACTACAAGATAATACTGATAAATATTCTGAAAATTTAAAAACTTATCCTTCGCAACATTTTAAAGCCCTACAAATTACTTTATCTTACGTATAATTGCCACGAAGAATTTTGTTTCTAATCCTTTCAGAACTTTTTGAATCAATGGAATCTGTTTTCACATCAATGTTTCCAACCAAAACCTACGTTTGCAAGAGGAATTTATTTTTACACGTGTACGCAGCTTGCAACTTTTTAAAAATCGAAATTAAGATTTCTGGTCTAATAACTTTCATGTTTTACTATTTATAGATTTTTTTTTACCATCACTTTGCAGTAATTCAATTTCGAATTTGAATATGTACATTTTCAAACAAGTGATTAGCTCGATAATATCATTTTGGTATTTATTTCTTTTATTGAGAAAAGGCTCTCTGATAAAATGAATCCCTGTCATAGATGTTGGTTGTATGCATGACTGTCTGCATACATTGGAATATTTACCTATGTTCTTTATTGCAACTTCTTCTTCTCCTTCGTTCTTATGACCGGAATGGTAGTGGAGGAGACATGAGAGACGAT
>CM060322.1:17129038-17136538 GCA_030674155.1 Stramonita haemastoma | reverse complement strand
ATTCAATGGGTTTTTTTACCTCAAGACATCAGCTTGACCTGGCTTTTCTTAATCATCACAGTTACAAATATGTTATAGAGTGATGCATGTGCAACCTCATTTATTTGTTTTTCGTGGTCCCAGAAAATATATCTAGAATAACTATGAATAGAATGTCAAGTACCAGAGCAAATTGATTGCTGAAAATGCTGATATTGCAGTCAATAATGGTTTCACGCTCTGGCTCCACACACGCTTGTATTAAAAAAAATTCTGTTAGGGTTGGTAAGTATAATTACTGTGCACACTTAATAATAATAAGGAACAAACGTGTACACAAAAGCTTAAGAAACAGGATATTTACACTAGCCCATGTGACAAAATGGGATTCATATAACATAATTATGTAGTTTGCATAACACTAAAGTACATGGGATAAAACAAAAGAGGATCGTTGTCTATTTCATTTTCACACATCTTCAGATTTGCCATGTAAACTTGGGTCATCTGACCAAAAACGTTACAATGAACTTTGATTTGGGGTTAGGAATTATCTGTGATATTGGAATCAGATCAGCTTTTTTTTTAAATAAAAAAGAAACATAACATCAAGTAAACCACGACAATGACGACTGAAAATTATGAAGACTATATCAAAGAAACAAATACAAAGATTGAGACAAGTATTTTAGAATGGAAAGAAAGAAGAACAAATAAAGAGAGTTAAACGTAAAATTCAACCGGCAGTAGTTCAAACAAAAATCTTACAGTAGAAACAAAACATTGAAATATGTCCTAAAGGCTTGATGCCACAGATATTTTCTTCTTTTTTGTTGCTGCTAGGACTTAGATTTTTACCCATATTTCACTCTCACACATTCTCAAAAGAAATATTACATGACATTATACATCTGTCAGATATGTGAAATGCGTTGCAATCTGAAAAAAAAAATCCGTTATTAGACTCTGCTACAGACTACTCATACAGCATGTCAGAAAACCTCACAGGGAGTTAGAAAGATTATTAAAAAAAGAAAAAGTAGGGAAATGACTAAATTATTTTTTTTTCTAGTTTTGTATTTGCTCCTTCCAGAAGAGAAGACGAATGGATGAAGACATACTCCTTAAACACAGGCAGAAGTAAGGGACAAGGAAGGTGGGGATGGGTGGGAGGAGAAGAGGAAGGAGATGCTTTCCATGGCTTATGAACGTTAACGAAAGAAATGGCGCTGGGGTTTTTGTTTTTTTATATGTTTCTTGGCTAGAGGTCCAAGGTTAATTAATGGTGAGATTTTGAGTATGGAATCGTACACACACAACACACACACACGAACGCACGCACGCACGCACGCACACACACACACACACACACACACACACACACACACACACACACACACACACATGGGGGCGGGCGCGCACAAGTGCACACACACACCCCACGCATACTCTTCCTTTCATTCTTCTACTTTTTTGTCTCATACAGTTTCTTTCTTCTTCCTCTCTTTTCAAAAATGTTATCCTCTAAATCATATAATCTTCTTTATTTAACAGTGATGTTGTGCCTTTCGGCAAATGTGTAAAGAAACACAACATTCTCCACAAGTATACAGATCAAACCGAATCAGAGCAGAATAGAACAAGCCACGGAGAGACAAAGGAAGGATTAATCTTATCAAGGCGTTTATAATTGCTGAACAGTCTGCCAGAAATTTTCTCTCTGAAGGCAAATCTGGAACTAAATCTTTGGGCAAGAAATACGGATGCTCTTTTGTAAAGTTGATAGGGTTATAACTGATCAAATATTACTACAAGATAATACTGATAAATATTCTGAAAATTAAAAAAATTATCCTTCGCAACATTTTAAAGCCCTACAAATTACTTTATCTTACGTATAATTACCACGAAGAATTTTGTTTCCAATCCTTTCAGAACTTTTTGAATCCATGGAATCTGTTTTCACAGAAATGTTTCCAACCAAAACCTACGTTTGTTAGAGGAATTTATTTTTACACGTGTACGCAGCTTGCAACTTTTTAAAAATCTAAATTAAGATTTCTGGTCTAATAATTCTTATGTTTTACTATTTATAGATTTTTTTTACCATCACTTTGCAGTAATTCAATTTCAAATTTGAATATGTACATTTTCAAACAAGTGATTAGCTCGATAATATCATTTTGGTATTTATTTCTTTTATTGAGAAAAGGCTCTCTGATAAAATGAATCCCTGTCATAGATGTTGGGTGTATGCATGACTGTCTGCATACATTGGAATATTTACCTATGTTCTTTATTGCAACTTCTTCTCCTTCGTTCTTATGACCGGAATGGTAGTGGAGGAGACATGAGAGACGATTCTGCAGCCAGCCGTCTCCATCCAGCCCTGTCCTCCGCCTTCCGAATGAGTGTTGGACTGTCCAGGTGGGTCCACTCCTTGATGTTATCCATCCAGCTTTTGGTTTGTCTGCCTCGGCGTCTGCCACCTTCTAGCGTTCCTTGTAGGACTGCCTTGGGGAGGGTGTTGTGGCGTGTGACATGGCCGAACCATGCCAGCTTCCTTTTCTTGACAGTGGCTAGTAGGGGTTCCTGAGGGCCAGCCATCGGTGCGACTTGACTTCGCACATAGGTGTTTGTTTTCCTATCCTTCCAGAAAATTCCAAGCAGTCGCCTGAAGCATTTTGTCTCGAACGTCTGGATCTGCTTGGTGGTTTCAGTGGTCATTGTCCAACTTTCGCAGCCGTAGAGCAACATGTCTACCCATAACTAAAAACGAAAATGAGGACATTAACATTAGAAAAAAGAACACACAATTTAGAAAAACAACAAAGCAACAAAAGCAAGAAAGCAGAAACTTTTTGGTGTCACGACAACGTAACCACCTATTATGTAAAATGAATTACATCAACAGATCGGTTCTTCTATTAAGTTATGATTATAAAGAAAAAAACATAGATTTTTGATATCCAACCCCAAAAGGATAAAACCTGTCTTTATTTGTTTTTCTTCGCCTGTCATTTGTCGCTTTTCTATATTTATGTCATCCTTATCTGTTTACATACATTCCTCAATAGTATTAGGTCGGGCTAGGATTTTTTGTTGGTGACACTGGGACTATTTTTTATATTTTTCTCTATATATCTTAGCACTGATACAAACGTTTACATGTCTACGTTATTGATTTGTTTATATGCAAGCAAGAACAACTAGGAACACCTTTGTTCTTTACACAAGCCTTCCAAGCTTTTTTGCTATTTCTTTTATCCTGGTTACAGCTCAAAACATGACCAGACACTTAAGCACCTAAAGGAGGAAACATTTATCCTATATTCAACAGGAGCATTTAGAACAACAACACCAAAATATTTACAAACATCAAACTTTTAAGCAGAAAACCGATTTTTTGCCTCTCGACAATTGGTTACCCAAAACTTGTACAGCCCTAAAATAGGCTTCAAGCAAAAAAAAAAAAAAAAGGAAAATAAGAAATAACAGAGAGAAAGAGGAAAAAAGAAAGAAAGAGAGAGAGAGAGAGAGAGAGAGAGAGAGAGAGAGAGAGAGAGAGAGAGAGAGAGAGAGAGAGAGAGACAGACAGACAGACAGACAGACAGACAGACAGACAGACAGACAGACAGACAGACAGACAGACAGACAGAGAGACAGAGACAGAGACAGAGAGACAGACAGACAGACAGACAGACAGACAGACCGACCGACCGACCGACAGACAGACCGACAGACCGACAGACAGACAGACAGACAGACAGACAGAGATGAAGACCTAGACAGAATACGACAGGGAGAGACAGAGACAGACTCACCTACCCATACACACACACACTCACACACACACACACACACACACACACACACACACACACACACACACACACACACACACACACACACACACCACACACACACACACACACTCACACACACACACACACACTCACACACACACACACGCACGCACACACGCACGCACGCTCACGCTCACTCTCACTCTCACTCTCTCTCTCTCTCTCTCTCTCTCTCTCTCTCTCTCTCTCTCTCTCTCTCTCTCTCACACACACACACACACACACACACACACACACACACACACACACACACACACACACACACACACACGCACACGCACACACACTCTGTTGTATCTGGATTATCCTTTCATCCAAACGATGTTGAGAGTGAATAATACTTTTCAAAGGGACACTTCTAAAGGACAGTCCATATAGACGGAAATATATAAAGCGAAAGCTGGAGAGAGAGAGAGAGAGAAGAGAGAGAGAAGAGAGAGAGAGAGAGAGAGAGAGAGAGGAGAGAGAGAGAGAGAGAGAGAGAGAGAGAGAGAGAGAGAGAGAGAGAGAGAGAGAGAGAGAGGAGAGAGAGAGAGAGAGAGAGAGAGAGAGAGAGAGACAAGGCAAGGCAAGGCAAGGCAAGGCAAAATTCTTTTATTCGAGGATAATAGATAAGCACTCATGTGCTTTTTTACATCCAGTCCCCGCCCTTTTCAGGGAAAACATCAAGATAAAAAGATACCAAACAGTAAAACTATATGCAGTACCAAACAACATAAAGGAATAAGGACATTATACATAATAAGATAATAAAAATGCACACTTTCAGAAGACGAAAATCAGAAGCCACAATAAAATGATTTTGATTATAAAAGAAAAGAGAAGCGTTAATAGATAAGGAGCAACCAAAGAAACATAATGAAATAAACAACTTAGCAACCAAGAAAAGTCCACCCAAAAATACTTAGCTACAACATTGTTACAACTCATAACAACAAAATGAACTCAGAAGGAACTAAAGATAATACAATGATTATAATGATGACAATAAGAATAATATCAACAATAGTGATAATAGTATGATAATAATACACGTAAAACTCACTCCTACACGTAGGTCACACACCACACACACACACAACACACACACACACACACACACACACACACACACACACACACACACAACACACACAACAACATACATACATACAACATACATACATACATACATACATACATACATACATACATACATACATTCATACATACATACATACATACATACATACATACATACATACATACATACATACATACATACATACATACATACATACATACATACATACATACATACATACAACTCACTCACGCATGCACGCTCGCAGGCAAATGCACATACAAATCACACACACACACAAATGCACACACACACACACACACACACACACACACACACACACACACACACACACACACACACACACACACACACACACACACACACACACACACACACACACACACACACACACACACACAACACACACACACACTTATATTTATAAGCACATATTCGCAGGCGCACATGTACTTGAGGTGGTAGGTTTTTTTGTGTTTTTTTTTTTCTTAAAAAAAAAAAAAAAAAAATTAGTCATAGAAAAAAGAAGAATGATACAAGTCAAACAATCATATCAGGTGACAATATTATCCTTTCTTTTACATTCATACTTCATATAAAAAAGAAGAAACAAAAGCAAGCAGCAAAGTTAAAACAGAAAATAAACAAGAACAAGACATCAAAAACTTGAGGTAGGACCCATCAACAACAACAACAAAAAGTCATGCAAATCATAATATTTTAATACAAGGGGAGACGACAAATAAAAACAATTATCCACCCCCACCCCCACACACACACACAACACCCAAACACACCCACCACAACACACACACACACACACACACACACACACACACACACACCACACACACACACACACACACACACACACACACACACACACACACACACACACACACACACACACACACACACAAATTCGCGCTCATGTCATCAATAAACTTCATTTTAAAAGAAATATATGCCTAATTTTAATCAAGTCATGTAACGGAACACAAAAAGAATCCATCCGCTGTAAGGCATATATATTAAAACATACATATTCTAATACCTGAATCTTATGATTATGTATTTATGGTCATAGAAATCGCGTTCATAACCATTTTGTAATCATAATGAACATAATTATTCAGCTTACTTGAGAATTAAAAAATTATACAAAATCAACTGCATTCAACACGTGATTATTAAATAGTACAAAAAGTGAATAAAGTATTTCTCAATATGGATGATAACATGTTTAGGCAACGAGAGAGAGAGAGAGAGAGAGAGAGAGAAGAGAGAGAGAGAGAGAGAGAGAGAGAGAGAGAGAGAGAAGGAGAGAGAGAGAGAGAGAGAGAGAGAGAGAGAGAGAGAGAGAGAGAGAGAGAGAGAGAGAGAGAGAGAGAGAGAGAGAGAGAGAGAAGAGTAGAGAGAGAGAGAGAGAGGGAGAGAGAGAGAGAGAGTACACAGTACATTTTTAGCCAGGTAGTATTGCGCACAATTTTCAACTGACCAATAATATCATCACTTAACACTCCCTATCTTTTACTTATGCATATATAAAGAATATACTATATGATAAATGTGACATGAAAATAAAATATTAAAAATTTACTCTTTGAAATCAGTTACAAGTGCACAAAGATAAGATACATATAAGATACATTTAAACACACACACACAACACACACACACACCACACACACACACACACACGCACACGCACACACACACACACACACACACACACACACACACACACAGAAGAAGAGAGAGAAAGGGGGAGAATTATATATAGCCAACAGGATGAGTACTGGTTCATTAGTTTTGATGCATCAAGTGCATTAGGTGATTTTTGAAGGTCGACAATGATTGGTGCTGTTTAATTGAATCGGGAAGGGAGTTCCACAGTACAGGTCCTGAGTATAGTAAACTGGACTTGAACAAGTCTATTCTTGGGATTGGGATACTTGGCTTTTCAGTATTTCTGGAACGATTCATTGGGAACTTATATCTTAAGGATGTGGGGACAGCTCCTGCCATTATCTTAAACATCAGGATGTCCTTGTTATATTTTAGTCTTTGTTGTAGGGGGAGAATACTTAACTGAGTATAATCCACGTCAAGTAATGTTGTTTTCTTCAGGAGGATAAGTTTGAGAGCACGTTTATACAGACTTGATAAGGGTTTCATAGTGTTTGCACTGGCAGAATCCCATAGGGTTGAGGCATAGTCTATTGAGGATTGTATATAAGCTTGAAAGAATAATTTCCTTGAATGGTAGTCAAGGAAGTGTTTAATTTTAGTCAACTGGTATATTCTTTGGGACAAGTATTTGCATAGGTGAGATATGTGGTAGATCCAGCTGAGATTTTCATCAATTGTCACTCCTAGAACTTTGTGATGAGAGGTTTGTTCGATTGCTTCCTTTTTTATATGTATTGGAAACTGATTATGAGGTAAATTTTGTCGCTTTTGTCTGGTGGTGATAAGCATGCATTTTGTTTTTTGGGGGTGAATAGACATGTGGTTCAGATCTGTCCATTTGACAAGATCATTACAGCTTTGTTGTAATATGGTTGCAAG
>CM060322.1:17114038-17119038 GCA_030674155.1 Stramonita haemastoma | reverse complement strand
TTAGCCAGTCTCGGAATTCCGGGGGAGAATGGAAGAACAGACAGTTTTATGACTCGTACATGGTCTCCTTGCACACTAACAGTGCGAATATATTTTCCAAAATTAATGACGCACCTGAATGTTTTAAAGGTTTATGCTCATACATCTCGGATTCAATGTGATAGCATAGCCATACTAACTCACCTGATTAGTATATTTTTTGTCACACTTGATGATGTTATAAAAAATCAACACTTTTTTTATCAACATAATCATTTTTTTTGCCATGAAAACGTTATCGAAAAACAAATAAAAGAACTCTTTTTGTGGTTTTGTATCTTCAGTAATAATTATATCATGGTATGAATTCTACATAGAGGGGAGCTTGTTTCGTCAAAATCCATTTGCATTTTCAAAAAAATTCAAGAAACAGGAACCGATTAAAAATCAGTAATACTAAAATAATAATAAAGCAAAAAAACAAACAAACAATAATAGAAGAAGATCAATAATGTTCCCAATTCCGTCGATAGCCCAATGGTACATCAACTGGGAGGCAAGAGGTTTGATCATCATTTTGAACATGTGCATTCTATGTAGTTTTCATAAATAAACCCAACTTCTTTTTCAATTCTGAGTGTTCTACAAATTCGGGATATGGATTGAGTGCACAAAACTCAGAGAGATCACATTAACAAAAGCATAATTTTAGTGTTTTTTCATCTTAAACAATGTACATTGGATGTGTCCGTATAATATTTTTTGTTCAGGTTGATGCTGCAGTATACAACAGTCACAAAGCATGCATTTCTAGAAAAATAACATCAAAGAAACTGGATCACCGCAGCAACATGATAAAAAAAAAATCTGTATCCATCGCCATGTAACTTTTTGGGGGTTGTAAATCCCCACTTTCTGGCCCATTGTTTTGATATCCCTTTGCCAATAATTCTCGGAGCTGCAGTCATATGCAATTCAATATTCATAGAGAAAGGAAACAGAAAAACACGAGAGAGAGAGAGAGAGAGAGAGAGAGAGAGAGAGAGAGAGAGAGAGAGAGAGAGACAGAGACAGAGACAGAGAGACAGACAGACAGACAGACAGACAGACAGACAGACAGACAGACAGACAGACAGAAAAAGACAGAAGCAGACAGACAGACAGAGACAACGGACAAGACAGATAAACAGACAGATGAACAGAGACAAAGTTAAAGACAGAGAAAGACAGGCAAAGAAACGGAAAGACAAAACAAAACAAAACTAATAGCATAAAAAAAAAGATTCCCGTCTCCTGAATATTTGTGTTTTATTCCCTTCTGGCTAAGTCTGCAGATATTCACAGGCACATGCGTATGACAGGTCTCGATGTTATCATCACAAAAATATTTGCACAACTGGGTCTCAAAAGTAAGATTTTCTGAAAATTAAAACGCATAAGGGCCGGTGTACCTAGTTTTCCAGAGAAGGTCGTGCCAGAAAATCTTCAAATTAAGATAGAAGTTGGGATAACAGGTATTCTATGATTTCTATATTTTTTGCCTTAATTCTATGATCTAAAAACGTTTTTAAGAAAAGACTTATCGACATTTTCTATATGCACTTGGAAAATGGTAAAGTTTGGACTAAAAAGACATCCCGATATTTCCTATATGCATTTGGAAATTGGTAAAGTTTGGAATTCGCAGTGCGGTCTTAACTACTTGTAGCTTGGGATCTTAGATGCGTAGAATACAGGTCAAATATCAGAATATTTAAACTTCATGCATGCCTAAAGCCTAGAGATGATGCACTAGTTTTTCATCATCATGTTTCATCAAATTTGGAACCAACACCAGTATTGATCGCTACAGCAGTAATAAAGAAAATAAAAAAGAACGAGAATTACAACAAATAAAAAAGAAGAACAATGTAAGTGTGTGTTTGTGCGTGCATAGGTACTAGGTGCGTGTCTGTGTTTGTGTTTGTGTTTGTGTGTGTGCGTTTATTTGTGTGTGTGTGTGTGTGTGTGTGTGTGTGTGTGTGTGTGTGTGTGTGTGTGTGTGTGTGTGTGTGTGTGTGTGCGCGCGCGAGCGCAAGCACGCGTATGTGTAAAGTAGTATGAAAGCTCAGTGCTATGACTGTAGGAAAAGTATATTCAGCTATTATCATGGGCTTACCCTTTTATTTTTCGTTCCTCGCATACAGCTCCGATGTTCAACAAAAGATAGATTTTGCTAATGCGACCGTTTTCAATCACTAACCAGGTAGCCACTTACCGACTTCGGGGAACCATTTTTATGTGGACTGTTTAGCCCCCAAAAGTCCATCTCATAGTGAAGTGTGGCATAGTTTCAAATGTCAGATTAAGACCACATAGCATGATACTGTTAACTGTTACTGATGCATATTTTGAAAGTCGTACACAAATTCAAGCTCTCTACTGCAAGTGTCTGTAGTTCTTTGTACTGGGTGACACTTTGATTTAACAAGAAAAAAATGAAGAAAAAGCTTACAATGTAAAGAGATAAACTCCAACAAACAGGATCCACACAGAACTGTTATTAGCATCCAGTCAAGCAGTGTGTAACAGAGAGACAGTGTACACTCCGTCTGTATAGCTCAATGTTTTGGAATCTCTTTTTCAACCCGGACTTCAACCCCGGAGCGCAGCAATCCAGTGCAATTCGATTGGTTAGGAAAATATAGGCTTTCTGTCCTTTAAACTGTTTTATTTTTCAAGGAGGGAAAGAGGGACGAGAGAGTGGAGAGAGAGAGAGAGAGAGAGAGAGAGAGAGAGAGAGAGAGAGAGAGAGAGAGAGAGAGAGAGAGAGAGAGAGAGAGAGAGAGAGAGAGAGAAAGAGAAAGAGAAAGAGAGAAAGAAAATATAGGTTTTCCGTCCTTCTGTTGTTGTTGTTTTTTTCAAGGAGGGAGAGAGGGACGAGTGAGTGGAGAGAGAGAGAGAGAGAGAGAGAGAGAGAGAGAGAGAGAGAGAGAGAGAGAGAGAGAGAGAGAGAGAGAGAGAGAGAGAGAGAGAGAGAGAGAGAGAGAGAGAGAGAGAGAGAGAGAGAGAGAGAGAGAAGAGAGAGAGAGAGAGAGAGAGAGAGAGAGAGAGAGAGAGAGAGAGAGAGAGAGAGAGAGAGAAGACAGACAGACAGACAGACAGACAGACAGACAGACAGACAGACAGGCAGACAGACAGACAGACAGACAGACAGACAGACACTGACACAGAGGCATAGAGAGAGAGGGACATAGATAGGCAGACTGTTGTAACTGATGGAAATGTGTGGTGGAGTTGAAGGTGATGAAATGGAGAGAAACAATGAAGAAGAAAACTTTGAGAAAAGAAGCAGGGTAAAAACTGATGTGCACGGAGATTAAAGGTGAGCACACAAACAGACATGCACACACACTGAAAGAAAATAGTGCAGTAACATGGCAAGTGTACGTGGCAGAGAGAGGAGAGAAAAGACAAATGAAAAGAGAGAGACAAAAGTGAAGAAAGTGTACACAGACATGCAGGCGCTTTGGCAAACGTAAACATCCTCATATATCCCATAGTCTTGTTGACCGTTGGATCACCGCACCACTGAAGATTTTGCCACCAGCTTTCTCCACTCTTCGCCATTTTCAGTTTTTCGTACCATGTCATTCCAATCATTCACAGGGAACAGATGACAAGATTTACAAAAGTATATAGACTCATGGGGACTAGATGTAAAAAACAACAACACATGAGTGCTTATTCCATTATCCTCAATAAAAAGAATAAAAACAGAACAAAATACATATAAACATTCGAGGCCAGCTCATTCTCTGATGTTGTCGTCCCATCCTCTTCTCTATTTGCCTCTTTATCTCTTTCTTTTGTCCTGTTCTCTGTAGAACAGTCAGACGTAGAGGCAGACAATAGTGGGAATGGAGTTCATTAATGTGTGTAGCCAGGCAAGAAAAGAAACAGATCGAAGTGAAGAAAGAAAATTAGATAAACATAATAGTACATGGAGAGACTTAGACAAAAAAAGTACTGTAGAGATACAGACTAGGTGTTGATTAAATCAGAGGAGAAATGGAGACACGGAGAGAGAAGAGAGAGAGAGAGAGAGAGAGAGAGAGAGAGAGAGAGAGAGAGAGGAGAGAGAGAGAGAGAGAGGAGAGAGAGAGAGAGAGAGAGAGAGAGAGAGAGAGACAGAGCAGACAGACAGACAGACAGACAGACAGACAGACAGACAGACAGACAGACAGACAGACAGACAGACAGACAGACAGAGATTCAGAGAGATAGAGAGACAGAGAGACAGAGACAGACAGACAATCAGACAGACAGACAGACAGATAGACAGACAGACAGAAAGTCAAACACAAGCACAAACAGACTCAGAGTCAAACAGACACACGAAACAGAGAAAAAGCAGGATTCTCACCTCCTGGATATTTTTTCTCAATTCCCCGCAAGGTTACAGACGCTTTACCGGCGCATGCGTATGACAGGTCTTTATTTCATCAACACAATAGCATTTGCGCAATCTCGTTCCCACATTACGATTTTCTGAAGACGAAAATTTCTTCGGGGCCAGCATACCAAGTGTTCTGGAAAAATCCAATCAGGCAAGTCTCGGAATTCTGGTGGAAAGGGGAAGGGCAGGCAACTCTGTGACTTGTTCACTGGATGCTGCTCGGCCTCTAGGGATGAGAGGGTATTTTCTGAAAATATGCGCATATGAAAATTATGTGACGCTCTACCACATAATGAGTTGCATCGCACCAAAAGTCAGTTTAAAGTTGTTAACACGTGGTTAATGTGCAATAATAAGTATAAATATTCAATACAGAAAACATATTGAAAATCGGACAATTCTATGAAAAATTATCCCAAATTGAAATGGTATAGGCCTACTGAAAAAAGTGGCAGCATTAGAAATAGACAAGTTTTGCATTGTAATAGGGGGTCTGAATTAGGGGTTGGGCGTTTTCCAAAACGTTTCTAAAGTAAAAAGGAAACAGAATTATGCCTTGATACTTCAGAAAAAAAAAGATTAT
>CM060322.1:17104038-17109038 GCA_030674155.1 Stramonita haemastoma | reverse complement strand
ACATTGTTTGGAAGCATGGACCTGAATAATAATGTGGAATATGAAGTTAATATTGATTAAGATGCTTGCAGGCATGTGCGATTGTATGTGTGTGTGCGTGTGTGTTTGTGTGTGTGTGTGTTTGTGTGTGTGCGCGGTGTGTGTGTGTGTGTGTGTGTGTGTGTGTGTGTGTGTGTGTGTGGTGCGTGCGCACGAAGTGTTGGCGAATGCATGTGCATGAGCGCATAATTATGTGTGTGCTGTTGAATGCTAACTGAGCAAAGGTAAAGCTGAACCAATGTTTATCCTGAATTCGTTTGCTTTCATTTTCAACAACTTTTTAGTTTGGGGGTATCTTTTAAAAATGTTATTGATATGCTTATCGTGTATGCATGCATGATCACACATGTGTGTACATACAGCGCACTCACGCGTGTGCACTTTTGCAGCAGATATATGTAGCTTCTGTTGCTGTTGATTTTCTGGTTACTGCTCTTCTTCTTTTTATCGTTGTTGTTGTTGTTGTTGTTGTTGTTGTTGTTGTTGTTGTTGTTGTTGTCTTCTTGTTGATGTTATCCTCTTGCTGTTTATTGCATCTTTCTGCTCCAGTGAATACCATTTTCTTAAGTTGTTGTTTTTTTTCTCTCCTCTTCTAGCGCAATTCAGATCTCTTACTACAAAGACAAATTAGAGTCTAAGAAAATGACTCAAAGGGAGAAAGAAAAGAAGCAGAAAACGAGGGAGTTTTACATACTGATACAATCTGGAGTCACAAGGTTTTAATACATCTTGCCTTGAGAGATAGAAACAGTTGTCACGAGAAGGAACAGAAGGGATAATTCAACCGTTATATTGTTAGCATTTGAGACATTGCTGTCGGTAGACAAATATCAACATCATGAAGATATATACACAGCAGATGGAAATACGTGAAGACAACTTTAGACGACACGAGTAGGAAAAAGATGGAAACATATGTAATGTCGCTTTAACATTCCTCGTACAATCTCCATCACAATTCCTGGCTACAATCCCCAGATTACCTGGGCAACAAATGCTGTGGTAATAATGAAGAAGAAGAAGAAGAAGAAGAAGAAGAAGAAGAAGAAGAAGAAGAAGAAGAAGAAGAAGAAGAAGAAGAAGAAGAAGAAGAAGAAGAAGAAGAAGAAGAAATATATAAAGAAAAAGAATGTGAAGCAGAAGAAGGCAAAGAAGAAGAAGAAGAAGAAGAAGAAGAAGAAGAAGAAGAAGAAGAAGAAGAAGAAGAAGAAGAAGAAGAAGAAGAAGAAGAAGAAGAAATATATAAAGAAAAAGAATGTGAAGCAGAAGAAGGCAAAGAAGAAGAAGAATGCAAAGACGAATTCGAAGAAGAAGAATGCAAAGGGTAAGGATGAGAAGAGGAAGATGCGAAGAAGTATGTAAAGAAGACTAATGTGAAGAAGAAAAGGAATGCAAAGAAGAAAAATGCACAGAAGAAGAGAAATGTGAAGAAGAAGAATACAAAGAAGAAGAATGCAAAGAAGAAGAATGCGAAAAAGCAGAAGAAACAAAAAATATAGTATCTTTTAAGGTAGTCATAATTATTATGTAGTTAATTATTAATTCTGAAATGGTTTTTTCCCCCAAGATGAATGGCTTGATGACAAAAAGCAAATCAATGTTATTTAGATAGTTATACCATCTGGAAATAAAAGTTTGACTTTGATTTTCCGAGATAATTTTTTATCATTATTTTTAATAAAATTTGGATCCAACGCCAGTATTGATCGCTACAGCAGCAATAAAGAATATAAAAAAAGAAAAAAGAATTACAACAAATAAATAAAAGAAAAATGTAAGTGCGTGTGTGTGTGTGCACACGTGCGTGTGTGTGTTTGTGTGTGTGTTTGTGTGTGTGTGTGCATGTGTGTGTATACGTGTGTGTGTTGTGTATGTGTGTGTGTGTGTGTGCGTGCTCGTGCACATGCACGTGTGTATTGAGCAGTATGAACTCCCAGTGCTATGACTGTGGGAAAAGTATATTCAGCTATCATCATGGGCTTACCCTTTTATTTTGCGTTCCTCGCATACAGCTCCGATGTTCAACAATAGATAGATTTTGGTAATGCGACCGTTTTCAATCACTAACCAGGTAGCCACTTACCGACTTCGGGGAACCATTTTTTTGTGGACTATTTGGCCCCAAAAGTCCATCATAGTGAAGTGTGCCATAGTTTCAAATGTCAGATTAAGACCACATAGCATGATACTGTTAGCTGTTACTGATGCATAATTTGAAAGTCGTACACAAATTCAAGCTCTCTACTGCAGGTGTCTGTAGTTCTCTGTACTGGGTGACACTTTGATTTAACAACCAAAAAATGAAGAAAAAGCTTACAATGTAAAGAGATAAACTCCAACAAACAGGATGCACACAGAACTGTTATTAGCATCCAGTCAAGCAGTGTGTAACAGAGAGACAGTGTACACTCCGTCTGTATAGCTCAATGTTTTGGAATCTCTTTTTCGACCCCAGCTTCAACCCCGGAGCGCAGCAATCCAGTGCAATTCGATTGGTTAGGAAAATATAGGCTTTCTGTCCTTTAAACTGTCTTATTTTTCAAGGAGGGAAAGAGGGACGAGAGAGTGGAGAGAGAGAGAGAGGAGGGAGAGAGAGAGGAGAGAGAGAGAGAGAGAGGGGGGGGGAGAGAGAGAGAGAGAGAGAGAGAGAGAGAGAGAGGAGAGAGAGAGAGAGAGAGAGAGAGAGAGAGAGAGAGAGGAGAGAGAGAGGAGAGAGAGAGAGAGAGGAGAGAGAGAGAGAGAGGAGAGAGAGAGAGAGAGAGAGAAAGAAAATATAGGTTTTCTGTCCTTCTGTTGTTGGTTTTTTTTTTCAAGGAGGGAGAGAGGAACGAGAGAGAGGAGAGAGAGAGAGAGAGAGAGAGAGAGAGAGAGAGAGAGAGAGAGAGAGAGAGAGAGAGAGAGAGAGAGAGAGACAGACAGACAGACAGACAGACAGACAGACAGACAGACAGACAGACAGACAGACAGACAGACAGACAGACAGACAGACACAGACATAGAGGCATAGAGAGAGAGGGACGTAGATAGGCAGACTGTTGTAACTGATGGAAATGTGGGGTGGGGTTGAAGGTGATGAAATGGAGAGAAACAATGAAGAAGAAAACTTTGAGAAAAGAAGCAGGGTAAAAACTGATGTACGCGGAGATTAAAGGTGAGCACACAAACAAAAATACATACAGACTGAAAGAAAAGGGTGCAATATCATGGCAAAGGTACGTGGCAGAAAGATGAGAGAAAAGAGAAATGAAAAGACAGAGACAAAAGTGAAGAAAGTGTACACAGACAGACAGGCGCATAGGCAGACATCATCATATATCTCATAGTCTTCTTGACCGTTGACCGTTGAATCACCCCACCACTGAAGATTTTGCCACCAGCTTTCTCCACTCTTCGCCATTTTCAGTTTTCCGTACCATGTCATTCCAATCATTCACAGGGAGCAGATGACAAGATTTACAAAACTATATAGACTCATGGGGACTAGATGTAAAAAACAACAACACATGAGTGCTTATTCCATTATCCTTGATAAAAAGAATAAAAGCATAACAAAATACATATAAACATTCGAGGCCAGTTCACTCTCTGATGTTGTCTTCCCATCCTCTTCTCTATTTGCCTCTTTATCTCTTTCTTTTGTCCTGTTCTCTGTAGAACAGTCAGACGTACATGCAGACAAAAGTGGGAATGGAGTTCATTAATGTGTGTAACCAGGCAAGAAAAGAAACAGATCGAAGTGAAGAAAGAAAATTATATAAACATAATAGTACATGGAAAGACTTGGACAAAAAAAAAAGTACTGTAGAGATACAGACTATGTGTTGATTAAATCAGAGGAGAAATGGAGACACGGAGAGAGAGAGAGAGAGAGAGAGAGAGAGAGAGAGAGAGAGAGAGAGAGAGAGAGAGAGAGAGAGAGAGAAGAGAGACAGAGAGAAGAGACGAGAGAGACAGAGAGAGAGAGAAGAGAGAGAGAGAGGAGAGAGAGAGAGAAGGAGAGAGAGAGACAGACAGACAGACAGACAGACAGACAGACAGAAGACAGAGATTCAGAGAGATAGAGAGACAGACGAGAGACAGAAAGACAGAAAGACAGAGACAGACAGACAATCAGACAGACAGACAGATAGACAGACAGACAGACAGAAAGTCAAACACAAGCACAAACAGACTCAGAGTCAAACAGACACACCGAAACAGAGAAAAAGCAGGATTCTCACCTCCTGGATATTTTTTCTCAATTCCCCGCAAGGTTACAGACGCTTTACCGGCGCATGCGTATGACAGGTCTTTATTTCATCAACACAATAGCATTTGCGCAATCTCGTTCCCACATTACGATTTTCTGAAGACGAAAATTTCTTCGGGGCCAGCATACCAAGTGTTCTGGAAAAATCCAATCAGGCAAGTCTCGGAATTCTGGTGGAAAGGGGAAGGGCAGGCAACTCTGTGACTTGTTCACTGGATGCTGCTCGGCCTCTAGGGATGAGTGGGTATTTTCTGAAAATATGCGCATATGAATATTATGTGACGCTCCACCACAAAATGAGTTGCATTGCAACAAAAGTCAGTTTAAAGTTGTTAACACGTGGTTAATGTGCAATAATAAGTATAGTCAATACAGAAAACAGATTGAAAATCGGACAATTCTATGAAAAGTTATCCCAAATTGAAATGGTATACTGAAAAAAGTGGCAGAATTAGAAATAAACAAGTTTTGCATTGTAATAGGGGGTCTGAATTAGGGGTTGGGCGTTTTCCAAAACGTTTCTAAAGTAAAAAGGAAACAGAATTATGCCTTGATACTTCAGAAAAAAAAAGATTATAGTTTTATAATCAATCAAAATCTTAGAATCGGCAATTTTAACCCCGCCAGCCTTCAAAAGCTCCTAGCAGAAAAGTGGGTGAGGTGCAAAGCGACTCATTTTGTGGTGGAGCGTCACATAATATGCAATATGCAG
>CM060322.1:17086538-17099038 GCA_030674155.1 Stramonita haemastoma | reverse complement strand
TCAGAAGATCGGAGCACACTTCTGAGAATACCATCATCCATAGTGAAGAAGTTGAAAACGTTTTGAAATACAAATATCTGGGAACTGTTTTTGACCACAAGCTAAATTGGGATGCTAACACTGACGCCATTGTCAAAAAGGGGCAACAACGTGTGTATTTTCTGAGGAAGCGTAACTCATTTTTTGTCGACAAAAAGATTGTTTCTTTGTTCTACAAGTCTTATATAGAGAGCGTTTTAAGTTTTGCTTTCATTTGCTGGTACAATAACCTTAGCATTCAGAACAAGAATGGTCTTCAGAGATTTGTGAGAATCTGCTCTAAAATTATCGGTGAAGAACAAAGAGACCTGAGGTCGTTTTGTAATCAGCAGCTTGTACGCAAAGCAACAGCCTTTTGGCCCATTCCTCCCACGCTCTGTTTTCAGAATTTCAATTGTTGCCTTCAGGACGTCATTTTCAATGCCACAACAGCAAAACAAACAGAAAAAGAAATTCCTTTGTGCCAGTAGCTATCCGAGTTCTAAACTCATAATAACACTGACTGAGGTTGTTTGTTTTTGGTTTTTTGTTTGTTTGTTTGTTTGTTTGCTCTTTTGAGTGTGTGTGTGTGTGTGTGTGTGTGGTGTGTGTGTGTGTGTGTGTGTGTGTGTGTGTGTGTGTGTGTTGTGTGTGTGAAACTCTGAATTACTTACCTGCCACTGTTATGTATGTAGCCAAGGCATACAGGCGTGCACATACATGCATATGCACCCATAAAATAAGTATGTCTTATTTTTGGCTTTATTGGGTTTTTTTAATTGCTTGTAAATTCACATGTTTTTCTACCAATTATGTGCGTGGGGGGGGGGGGGGGACAGGTGGGTGTGGATGGTGTGTATGGAAAGGGGGGGGGAGCGTGTGTGTGTGTGTGTGTGTGTGTGTGTGTGTGTGTGGGTGTGCGTGCATGCATGCATGCATGTATATTTGCGGGTGTGAACGCGTGCGTATAATGTGTAAATAATGGTGATCATACGTCTTTTCTAGTCAATGGTTTTTAAGAACATTGTATCTAAACATTGGTATGTGTGTATGCGTGTGTTTGCGTGTGTGCAAGCAAGCGCGCGTAGAGTGTGAGTTTTTGTAACATTTTATTTGAAGTTATATAATGTTTGAACAAATAGGAAATGTAGCTACTTCGTGTGTTTGATTCTGATTTGTATCAATATGCCTGTCAGTATTGTAATTGCCCTTCAGGGATGATTAAAGTGTCTTTGACTTGACTTGACTTGACTTGACTTGACTTGATCTATCTATCTATCTATCTATCTATCTATCTATCTATCTATCTATCTATCTATCTATCTATCTATCTATCTATCTCTCTCTCTCTCTCTCTCTCTCTCTCTATATATATATATATATGTGTGTGTGTGTGTGTATGTGTGTGGGGTGTGTGTGTGTGTGTGTGCGCGTGTGTGCCTCTGTGCATGCGCGCTTGTGTGTTTATGTGGGTTTCTGTGTTTGTTCACATGTATGATTGTGTTAAATTATGTGAGTAAGTGTGAATGTGAGTAGGTGTGTATGTGTGTGTGCGTGTGTGTGTGTGTGTGTGTGTGTATGTTGTGTGTGTGTGTGTGCGCACGCACTCGCGCGCGCGCGCGGACACGCAAGCGTGTACTTGTGCGTGTATGTGTGTGCTTGCGTATATGGATGTGTACGTGTGTTTCTGTTTACGTATGTGTGCGTTTGTCATTAATGTGTGTGTATGCTTGCCTGCAAGCGTGAGTTCGTGTGTGCGTGTGTGTGTGTCTACACGGCTCGCGCTTGCAAACAGACTGATATATACTGTTGTTGTTGAAATCATTGTTGTTGCCAATATTTTTCATCGTCATCATTTCCCAAACTGCATGGTTAATCCTTCCTTAATCTCCTTTTCTTCCAACATTGACAGCTTATCCACGCGCGTGAAATCCTGCATGAATTTTCAGAGGTATCCCACACGCAATCTTCACACGCTTAATCAACACTCCTCCTCTGAGACCTTTATCACGTTACTTTATCGCTATGTGCTTTATTCATGTTTTTTGTTGTTGTTGTTGTTGTTGGTCTTGTTGTTTCAACTCACGCTGTTATTGTTGCTGCTTTCATTGTTATTTTATTGTTATTGTCGTTGTTGATATTGTTGTAGCGATTTCCCCCACTTTAACATCAAAGGGTGAGTGTGTGTGTGGAGGGGCAGGGGGTCCCCTAGAGAGAGACATTCTGATTCATCAATCAGGCAATCACTGTGAAAGGGTGTGCACGTCATTATGCTTAGAGCTTGTCATGCATGGCTAAAGCATTAGGCGAAACAGCTGTTGAATGTAGGTAGGCATCCGTCAGTCTCGGAAGACAATGGAACTGCGCTCCAAGCTCCAGAGCGCAAAGCCTGGGTAAGTAAGTATGGAGGGCAAGCTGTTGCAGCAGACCCACCATCTCCACGTCGCTGGAATGGTCCATTGGAAAGACAATCGCCGATACGAGTAGTTCCAGTGCCGTTGCGGGAGCCGCCAAAACGTTGCCGTATACAGCCCTGATCCGCCTTGGGGACTCCAACTCCCCGATTTTTTTTTCTTACGAATGGTGTACAAACACGATACTTGAGTGCAGGCTGTGTTTTTTTTTTTTTATAGTTTTATTGATAAACGCTTCTATGTTGTTATCCGCTCCCAGTTTAATGTATGTAGTCATTCTATAATCAGTAGCTGGTGTGCATCACAACCACGTTTCGGACCATTCCTTCCCATGGTTTTGTTTCCCTCTCTCTCCTGAACTTCACCTCTTGCCCGCAGGCTGCCATTTTCAGGGTCTTAACAGCAAATCACATAGAAAACGAAATTCTTTCCTGCCAGCAGTTTTCGGAGTTACACGAGTAAGCTCCTTATAACATTACCTGTGTCTGACATTGTTTGGAAGCATGGACCTGAATAATAATGTGGAATATGAAGTTAATATTGATTAAGATGCTTGCAGGCATGTGTGATTGTATGTGTGTGTGTGTTTGTGTGTGTGTGTGTGTGTGTGTGTGTGTGTGTGTGCGCGCGCGCGCGTGTGTGTGTATGTCTATGTGTGTGTGTGCGTGTGCGCGCGAAGTGTTGGCGAATGCATGTGCATGAGCGCATAATCATGTGTGTGCTGTTTAATGCTAACTGAGCAAAGGTAAAGCTGAACCAGTGTTTGTACTGAATTCGTTTGCTTTCATTTTCAACAACTTTTTAGTTTCGAGGTGTCTTTTAAAAATGTTATTGATATGCTTATCGTGTTTGCGTGCATGATCACACATGTGTGTACATACAGCGCACTGACGCGTGTGCACTTTTGCAGCAGATATATGTAGCTTCTGTTGCTGTTGATTTTCTTGTTACTGCTCTTCTTCTTTTTATCGTTGTTGTTGTTGTTGTTGTTGTTGTTGTTGTTGTTGTAGTTGTTGTCTTCTTGTTCATGTTATCCTCTTGCTGTTTATTGCATCTTTCTGCTCCAGTGAATACCATTTTCTTAAGTTTTCTTTTTTCTTTTCTCTCCTCTTCTACCGCAATTTAGATCTCTTACTACAAAGACAAATTAGAGTCTAAGAAAATGACTCAAAGGGAGAAAGAAAAAACATGCAGAAAACGAAGGAGTTTTACATACTGATACAATCTGGAGTCACAAGGTTTTAATACATCTTGCCTTGAGAGATAGAAACAGTTGTCACGAGAAGGAACAGAAGAGATAATTCAACCGTTATAGTGTTAGCATTTGAGACATTGCTGTCGGTAGACAAATATCAACATCATGAAGATATATACACAGCAGATGGAAATACGTGAAGACAACTTTAGACGACACGAGTAGGAAAAAGATGGAAACATATGTAATGTCGCTTTAACATTCCTCGTACAATCTCCATCACAATTCCTGGCTACACTCCCCAGATTACCTGGGCAACAAATGCTGTGGTAATAAAGAAGAGAGAAAAAGAAGAAGGAGAAGAAGAAGAAAAGGGAAAGAAGAAGAAGAAGAAGAAGAAGAAGAAGAAGAATGCAAAAAAGAAGAAGAAGAAGAAGAAGAAGAAGAAGAAGAAGAAGAAGAAGAAGAAGAAGAAGAAGAAGAAGAAGAAGAAGAAGAAGTGCAAAAAAGAAGAAGAAGAAGAAATATATAAAGAAAAAGAATGTGAAGCAGAAGAAGGCAAAGAAGAAGAAGAATGCAAAGACGAATTCGAAGAAGAAGAATGCAAAGGGTAAGGATGAGAAGAGGAAGATGCGAAGAAGTATGTAAAGAAGACTAATGTGAAGAAGAAAAGGAATGCAAAGAAGAAAAATGCACAGAAGAAGAGAAATGCGAAGAGGAAGAATACAAAGAAGAAGAATGCAAAGAAGAAGAATGCGAAAAAGAAGAAGAAACAAAAAATATAGTATCTTTAAGGTAGTCATAATCATTTTGTAGTTAATTATTAATTCTGAAATGGTTTTTTCCCCCAAGATGAATGGCTTGATGACAAAAAAGCAAATCAATGTTTATTTAGATAGTTATACCATCTGGAAATAAAAGTTTGACTTTGATTTTCCGAGATAATTAGAAAACGAACACTTTTCGCGATAGCATCATTGTAATGTAACTCAAGATATAAAAACAAAAACAAAAAATGACCGTTGCAATGTCTGTATTACGTGTCCATGACTGAGGTATCGTAAATTCAGGGAAAAAAAAGCATTTATTGTTTCTGTTAGAACGGCGTTTTAAGTATGCATGTCGCACTGCACTGGACCTTGGTGATGATATGTTGTTCTCTTTTTTAGAAAATATTCTATGGAATATCAATGAAATCTTTGATATTGTGTGTGTTTCTATTGTAGTTTATTGCTTTGTATTGAATTGCATTTTTTTGCTTTGGTTTGTTTGTTTGTTCTTTATTGCGCTGTAAATGTAATTAATACAGAACAATATTAAAAAAAATACAAAGATTGAAAGAGATTTTACTTTTACACACACACAGGAGAGAAAATATGCTACCAAATTAAACAAGCGTTTCCTGGTTCCAAGATGTATATCTAAACATCTTATCCTATGAGGAAAGTGAATAATGTATTGGTTTTGATTTTGGATATACTCTTTTCTCTTCAACAGAAGTTGAACGTCCGTTTCTGTAATCCTTTGGATTAAATTTCTATCTTCAGTATTATATCTCGCACCCCATAAGTCAAGTATATAACCGTTTACTCTTAATAGTTTTTTTTTTTCTTGAGCTTTTATTCTACCACGATGTTTTGTAAAATAGTTTATTTAACGCTAAGCAGCTTTGTTTTAAGACTCTTTTTATCGAAGAGTTTTAGCTTTGTCAATCAGTTTTGTTTTGATAAACATCTATCTTAAGTGCAGTTCTTCTAAAAAAACAAGAAAAAAATCCGAATGGAAACCAAAACACGGCACCACCGGCGCCACAAATAATATTAAAGTGTGTTGTTTATATTGTTTATATGTGCGTTAACGGGAAATTGTTGCATGATGTACTAAGAAAAACTTTGTGATTGTTCAATTATATGATGTTTACGAATATAGAGGGAAACTGAGTCGTCGTATTTGGTCTTGTTTGTACTGTAGAAATAAGCTATTGTTTAAAATTTTCGTAAGGTTTTAAAAACATTATGCTTTCGTTAACACCCATCTTTGAGAATAGTAACACTATTTTGTACAAAGAGGTTACTATTTTGTCCATGTTAGTGTAGGTTGTATTATTATGTATCACCATCACAAAAAGTTTACATGATTCATTGACATACATAGAGTGGAAGACCATTTTACACATAATCATACAGAATAAAAATGGGCTAAGTACAGAGCATTCTGACGTAACAGGTTTGATACGTTGTGCACTGGACTTGGATTTGTCACTGCACACCTATTGCTGTCTCTTTTAAAGGAAAAATTCCAATAGATTGAAAGAGGTTTTCTTTCTGACTTTGTTACACTGTATGAGTTTTCTGCATAAATATTTTATGTATGATAGAAAAAAAGAAAGGGAGAGAGAGAGAGAGAGAGAGAGAGAGAGAGAGAGAGAGAGAGAGAGAGAGAGAGAGAGAGAGAGAGAGAGAGGAGAGAGAGAGAGAGAAGAGAGAGAGAGAGAGAGAGAGAGAGAGAGAGAGAGAGAGAGAGAGAGATTTATTCTTTTATATCGAGGATAACAGAATAAGCAATCATGTGCTTTTTTTCATCTGGTCCCCGTGTGTATGCAGTTTTGTAAATATTGTCATCTGTTCCCACCGGCACACGATGGCCTACTCTTACGAAAAGCGGAGCAGGATTTAACGTGTGCGCAAGATGTTCTGCGTGCATTCGCACACGGGGCCTCGGTTTAAAGTCTCATCCGAAGGACTTAGTCTCATCCGAAGGAGAGAGAGAGAGAGAGAGAGAGAGAGAGAGAGAGAGAGAGAGAGAGAGAGAGAGAGAGAGGAGAGAGAGAGAGAGAGAGAGAGAGAGAGAGAGAGAGAGAGAGATGTGTGTGTGTGTGTGTGTGTGTGTATGTGTGGTGTGTGTATGTGTGTAAGTCTGACACAGATATAGAGAGATAGAGAAAGAGAGTGAGAGAGAGATATATTTATTCATTTATGTATTTATGTATTTATTTATTTATTTATTTATTCTTTTATATCGAGGATAACAGAATAAGCACTCATGTGCTTTTGTTCATCCGGAGTGTGTGTGTGTGTGTGTGTGTGTGTGTGTGTGTGTGTGTGTGTGTGTGTGTGTGTGTGTGTGTGTGTGTGTGTGTGTGTGTGTTTGTGTGTGTGTGCGTGTTTGTGTGTGTGTGTGTGTGCGTGTGTATGTGTGTGTTTTGTGTGTGTGTGTGCGCCCGCGCGCACTAAATTTTAATGTCTTTATTTATTTATTTATTTATTTATTTTCTTTATTTATTCTTTTATATCGAGGATAATGGAATAAGCATTCTTGTGCTTTTTTACATCCAGCCCCCGTGTGTATGCAGTTTTGTAAATGTCATCTGTTCCCATCGGCACACGATGGCCTGCTCATACGAAAAGCGGAACAGGATTTAACGTGTGCGCGAGATGTTCTACGTGCGTTCGCACACGGGACCTCAGTTTAAAGTCTCATCCGAAGGACTTATTGGGGAGAGTGGAGTCAGCACTGATGTTAACTCTGTGTGTGTGTGTGTGTGTGTGTGTGTGTGTGTGTGTGTGTGTGTGTGTGTGTGTGTGTGTGTGTGTGTGTGTGTGTGTGTGTTCTGCGCATAAAATGTGTGTGTGTGTGTAGTGTGTGTGTCCGTGCGCGTACGTGTATGTATTTTTTTTGCATGCCTGCTTTGTATTTCTGTTAGTTTCATCAATGCATTTTTTTTTTAAACTGGGACTATGCAGCAAGAATAAAGAGACATGGCAGAGCAAATACTACAGAACAACAAGCAATGTCGTTCACACCACTGCTACTGTCTGAGATTAAATGATTTGTCATAGCTTGTTATCTCATCAAAGATAAAACACCACCAAACACACAAATCATAATTACTTAAGCTATGAATAACGACAAAATACAATTCTGACACAAATTTATTTTGTCTGGGCTGTGTTGTGTTACATATCGTCTAACGTCTTTTATACCTTATCACAGAAATTAGAATTTACAATTGAGATGTGAATGAGATTATTCTATCCGTTCAAAGCGAAGATGAAAGTATGTCAAGCTTTTTCCATGAGTAACAGGGATGATCCTTGACACTAACACAGACACAGACACATTACAGACACACACAGAAACACTTAAGCATACACAGACGCATTACAGACACTCGCAGAGACACATAGACAAAATACAGACACATGAAAATTAGACACCCCGAGATACACATAGAAAACACAAAGTCACATTACAGACACTCACAGACAGACATAGACCTACACAGACACAATTACGCATCAAACATGCAGACGTAGACAGACATTACGAATACAGACTGACATGCAAGCACACACACACACACACACACACACACACACACACACACACACAACACACACACACACACACACACACACACACACACACACACACACACACACACATGACGAAGCCTGGGTCTGAAAACTTTTGATTTGCTTTCACCATAATATACATAATTACTATACAAGTATATACCAAAAGCGAGTATTGAATATCATAGTGGTAACTCTCCTTATGAGGTACTACCGTGTTGTCATCAAGAGGTGGCCTAAAAAGGAGTTTTCTCGACACAAGTTCAAGTTCCAATCGATGTACTGTAGATCGATTCTGGGAACAAACTAGGCAGGCATTATTGACACAGACATTGACACCAGACATTCAGCTCTCTTTGGTCTGCACATGTCTTCGATCTGTATAGATTTTAATTGTTTACTGAAAATCTTTTTTTTTTCTTTTTACACTTTCTTAACTTTTTTTTTTGTCGACAGCATGTAAGCCAATACCCAGGACTGTGTTCCTGTTTTTTTTTAATTAAGGTTTTATTTTTTTTTTTTGCTTTATGTCAGCAGCATATGGGTTAATGCTAATGTCCAGTCCATTAATGGGGCACTTAATGTCTCTTTGAATATTACTAATAGTAGATGACTGTATCAGTTTTTCCTTCCCGTTTTTGTGCTGCATATAAAAAGATCTTTTTTCTTTGGGGATTCGTGTGCAGACCTATTCCGTACATCAAGTTAATCCATACAATCTTCCCTGAGTCTCGTGCTTGGTCTATTTCTGAGCAAGTAAAAAAAAAACAAAAAAAAAACAAACAAAAAAAAACAAAGAAGAATGTGCCCCTTGCAGGGCAGACAAATACTTATTTTCTTAAGAACATGAGATGGAAATGCAAAAAAAAACGTGTTTGTAGATTTAACATTCCTTTGATGAATTAACAGAGCTATCCTGTGCATATGCCATCTGATTCACGAGTGTGTATTTTTCTCTTGTTTTTATTTGGTTATGTAAAATTCACATTTTAAAGATTTTTTGATGCCTATTTAAAGGGAATCCCTCTCTACATTTTCTCTGTAACATTAGGTTTTTTCTTCATTTTTATATTAATCTTCAGAGAGATTTTTTAACGTTTGAATTTCCATTTAACAGCACAAAGAGGGGGGGGGGATACATAGTTTGTATTTATGGTTAACATAGTTCTTATCACTAACCTGATTCAAACTTAATTTGTGTAATGTTTACTTTGAACCCAACACAAAAGTTTGTTTGTTTTTTTTCTGGGCGCAAACAATACACTTCACCTTGTACCCATGACACACCTTTGATAAAATCCCAACCACTGATCCTCTGATGTTGCAGTTTGGTTGCCTATATTATGGAGAATATTGGGGTGTATGGGGTGCTTAAGGAGAGGTGGTACCTTTGTAAACCTGGCAGTAGCATCCTTCGGGATGGACGGGAGCACTGGTCCTCACTTGGCACTCAACTCTCACTTCTGGGTCCGGGTCCTTAACCCACCCACACCCCGGTAACCGCTTCTACTGGCGGGCGAAACGTTGTGAGGGGCTGGTGCATTCTTAACCACCAGTAGGAGTCTTGGAGAGGAGATGGGCGCCACCAAGCTTCCTCAAGCCCACTGCAAGGACATGATGAGTAAAACAAAACAGAAAGACATGCCGGATCGGTCGAGGCCCGGATCAACAACGACCGCGCTACCCACTGCAAGTCTCCAGGGTGGGAGTGACAAGTGTGCTACTGGGGCAGAACAAACCCTAAAGCTTCCAGATAAAGGGACAACCATTGGTACATGGAATGTAAGAACTCTGTACCAAACAGGAAGAGTACAGGAACTTACACATGAATTACAGAGGTATAAATGGGACATAGTAGGGCTTGCGGAAGTCAGATGGATTGGCTTTGGAGAAACAACCACGCAAGACGGCCACAAAATATGGTACAGCGGAGAAGAAAAACTACATCAACATGGAGTAGGCTTTATTGTCAGGAAAGAGATTGTGTCAAGCATCATCAGCTGCACACCAGTATCCAGCAGACTCATCTCAATCAGAGTTTCTGCAAAACCCCAGAATCTCACCATCATCCAAGTGTATGCTCCAACATCTGACTACGATGACGATCAGATAGAAGAATTCTATGAAGAACTTGAAAACGTCATCTCCAAAACGCCCAAAAAAAGACATCCTTATTGTGGAAGGCGACTGGAATGCTAAGGTGGGACCTGATGCCTATGACACCTGGGCAGGAACCACAGGACGATTTGGACTGGGAAAAACAAATGACAGAGGACAGCGGCTGCTGGAATTCGCAAAGAAGCACAAACTGACTTTGGCTAACACACTCCACCCTCACAAGCCATCCAGAACATCAACCTGGCACTCACCAAATGGTCTGATTCATAATCAAATTGATTACATTCTGTCACCCCAAAGATTCAAATCCAGCATAAACAAGGCAAACACAAGAACATTCCCAGGAGCTGACATTGGCAGTGACCACGACCTTGTACTTACCACCATCAGGCTGAAACTGAAAGCAAAACAACAGCCAAAAAGCCCACGCATAAGATTCGACCTGGAAAAACTGAAAGACCCAACAGTGGTTGAGATCTTCCAAGCCAACATTGGAGGAAAGTTCGCCGCACTCACAGCCATCGACAATGATGTGGACACATTGGCCAACAACATCAAAGAAGTGCTAACGATAGCAGCAGAAGAAACATTAGGAAGAAGCAGAACAAAGAAACAACCCTGGGTGACAAATGAGGTTCTTGACCTCTGCGACAAAAGAAGAGAACTTAAGAAACAAAAGTTCACAAGTCAAGAAGCTTACAAGAAGTACATGGATAGCCACAGAGAAGTGAGGAAAAAGATGAGAGAAGCCAAAGAAGCGTGGATAGAAGAACAATGCAACAACATCGAAGCTGGAATGACCAAGGGAAACAGCAAAACAGCTTACGACACTTTGAAAGCACTAACGAAAACCACACAGCCTAAAGCCTCTGTTATTGAAGACAAAGAAGGAAATCTTTTAACGGAAAACAATGCCATCCTCCAACGCTGGACAGAATACTGTGAGGGATTGTACAACTACCCACTACGCCCAGATACCAACATAGTTTCTGACAAACCCCCTGAACACCAAGATAAAGACCCACCAATACTAAGGTGTGAAGTAGATGCAGCTATTAGACAATTGAAGAAGGGGAAGTCCCCTGGAATCGATAAAATCCCAGCTGAACTCATAAAAAATGGAGGGAATGAAACAGCAAGGCGATTCACAGAACTTTGTCAGAAGATCCACGACACCAAAGAATGGCCAAAAGAATGGACACAGTCTCTTGTAATACCCCTGCCAAAGAAAGGAAACCTCAAACAATGCCAGAACTACAGAACCATCAGTCTCATAAGTCATCCTAGCAAGATAATGCTGCAGGTAGTCCTCAACAGACTGAAAAACCAAGCGGAAAAACTCCTGGCAGAAGAACAAGCGGGCTTTAGACCAAAACGCAGCACAATGGAACAAATTTTCAATCTGAGAATTCTGATAGAGAAGCATCTCCAACACCAAAAAGACTTGTACCACAATTTCATAGACTTCAAAAAGGCCTTTGACAGGGTATGGCATGACGGCCTCTGGCAAGTACTCAGGCACTTCAACATTGACAGCTGTCTAATTGAAGTCATCAAAGCTCTGTACGAGAACGCAGAAAGTGCAGTTTTTATGAATAATCACGTGGGCGAGTTCTTCAAGACCACGGTTGGGGTTCGCCAGGGCTGCCTTCTCTCACCTGTACTCTTCAACCTCTTCCTCGAAAACATCATGACAGAGACACTGCAAAACCACCACACTTCCATCTCCATTGGTGGAAGACCCCTTTGCAACCTCAGATTTGCAGATGACATTGACCTCATGGGCAGCAGCAAACAAGAACTGCAAATCCTCACAGACAATTTAACAGATCGAGCGAGCGCATACGGCATGGAGGTCAGTACAGAGAAATCAAAGATCATGGTCAACAGCGCAAGTAATGACATCACGGAAATAAAGATGAATGGAGAAACACTAGAAGAGGTGAGCCAATTCAAATACTTAGGCTCCATCCTAACAAAAGATGGCACATCAAACAATGAAGTGAAAGCTCGCATTGCAACAGCAACATCTGCTCTAGTCAGACTCGAGAAGATCATCAGAAGCAACATCAGCTTCTGCACCAAATACCACCTTTACAAATCCCTCGTGATATCTATCCTCCTATATGGCTGTGAATCATGGACTCTGACAGCAGAGTTAGAGAGGAGAATCCAAGCATTCGAGAACAAGTGCCACAGAAGACTCCTCAAAATATCATACAAAGAACACAAGACCAATAACTATGTGAAAGAAGAAATCAAAAAGCGTGTGGACCCCCAAGAGCCTTTGCTCTCCACCATAAAGAGGAGAAAGCTGATGTGGTTTGGTCACACCACAAGACACAACACCCTAGCAAAAACCATCCTGCAAGGAACAGTCGAGGGCAAGAGAAGAAGAGG
>CM060322.1:17061538-17081538 GCA_030674155.1 Stramonita haemastoma | reverse complement strand
TGATTTGTTTTAAACATAATTATATGCATCCTTATCATTAAAAGATAAAGCAAAAGAGAATAACCTACCTTATGAGATATTACCTCTTATTTTCAAAGGGTAGCATGACGAAATGGTTTTTTGTCACCACAGTTCTACGTGGAATCAATGTACTAGTGATCCATTCTGGGGCCAAAGTAGGCAGCCATTATTGACACAGCCATTGACACCAGACATTCAGCTGTCTTTGGTCTGTGCCTGTTTTTGATCTGGAAAGATTTGAATCTTTCTTTTTCTACAACACATTTCTTTTATTCCCCTTGCATTTTCACAGAAGCATGACTGTACACCAAGGCGGAAGTCTATGGTCCTGTTTTTTATAAGCTAAAAAAATCTTCTTTTCTTTTATGTCAGCAGCATGTGGGTTAATGATAATATCTAGTCTGGATATTTAATGCCTCCCTGAAGTACCAATGGTAGATGACCTTATCAGTTTTCCATTTCTTGTGTTTGAAATGAAAACTTTTTTTTTTTTTTTTTTTGGGGGGGGGGCTTCATGTGCACACCAATTTGGTACATCATGTTAAACCATAAATTCTTCCCTGAATGTAGTGCTTGGAAATTTTTCTGTGCAAGTAAAAGAAGCAAAGACTGCCTGTAAAAGAAGGAAGGACGGTGGCAGGATGGTTAAGACGTTCGCCTGCAAATATGTAAATCGTGAGTTTCTGGGTTCGTACCCAGCCTCGCCCTTTCTTCCCAGTTTGACAAAAAATCGAACTGAATGTCAAAGTCATTCGAATGAGACTCGGAACCAAGGCCCCGTGTGCGAATGCACGCAGAACATCTTGCGCACACGTTAAAACCCCGTTCCACCTTTCGGAAGAGTAGGCCATCGTTCGCAGGTAGGAGCGGATGACAAAATTATAACAAACCAGCATGCACACAGGTGTCGTTTTTAGACACCATTCCTGGGGAAAAATCGGGTGTGTTGGAGTCCCAGAGCGGCTCGGGGCTGTAGGTATATGGCAACGTTCTGGTGGCTCCTGCGACGGTACTGGAACAATTCGTATCGGACAATGCCCTTCCAATGGATCATTGCAGTGCCGTGGAGAGGGGGGGTCTACTGGATGGGTAACAGCTTGCCCTCCATACATTCTTGCCAAGGCTTTGCACTCTAAAAGACTAGAGCGCAACTCCATAGTCTTCCGAACTGATGAGTGCTTACTACTACTACTACTACTAACTACTACTACTACTACTACTACTACTACTACTACTTCTACTAAAAGAAGCAAGGAAGAATGTGTGCCTTGCAAGACACATAAATACTTATTTTCTTGAAACATGAGGTGGAAGAAAAAAACATGTTTGTAGAGTTAATATTCCATTGATAAATTGGAATTAATTTCTTATATAGTAAACATCATAAAAGAGCTTTCCGCTCATAAATGCTAATTGATTTACTCAGTAATTATTTAGTTTTCTCCCTTTCATTTGATTTTGTGATGAAAAATTGATAGTTTTTAAAAATATTTCTATGCTCTTGAAAGGGATTTCTTTTCTCTGTTTTCTCTGTTAGGTGGTTTTTTCTTCCTTTTCATTTATCAATGTGCAAAGAGTTTTCTTTAAGTTTTAACTTGTATTTAATTACACAACAAACAAGTGAATTTTCTAAGTAACCAATACTTTTGCTAGGCAAAGGATTCTCTCAAAACAAGCATCACCACACAATAACCAGTCACAAGATAGATTCTGGCTATGTCACAGGCTTAGCCAGAATCTATCTTGTGACTGTTTATCCAAGAGCATATGAGTGAAATATTTTACATTGATTACAAATTAAAGCCTACTTCCAGGCAGGCTTAAACAAAAGTTATTTCACGTCTGATTTACTACTGCCTGTAATTCACAATAAATTAAAACACAAAAAGACACATAGGGTAAAAACAGGCAGTAATTAATTCCAATCTAACAGTGAATTATGTACCCCACTGATTTTAATTTTGCTTTGGTTTGCAGAGCTCCCATAATAAAGAATCAACTCTAACTTTTGAATACAGAATAATCAAGCATATGAAAATAGGGTTTATAATCTGATTTTTTGGGGCAAAATATTTCATTTGATTATTAGACAGAAAACAGCAGCATGCAGCAAAATTCATCTAAATAATCAAATAATCCTACACAAAAGAAGATTTGGGCTCTTGCACAAAGTTTCTTCCCTTTATTCTTGGGATAAACTTCTCCTCTCCTCTCTCTCTCCTCCTCTCTCTCTCTCCCTATCTCTCTCCCTCTCTCCTCCTCTCTCTCTCTCTCTCTCCCTCTCTTCTCTCTCTTCTTCTTTCTCTTCTCTCTTCTCCTCTCTCTCTCTCTCTCTCTCTCTCTCCATCTCTCTCTCTCATCTCTCTCTCTCTTCTCTCCTCTCTCTCTCTTCTCTCTCTTCCTCTCTCTCTCTCTCTCTCTCCTCTCTCTCTCTCTCTCTCTCTTTCTCTCAACAACTATTGATGTATACTGCTTCAGAGTTGCACTGGCACAGATTAGATTTGGTGTTTTTAACTTTTAACAATAGCATGTATGGCTACAGTGAATCATATCAAAAGAATCCTTGTCCATTTTTGTAGGTTTAGTGTTGAAAATGAAACGCATTTTTGGTATGAATGTCAGATGTATTCAGATATTCGTGGAAAATTGTCAGACTCAGTTCAGCTACCATTCTCAATACTGCTTCAACTGCAAACTGAGCAGCACAAAGAAGAATTTGTCCAGGTTCATTTTCCATGGCATTAAAAAACGATCTACAATTGTAACAGATGAGGTTTGATGAAAGTATTCATTGTGTGGGCAGACCCAATGATCCCTCACCCTCAACCCCATCACATGTCTTGATTTTGGTTGCATGGAGTAAAAGTAATGCTGTAGATACCATGGAATATGACAGTCTATCAGAATCAAGTGAATGAGGTTTTCAACTCATTTGTGCAATTTCCTGATTGAGTTGGTTTTTTCCATGACAATTTTTTCCTGCTGGTTTTGATGTTTATGTGCATGTGGCATATTCTACACATTTGTGACGGAATATCTATAATGTCAGAGGTGATGTAATTGCTGAGGATGGGCTGTACTCTGTTTCTCTCTCTCTGTCTGTCTCTCTGTCTCTCTGTCTCTCTCTCTCTCTTTCTCTCTCTGTCTGTCTGTCTGTCTGTTTGTCTCTGTCTCTCAGTGTCTCTGTGTCTCTGTCTCTGTGTCTCTGTGTCTCTGTCTCTGTCTCTCTCTCTCTCTGTATCTCTCTCTCTCTCTCCTCTCTCCTCTCTCTCATCCTCTCTCTCTCTCTCTCTCTCTCTCTCTCTCTCTCCTCTCTCTCTCTCTCTCCCTCTGAAATCTGCGTCTTTTGTTTTGGTTGTTATAGATGTAAAAAAGTAAATATTGTACTTGTAATGACACTATGATCTCTGATCGAAATGAAGTGATTGAGGTTTAATGTTCCGACTCATTAACGCAATTCCATGGTTGACTTGTTTGTTACTATGATACCTCTTCCCGTTTATTTTTTGATGTGTTTTTAGTTTGTGTTTTGCGTTATTATCTTGCAGATCTTCAATCGGATGTCTATGATACCAGAGGCGATGCAATTACTGATGATGAGCTGTACACACACACACACACACACACACACACACACACACACACACACACACACACACACACACACACACACACTCCCTCCCTCCCTCTCTCTCTCTGTCTCTGTTTCTCTGTCTCTGTCTCTGTCTCTGTCTCTGTCTCTGTCTCTCACTCTGTCTCTCTCTCTCCGCTCTCAAATTGTTTTGACAACTTTCAGACATCGTAAACATTGAATATCAGTTTATTTGAATATGTTATATTATTATATGTTTTCTTTTTCACACCATGTTTTGTAAGCTTAAATTTTGTTGTAAATTTGACATTACTGACAGGCATGTCTCTTGCAGCCCCCCCCCCCCCCCATTTTTTTCCTCTTCATCTGTTTGTATAATGGCCTGTTGCCGATGTACAATAAACATCCTAGTTCCCAGTTCTCTCTCTCTCTCTCTCTCTCTCTCCTCCTCTCTCTCTCTCTCTCTCCTCTCTCTCTCTCTCCCCTCTCTCTCTCTCCTTTTTTCTCTCTCTTTACATTGCAACATATTTTGTTGTTGTCTTCTTTTTGTTCTCTTCATATTGTCTTTGAGTTGCTTGGCAGTTTCCTTTTGTTATTGTTGTTGTTGTTGTTTGTCTGTTTTTTATATTTCATTTGAGCTTGTTTTCTTATATTTTTGTATCCCTGATGAGGGCAGGGACTGCATGGATTTAAAAAAAAGCACACGAGTGGTTATTGGATAGCCTCGAATAAAAGAGTATTGGTGATGCCTGAGTCTTGAAACTTTATTTGTTTTAATCATATATGCATCCTTATTATTGAAAGATAAAGCAAAAGGGAATAACCTTCCTCCTGAGATATTACCTCTTATTTTCATAGGGTAGCGTGAAGAAAAGGTTTTGTCACCACAGGTTCTACTTGCAATCAATGTACTGGTTATCCATTTGGGGACAAAATAGGCAGCCATTATTGACACAGACATTGACACCAGACATTCAGTTTTTCTTTGGTCTGTGCCTGTTTTTGATCTGGAAAGATTGTAATCTTTCTTTTTCTGGAACACATTTTTTTTTTACTCCCCCTTAATTTTTCCCAGAAGCATGGCTGTACACCAAGGCGGAAGTCTATGGTCCTGTTTTTTATAAGTGAAAAAAATCTTCTTTTCTTTATGTCAGCAGCATGTGGGTTAATGTAATATTTATCTAGTATTGATATTTAATGCCTCCCTGATGTACCAATGGTAGATGACCTTATCAGTTCCCTTTCTTGTCTTGCATATGAAAAGCTTTTCTTTTTCTTTGGCGATTCATGTGCACCACCAATTTGTAATCATTTTAAACCATAAATTCTTCCCTGAGTCTAGTGCTTGGTCTTTTTCTGTGCAAGTAAAAAAAGCAAAGAAGAATGTGTGCCTTGCAGGGCATATAATTGTTATTTTCTTGAAAACATCAGGTGGAAGTGCAAAAATTATGTTTGTAGATTTAAACATCCCATTGATAAATTGGATATAATTTCTTATTAGTAAACATCATGAAAGAGCTATCTGTTTATATAGGGTAATTGATTTACACAATAATTATTCAGTTTTCCTCCCTTTTTATCTTATTTTGTGATGAAAAAAGTGATAGTTTTAAAAATATTTGTATTCCTGTTGAAAGGGATTTCTTCTCTATGTTTTTCTGTAAGTTTTTTTTTTTTTTCTTCCTTTTCATTTATTAATGTGCAAAGAGATTTTTGTATGTTTTAACTTGTCTTTAAAAATGAACACAAACTAGTGAATTTTCTAAGTAATCAACACTTTTTTAGGCAAAGGACTCTCAACAGAAACATATCAACACACCCAGAAAAAATGTATCTTGTGACTGTTTATCCAAAGATCAACATGACTGAAATATTTTACATTGATTAGAGATTTCAGCCTACCCCAGGAAGGCTTATGAAAAGATACAGAGGAAAACAAGTTTTACTACTGCCTGTAATTCACAATAAATTAAAACAGAAAAGACACATAGGTGTAAAACAGGCAGTAATCAATTACAATCTAACAGTGAATATGTCCCTCATTGATTTTAATTTTGCTTTGGTTTGCAGAGCTCCCATAATATAGAATCAACTCTAACTTTTGAATACAAATATGAATGTGAAAGTAGGGGGTAAAATGTGAATGTTCTTTTATGCAAAATATTCATTTGATTTTTTAGAAAGAAAACACAGCAAGGCAGCAAAAATTCATCTAAATATCAAATAACCCTACACAAAAGAAGATTGGGACTCTAGGGCACAAAGTTTCTTCTTTATTCTTGGGATAACTTTTCTCTCTCTCTCTCTCTCTCTCTCCCTCTCTCTCTCTCTCTCTCTCTCTCTCTCTCTCTCCTCTCCTCTCTCTCTCTCTCTCTCATCTCTTCTCTTCTCTCTCTTTCTCTCCTTGTCTCTCCTTCTCTCTCTTTGTGTCTCTCTCTGTGTCTCTCTCTGTGTCGTCTGTCTGTCTGTCTGTCTGTCTGTCCTGTCTGTCTGTCTGTCTGTCTGTCTGTCTCTCTCTCTCTCTCTCCTCTCTCTCTCTCTCTCTCTCTCTCTCCTCTTCTCTCTCTCTCTCTCTCTCTCCCTCTGTCTCCTCCTCTCTGTCTCTCTCCCAGTTCCTGACCAGCTGTGTGACATTGGCCTGGCTGACGATGTATCTGCTTCATCGGATACTACCAGTGACAACGACGATGACAGCCCTCTACGGAAAGCTGAGAAGATGGGCTACAGTGTGGAGCTGATCAGAGGACTATGTGGCGGATTAACAGACAGATTCCTGCAGAGAAGACTCCGAAACATCCCAGGAATCGGGACTTTGGCCACGTGCTTGTCTCTGAGGACAAACCTGATGTTCTTATTTGTGAAAGTGATGACGTGGTGTTTGAATTTAAGGATTCCCAGGAACAAGTCTTCTGGTTCGTGAAAAGAGACACCAAGCACATGTCTGAGTAGGAACGACCATCAGCTCCAGGTTGCAGTTGTGGACACCTACTGATCGGAGAGATTCAAAAGACAGGATTGATGCTGGACTGGTTGTGCTAAAAGTGATCATGGACGCTGTCAGATTCTTCCCCTTGGATAACTGATCGTGATTGTGATTGCCTGCTTTTGAATGCCTTTGTTTAGGTGTATGTGTGTGTGTGCGTGCGTGCGTGCGTGCGGTGCGGTATGTGTGTATGTGTGTGTATGGTCCTTGTGTGTGCGCGCGCGCATGCAAGGTGTGTTAATGCGTGCAGTTGTGGTGAGTGCATGCGTGCGTATGTGTATGCGTGTTGTGTGTGTGTGTGTGTGTGTGTGTGTGTGTGTGTGTGTGTGTGTATGTGTGTGTCATGTGAAGAGAGAGAGAGATGGTCGATGGTGGTGGTTGATCATAGAGATAGATATAGGAGAGAGCAGCAAGCATAACACCCGGACAGCTACGTGTGCACCCCAATCCACGTGTTTGTACCACGAAACAGAGCCAGCCAGTGACACTAACCTGAAAAAAGACATTGGCGTGACATGGAAACCTTGTCACAGATCCAGTTATGTCAATGTATGATGTGAATTTGAAGTTTTGTGGCCCAGTCCCCTTCCCACTGTCCCCTTGTGTATGGGCTTAAAAAGCTTGACACAATAAAATATTGTCATTGTCATTGTCCTCCCGTCTCTGTCTCATCTCTCTCTCCACCTCCTCCCTCTCTCCCCTTTTCTCTCTCTCTTTTTTTACATTGCAAAATAATTTGTTGTTTCTTTTTTTTTTGTTCTCTTTAAATTGTGGTTTAAGTTGCTTGGGGAGTTTGTTATTTTTTGTTTTCTTATATTTTTGTATCCCTGATGAGGGGAGGGACGCATGGATTTAATAAAGCCACGAGTGGTTATTGGTTTTGCCTCAAATAAAAGAGTGATGATGAGCCTGGGTCTTGAAACTTTTTATTTGTTTTAATCATTTATCATCCTTATTATTAAAAAAATAAAGCAAAAGGGAATAACCAACCTCATGGAGGATATTACCTCTTATTTTCCATAGGGTAGGCTGAAAAAAAGGCTTTTGTCACCACATTGTTTTTACTTTTGGGAAACAATGTAATGGGGTTTTCCATTCTTTGGGGACAAAGGGAGGAAGGCCCTTATTGACACAGACGTTAACACCAGACAGTCAGCTGTCCCCTTTTATCTGTGCCTGTTTTTGATCTGTATACATTTGAAATCTTTTTTTTTTCTTTCAAGACATTTTTTCTCCCTTTTTTTAATTTCCCAGAAACATGACAGTACAACCCCCGGGCGAAAGTCTATAGTCCTGTTTTTTATAAGTTGAAAAATTTTTTTCCTTTATGCCAGCAGGGATGTGGGTTAATGAAAATATCTAGTCTGGATTATTTTAATGCCTCCCTGATGTACCAATGGTTGATGACCTTATCATTTTTTCCCTTTCTTTTGTTGGGGATGAAAGTTTTGTTTTTTTGTTTGTTTGTTTTTTGTTTATTTTTTTGGGGGGTTGAAGGCTTCATGTGCACACCTATTCCCCTATATCATGCTAAAAAACCATAAATTATTCCCTGAATCTATTGCTTGGTCTTTTTTTTTTACAAATAAAAGAAGCAAAGAAAAGGTGTACCTTTGCAAGCACATAAATGCTTATTTTCTTGAAAACACCGGTGAAAGAGAAAAAACATGTTGCAAAATAAATATTCCATTATAAATTGATTTAATTTCTTATATATTAAACACATGAAAGAGCAAACTGTTTAAAATATGCAAATTTGTTTTTACTCAGAAAAATTTTTCAGTTTCCCCTTTTTTTTCCTCATTTTTTTGTTATGAAAAATTGATAGTTTTAAAAATATTTGTATCCAGTTGAAAGGGATTTCTTCTCTATTTTTCTCTGTTAGGGGGGTTTTCTTTTTCCCCTTTTCATTTATCAATGGCAAAGAGATTTTTTTTTGGTTTTAACTGGTCTTTATTGCACAAAAAACCCAAAGTGAATTTTCTAATAACAACACTTTGTTGGGCAAAGGATTTCCAACAAAAACATAACAACACACCCAGACAAAATGTATCTTGTGACGTTTATCCGATTACTGAGTGAAATATTTACAATGTTTTGAGATTTCAGCCTATTTTCCTAGGCAGGCTGTTAAAAAGAAATAACCCAAACAAAAGTTTACACGCCTGAAATTTCACAAAAATTTAAAAACCAAAAAAATACATAGGGGGGGGTAAAAAAAGCAGAAATTTTAATTACTACTAACATTGATTATGTCCTCATTGTTTTTTAATTTCTTTTGTTTGGCAGAGCTCTCAAATAAAGAATCAACTCTAACTTTAAAATATAGAATAATAAAAAGGGTGGAAGTGGGTTTTTAAATAATTTGAATGTTCTTTATCCAAAATATTTCATTTGATTTTTAGAAAAAAAACACACAGGCAGAAAAATTTCTTCTAAATGATCAAATAATCCTACCAAAAGAAGATTGGGACTCTTGGCAAAATTTTCTTCCCCTTTATTTTTGGGATAACTTCTCTCTCATCTCTCCTCTCTCTCTCAATCTCTCGTCTCTCCTCTCTCTCTCTCTCTCCTCTCTCTCTCTCTCTCTCTCTCTCTCTCTCTCTCATCTCTCCTTTCTCTTTTCTGTCTGTTTTCTCCTCATCTCCTCCCCCTCTCTCTCGTCACCCTTCTCTCTCCTCTCTTTTCATCATCCCCTCCTCTCTCTGTCTCTCCCCTCTCTAAATCCTCTCTCTCTGTCTCTCTCTCTCTCTCTGCTCACTCTCTCCCCTCACCCCCCCCCTCCTCTCTCATCCCCCCTCAATCTCCTCCAGATTAAAAATCAGTGCAGTCCTCCACTCCTCCCCAAAAAGCCCTTTTTTAGATGAGGCTTTAACCTAAGCCCCATGTGCAAATGCAAAGCATAGCATCTTTTGCACACATTAAATCCTATTTCTACGCTTTTCGTAAGAGAAGGCCATCATGTGCGAATGGGAACAATTACATTTACAAAATGCATACACATTTGGGGCTTGGATTAAAAAAGCAACAAGAGTGCTTTTTCCATTATTCTTGATAAAAAAGAAAAATCAAAATCAGTCAAATCTCTCTCTCTCTCTCACTCTCTCTCTCTCTCTCCTCTCTCTCCTCACCTTCTCTCTCTCTCTCTCCTTCTCTCTCTCTCTCCTCCTTCATCCTCTTCCCTCTCTCCATCTCTTCTCCTCTCTCATCTCTCTCCCATGCCTATTTACTATGCCTCCCAACCCTAGGATTCTGCATTTCAAACACATAAAAACCCTTAACAAGTCTGATAAACGTGCCTCAAATTTTTCCTCCGAAGAAAACAACATACTTGACGTGGATTATACTCCGTTAAGTATTCTCCCCCTAAACAAAGACTAAAATATAACAAGGGCATCCTGATGTTTAAAAATAAATTTCTGGGGCTTTCCCCACATCCTAAGAGGTAAGTTTTCCCAATGAATCGTTTCAGAATACTGAAAAGCCAATATCCAATCCCAAGAATAACTTGTCAAGTCCAGTTACTATACTCAAGGCCTTTTTTTTTTTACTTTTGGAACTCCCTTCCCCCGATTCAATTAAAAAGTCCAATCATTGTCACCTTTAAAAAAAAAACAAACAAAAAAACCCCCTCCCAACTCAAGTACATGTCGCGCTGCGGATATGTGCTTATATCATAAGTGTGGTAAGTGTGTTGTGGGTGTTGTGTTTGTGTTGTGTGGTGGGTGTGGGGGTGTGTGTTTGGTGTGTTTTTGGGTTTTGTGGTGGTGGTGTGTGATTTGTATGTCATTTGCCTTGCGAGCGTGCATGCGTGAGTGGAGTTGCGTATAGTATGTATGTAATGTATGTATTTATTAGATGTATTGAATGTATTGGTTTAGTAATGTATGTGTTGTATGTTGTATGTTGTTGTGTGTGGTGTGTTGTGTGTGTGGTGGTGTGTGTGTGTTGGGGTTGTGTGTGTGTGTGTTGTGTGTGTGTAAGCCTACGTGTAGAGTGGTTTTACGTGTATTATTATCAACTATTATCACTATTTTGATATTATTCGTATTGCATCAATATAATCATTGATTATCTTTAGTTCCCCTTTTGAGTTCTCTCTCTGACTCTCTCTCACTCTCTCTACCTCCAGTCTCTCTCTCTCTCCTCAACTCTCTCGTACTCGTCTCTCAATCTCTCTCTCGTCTCTGCTCTGTTTCAGTCATTGATGTTTCACCATTTCTCATGGTTTGTCTTTAATTATTGTGCCTTTTTTTGTTTTTGTTTTTGTTTTTGTTTTGTTTGCTTGTTGTTGTTGTTTTTTTTTTTGTTTTTTTTGTTTTTTATTCAAATCAGAGTCCATCATTGATTCTTGTATTTCATATTTTCGTTTCTGATGAGTGCCTTATTATAAATTACCTTAGTATTGTACTCTGCTTATTTCTTATCTGTTTGTTTGATACTTGGTATGGTTTCTTGCTCTTGGTATTTGAATCACTATAATTGTTGTTTAGTTGAGGCTAATCTTTTTATCATAAAGTGTTATCCCTGGAAAGGGCAAGGGACTGGATGTAAAAAAAGCAGCTATGTGCTTAGGCTATCTATCATCCTCGAATAAAAAGATTTTTGCCTTGCCTTGCCTTTCCAGTGCCTTGCCGTGCCTTCTCTCCTTCTCTCTTCTCTTCGTCTCTATCTCTTCTCTCACGGTCGTCGTCTCTCCGTCTCTCCTCATCCTCTCTCTCAAATCTCATCTCTCACTCTCATGCCTCTCTCCTCTCTCTCTCTCTCGTCTCTCTCTCGCAGTCTCTCATCATCTTGCTCTCTCTCTCTCGTCTCTCTCTCTCTCTCTCTCTCTCTCTCCACTCTCTCTCTCTCTCATCTCTCTGTTCTCTCTCTCTTCCTCCTCTCTCGCTCTCTCTCTCCCCGCATCACTCCTCTCTCTCTCCTCTCTCTCTCCTCCGTCTCTCGTCTCTCTCTCGTCTCTCTCTCACCTCCTCTCTCGACATCTCTCTCTCCTCTCTCGGGGGGCTAGAAATCATGGCGTCCTGAGTGACAGGTGCTGTGAAAATGCGCTGTCGAGTTTTGGGTGATACAACGTTCCAAAGGACTCTATCAAGCTGCTACCTGTGTTGAAATTCAGTTGTGACGTTTACGTGACTATCTGAAACAACCTAAAAAGTGGTGGACTTCATGACATGGATGGCTTCAGTTGGGAAGTTTGGGCGGAAAAATGTCAACAAGTTTCACGGCCCTTTTTGAAAAAGATGACGCCTAGCCTGTCAAAGGTCACACAAACTGGGCGCGGCGTCCTTGCTGTCACATCTGGCTGATGTTGTTACCAGGCGTATGTGTGTTGAGCTTGTGGTCGTTTCCTGATCAACTTGTCTTCGGTGTGGAACATGGACAAATTTATGTCATCTGAATATGTGGGACTTGTTCCAAAATAAATCAATCCAAAAGGGGGACAAAATTTGGTGGCGAGACGACAGAGAAGTGTGAACAGTGACAGTGCCAGCGGGCCAGCCTGTCAGTCATCGGTGCACGTGTCCTGTGGTTTTTGATGTCGCTCATAGCTTGCAGCACGCTGTTTATCTCCCTGCGTAGGCTGTTGCTTAGTGGCGATAGTATGAGACAAATCCATGGCCCAATACTTCGATGGACAGAAGGAAACAACAGACATTTTTGATGAATGCACCAACAGAAGTAAGTCATCCTTTGAAGACAAGTTATGGAGAACCTTCAACAACAGCTCTCACAACAAACGCAGCGTTATCATGAATGAATTTTAGGAGAAATAAAATGTGAACTAATGGCAAGTAAAACCACCAGTGCGAAGAAATCACTCGAGATGGACAGACTGTAAAAAGATCAAATAAAAAGCCCCCTGAACAAAACAGTGACAAACATGACAGAAGACATCCAACAGCTGTTCGAAGAAAAAGAATGAAGATAGAGAGGGGGTTCAACAACCTGTCAGAATACCATTCAACAGATCTGAAGATCAAGAAGTAGAACAAACTGAAAACAGAATACAGACAGACTAGAAAATTTCTCTACGAAAGAGACAATTTGCGGCTTTTTTCGTGATACCCCAGTGCACTGCACCGAATCACAATATTTGTGTGCACAGTCAGTCATCGATGTTCTAAACATGTGGTATACCAAGGGTCCGGACTGTGAAGACATTGCACGAGCACGCCATCCGAACAGGACAGATCACGAGATGGGCAGACCCCAAGTGCCTAGTGTATGCAAAGTTTCAGTAGTGAGGGACAAAATGACCATTCTAACGACAAATACCTCAGACAAGAACCTACAATACAGAGTTTCAGGGTGGCAAACGATCTAACCTGGCACAGGCGCAGATGGTGGCTGCAGCACGCAGGGAAGGGAAGAGGGCGTACTTCCGATCATAGGGGGCAGAGATGGTGATCGTGCCTAAGCCTTCCAACCCCCGGACCCTACACAGAAGGTGGTGTGGAGAGTGGGGGTTGCACAACAGTCCTCCACGCCCTGTCCCCATCCACACACGCTAGCCCAGCCCAACAAGGGGATTTCCCACATACCCTCACTCAGCAGATAGGGGGTGTGGACGTCAGAGGGACGGCACCTACGCCGTGCAAGCGGACAGAAACCACAATCCGGCAGGCCCCCTGTCTCCTCCCTTAAGAACCCTCTGCCGTCATGTGTCACGTGCAGCAATGGACCAGCACGGGGGTGACGTCACCGGAGGCAGTAATCGGGCGGACTTTACCCGTAGCAAACCACGGGGCGCACTCCACGAGAATTGAGCGTGCACAAGCTCAGCAGTTGGCGGGGATATCCCCTGTCAATAGCTCAACTATATGTGGTCACAACAATAGCGCGGCCGGTGTCTTTCTGGCAGTGACGGGCGTTGGCTGCACGTGACGAGGCCTCTGGTCCTAACCATCAGACGGGTATGCGGGCTTTTCCTACTTAAACCCGCCCGCTGCGCAAGGTCGTCTGCCTCGTGGCAAAGGGCCGGTGGCAACAACGTGACGCAGAGCCAGCGGCCCTAGCAGCAAAAGGGAAGAGCTAGACAAGGCCCCGGGCCATCCAAGGGTCAATTATCATTTTTAAATTATAAAGTTTAAAACTTGTATAATAAACTAAATGATGTTTCATTTATGAACAATGTAAATAATTTTGATTTTGTTTGGCCTCCACAGAGACGTTCCTTGATCATATCCTTTTGGATGTTCAGTGTATATTTCCTGAGTTATCTTCTAAAGTTTCATGTTCCCCTGCTAAAAATCTTTCCACATCATGGAAGGAATTCTGGAGGAGTGGTTTTTTGTTGGTAAAGAAAAGTTTTTAGAAAATTATGTAGAAGAAATTAAATAGAAGTGTGACACCCACTAATAGCCATAAGAATAAATTAAGTGTATTTTCAGTCTATATAAAGATGTTATTCTATAGCTTTTGGGGTGGGGGGGGGGTGGTAGTTATATTGTACCAGAAGGTGGTCCCTATCTATAATGAAAAAATAATCAAGGATGGTGTTAATTCAATATATGAATACATTATCACAATATTTTTTTTGAAAAAGATGATTTTTCCACTTTATGATAGGATTCAGGAGATTTAGAATGCCAGAAAAGGTCATGAACAAGTCCCCGACCTTGAAGATTATGTCCTATATTAATTTGATGGATGTTATGTATGATATTAAGATAAATGATCTTCAAGTGCGTTTCATCGCAAAGTGATAATACCGATAAATAATTTTGGCAGGTCCTTGCTATAATAAAGGCTTTTATGTTTGATAAGAGTTATTTTATGAATTGGTTGTTGTAAGGTAGATAATCCAAGTATATTATACATTTGTATCTCCCAATGGTTTCATGTGTAATTGATTTATGTTCTTGTACCTATCCTTAATTAATCAAGTATTGATTTGTGTATTGGAGATTGCATTGATTCATGGCACCTCCCAGTTGAAACAATGTGGATATGGGAATAGTGATTGTACTAGAGCTTAAATTAAAAACATAAGAATGAAGACAAAATTATATGGTCTCAAGATTTTTTGCTAAATTATATAAACAAGAACTTGATAGTAATGAATATCCAAGAAACATACCGACAGCTTTCCCAACTATTGAAACACTGATGTAAATGACAGTTTAGATCATTTTGTTTAAAGCGTTGATGTGGAGCTGCGGCATGCATGGTTAGGACAGTTAGTCATAAGAGAAAAACAAGTAATGATAGTTCTGATGCTGAATGGTGAAAAGAAAAAGAAAGAAAGGTTAAAAGATTATTTAAAAGATTTCACAGCGCTGCAAAAACAATGGAGGATAAGAACAGAAAAAAGAAAAATGTATACACGCAAGCAAAGCATACAATTCATTTAAAGAAAATGCAAAAGAAAGAGAGTATGAAGAAAAGAGACCTGAAAAAACCTTCCTTTAATGAACTCAAAACTTTCTGGTCTATTGTAAGATCATTAATCGTAAGTCTATGGTACAATAATGAAATAACTATTGAAACAATGGCATGGACCATTTTTTAAAGTTTTTAATGACTTGTGGGTAGTGCAAGAAGCACAAGAGAATGTTAATACAAACAAGAAGATGATGAGGATGTTTGTAACCTTTATTCAATAGATCCTATATTGGAGAGTGAAAACATTAGGTATTAAATACATTTAAAAATGGGAAAAAAGTGCTGGCCCTGATAAAATAATTGGAGAAATGCTTAAACAGCAAACAGAAAGGTAATTACGTTTCCTTGTGCAGATTGTTTTAATCATCTGTTTGAAAGGGGAGCTTTCCCTTTAGAGTGGGCAAAACCTATAATAATACCAAATCATAAAAAAGGAAACATACAATAATGCTGATAATTATTGCGAGTAGCTCTTACCCATTGTTTTTAAGCAAACTCTATACTTACATTTTCGAATAAAAGACTAACTAAATGGGCAGATGACGAAGAAAAATTAATTGAAGAACAAGCATGATTTAGAGCAAAGAAACAGCAATGTAGATCATATATTTACTCTTTTATTGCCTCTATGCAAAAGCATTTTGCTATCCAATAAAAAAAAACATTGTTGTTGCCTTTGTCCGACTTCAGAAAGGCCGTTGGATTCTGTGAATAGAAATATACGTTGGAATGTATTACACAAAAATGGAGTAAATTGAAAATTTAGTTTATGGCACCTTAGAGCTTTCTATAATTCAGAGTATTAGTGTGTGTTACGGGGCTGGAAATGAATATTCCTGTTTTCTCAGAATGACCCAAGGGAGTGAGCAGGGGTAATTTTAAGGCCCGCAAATGGTTCTCATTTTTATAAACGAACTAGCTGTCGAAATTTCAAGGAAAGCAAACACGGTATTCCAGGTTTATATCTGGAGCAGTAGAAGGTATTTTTGCTACTTGTTTAGCTTGATATATCATTATTTTTGTTCTGAAACGGTTATAGGTTTACAAAATCATTAAACAAATTAAAGGAGGAAAAAAAAGCAGATCGGTTTGATCTAACTGATAAATATGGATAAAACAAACATTATTGTCCCTTAGGGAAGGTGGGCATTTATCAATATATGAAAAATGTTCTAATGTGAAATGATGAAAGTCAAAATATTTAATACATTTAAAAAGTTTAGTCATGTAGTTTCAACAAGGCTTAGACCTCAATTTTGGCTTGAGGCAGGAATCTGTAGGACATGGGAAAGAAAGGTGTGATTAAAATACTTAAAACAACAGGAAAGTTACTCGATAGACCTGTTTCTTTATTTTGGAAGCTATTGACACAAAAATAGAACCCTGTTAATGCTTAACGCCTCAGAAAATAATGGGGGATTATATGTAAATACACAAACGGAAAAAGTCCATACCATTTTTGCTATAAAACGTTTATTTGAATGGCCAATGTCACACCTCCAATACTGTACTCTATGGAGAGACAGAAAGGTATCCTCTCTATATAAGAACTTATGTAAAGTGTCTTTAAAATATTGGCTAAAGTTGTTGAAACTTCCCACAGACACGTTTATGTAGGACAGTCTTATGATATGAAGATTATACGAGATAGATTTAGGCAAAGAACAACTGGGTTTAATCAAATCAAAAAGTTTTGTCAGAACATGGTTTTGGGATTGTGTGGTCTGTCTCCAGGAATAGGTAAATGAGTGCAGTTTCTATCCCGAATTCAAAGAAGACAGGCTTCATTTGTTCTTTTAAACAAAACTTGGCACTCGATAGAAGAATAAAAGTAAATATAGCTGTTCTTCTACTTGAAAGTTTTATCCAAGCAGAAAAATATCAGACATGATTACAGAATAAATGGCACAGACTTAATATGCCAAGATTCAACTAAGAAACAACTTGGGTTTAACTGGCAAATAAAAAGATGGTTTCCACCTGAGACGTCCACACAATTACCGTGTCCACCATTGGTCACGGTGTTGATGATGAAATCCAGCTTTTTTTTCATGTAAAGCATACTAAACCACTACGTAACAAGCTTGATTTGTTAACGGTAACAGCCAGCATGAGTCCTGATGATATCCTACACCTGTCCGCTGAAAATGAACATCTTGTTAAATTCTATAGCAAAGTATATTGCAGAAGCACAGAAGATAAGAACAAAGACAAGTCATTACTAATGGCATTAATATATCAGGACAGAATTAATCATTACAAGAACGAATATATGTTTCGAAATAGATGTTTTTGGACGTTGATGTTACTATTGTAGCATGAAATTTTAAAAGGATGGTCCGATTCTGAACCAGTGATTTATTTTTTGTTTGTTTGTTTGTTGTTGCTGCTATGTTTTTTTTTTCTTTGTATTTGATTTTGCAATATGAGTGACGCCAGTATATTATGAAAATATAGTGTGTTATTAAGTGTGATTATCCTTTTTATCTCAAAAACTTAGTGTTGTTATTGGATCACATATGTCACTTTTATTGCAAAACTTTCCACATCGTTATAGTTTGTGTTACCTCCCTTTTCAAAAGGCCAAGATGAGCAATGACAATAAACTGTTAAACGCGATAAAGTCGTTTAAAAAGCGTCTCTCCTCTCTCTATCTAGTCGTCTCTCATCATCTCCATCACGTCCTCGTCACCAGATATCTCTCTCTCCTCCTCATTCATCTCCTCTCATCTCGCTCTCTGCTCGTCTCCTTCTCTCTCTCTCCTCTGTCTCTCATGGGTCTCGTCTCAACTCTCCTGGTCTCCTCTCTCTCTCTCGATCTCACTCTCTCATCTCTCTCTCTCTCCTCCTCCTCATTGGCAACATATTTTTGTTGTTGTTCTTCTTTTTGTGTCTCTTCATATTGTCTTTAAGCTGCTTTGCAGTTTTGTTTGTTTGTTATTGTTGTGTGTTTTTTCTGTTGTTTTTTTTTATTTCTATTAGAGCTGGTTTTTCTGATATTTTGTTGTATCCCTGATGAGGGTAGGGACTGCATGACTTTAGAAAAAGCACAGGAGTGGTTATTTAGTTTACTCGTATGAAAGAGTTGTGCCCTGATTCTTGACACCATTGAATTGTTTTAAAACATATAATAATGCATCCATTAATCATTAAAAGATAAAGCAAAAGGAATAAACCTAACCTGTATGAGTATAATTACCTCTTATTTTCAAAGGTAGCCCAAAATGACGAAATGGTTTTTTGTCACCAACATGGTCTACGGTGGAATCAATGTATTGGTTATCCATTCTGGGGACAAAGTAGGCAGTCATTATTGACAACTCCAAAGCCATTGACAAAACCAGACATTAGCTATCTTTGGTCTGTGCCTGGTTTTGATCTGGAAAGAATTTGAATCTTTCTTTTTCTACAACAACATTTTCTTTTAATTCCTCTTAGGCATTTTCACAGAAGCATGACTTTCACAAGGCGAAAGTCTATGGTCACTGTTTTTTTATAAGTTAGAAAAAATATGTTCCATTATGTCAGCACATGTGGTTAATGATAATATCTAGTCTTGATATTTAATGCCTCCCTGAAGTACCGAATGGTAGATGACCTTTATTATTTTTTTCCATTTTCTTGTTGTTGGGTATGAAAAGTTTTCTTTTTTTTTTTCTTTTTTTTTTTTTCATTTTTTTTTTTTGGGGGGGGGGGGGGGGGGGGGGGGGGGGGGGGCTTCATGTGCACACCAATTTGGTACATCATGTTAAAACCATAAATTCTTTCACTGAATGTATTTGCTTTGGTCTTTTTCTGTGCAAGTAAAGAAGCAAATAAGTAATGTTGGCCTTGTCAGGGCACATAACTGCATATTTTCTTTAAAACATCGGGGGGAAGTGAAAAAACATGTTTTTTAGATTTTTAAAATTCCATTGAAAATTTGGGTATAATTCCTTATATAGTAAACACATGAAAACTATCTTTTTTTATATTAATTGTTTTTCTCAGTATTAAAATTTGTTATCCCCTTTTTTGTTTTTTTTGGTTAGAAAAATGTAGTTTTTTAAAATATTTTTGGGTGTTGAAAAAAATTTCTTCTTTTATGTTTTCTCTGTTTTCGTTTTTTTTTTTCTTCCTTTTCAAAATTTTTTAATGTGCAAAGAGATTTTTTTTTGTTTTTTAAATTTTCTTTAAATTTTTCAACAAACAAGTGAATTTTTTAAATAACAAAACTTTGTTAGGCAAAGGGGTTTAACAAAATTATAACACAAAACCCGACAAAAAATTTAAACTTTTGGAAAAGTTAACCCCCGATCACATAGTGAAATATTTTACATTTTTAAACGATTTCAGCCTACTCCCAGGCAGGGGTTATAAAAAGAAAAAGAGGAAAACAAGTTTACTACTGCCTGTAATTCACAAAAATTAAAACACAAAAATATTTATAGGTGTAAAACAGGCAGTAATTAATTACTATCTAACAGTGAAAATTTTTTCCTCATTGATTTTTTAAATTTTTCTTTGGGGGTTTTAAAAGCTTCAAAAAAAAGAATCAACCCCTTTAAATTTTTAATACAGAATAAAAGAAGTATTTTAAAGAGGGTTTATAATTTGATTAAATTTTTTTTGGAAAATATTTCAAATTTTTTTTTAGAAAGAAAAAAGCCACAGGCACGAAATTTATCCCCCAAAAAAAACAAATAATCCTACAAAAAAGAAAATTGGGGGGCTTGGCACAAAGTTTTTTTTTCCCTTTATTTTTTGGGGTAAAATTTTCCCCTTTCTCTCTGTTCTCTCCCGCTCCTCTTCTGTCTCTCTGTCCCTTTTTTTGGGGGGCTCTCTCTCTGTCTCTGTCCCCCTCCCCCCCTCCCCTGTTTTCTGGGCTCTCTGTCTCTCTCTCTCTTCTTCCTCCCCCTCTCTCTCCTCCTCTCTTTTTTCTCTCTCTCTCTCTCCCCTTTTTTTCCCCCTTTTTCCCCCCCCCCCCCCCCCCCTCTCTCAAACCCCCCCCCCTCCTCCCTAGATTAACATCAGTGC
>CM060322.1:17050792-17058292 GCA_030674155.1 Stramonita haemastoma | reverse complement strand
TTTAAAAGCAAAAGGAATAAAAATGATACCTTGATATTTCATTATAAGATAAATAAACAGATCTAGTTTAATAATCAATCAAAATCACAGAATTGACAACTTGACCCCGCCTGCCTTTAAAGGCTCCTAGCGCAAAATTGGGTAATGTGCTAAGCGACTCATTTCGTGGTGGAGCGCCACATATAGAAAAGTGGAAATGTCTAGCACAGAATATCCAAGAAGGTTGGGGATGCTATCTATACTGAAAGAGCCCCTGGTATCCCACGGGGGAAAAGGAGGCAGACGAAAAGGGTGACGAAGGTAGTAAAGAGAAAATCTACAACGTTTGCACAAAAAAACCCTACCCACCTTCAAACCGCTCCCCATTCTAATTTTAATCCCATAAGAAAAAAAATCCCAACCCACCCATGTCTTAGAACTACGAAAATCACCTGGACATCATCACGTGACAGCAACCACCAATCAAATCCGCGTCTGTTAAAAGGGCGATTATATTTGAGACTTCCTGTCGATTCAAGGTATAGCCTCCTCTGACATTTGATGGTGCCAGAGGGAGAACGAAAATGGCTGCGGTGTGGCATTTCTTTGACACATGGTCCTCATACAGGCAATCAATGTTAGATATGAAGTTAAACGTCTCGCCTCCACTTCACACACGCACGCGCTCGTAGCGAAAGCTTGGTGAGGAGAGAGAATGGCTCCAAGCAAACAAATTAAAGCAGTGTAGAGAGAAACCTTGTAAATGGAAAAACATATAAAGACAATTGTGAACATATTAAGGAGAGAGAGAGGGGGAGGGAGAGACTCAGACACAGACGTAGACGTTTATTTATAAAGAGAGAGAGAGGAAGGAAGGGAGGGAGAGAGAGAGAGAGAGAGAGGAGAGAGAGAGAGAGAGAGAGAGAGAGAGAGAGAGAGAGAGAGAGAGAGAGAGAGAGAGAGACAGACAGACAGACAGACAGACAGACAGACAGACAGACAGACAGACAGACAGAGACAGACAGACAGACAGAGTGTACAATGAAGTGACGTATCGGATTTTAATATCGTATTTTTGGTGGGTTTGTTTTACGCCTCTCTCTGTCTCTGTTTTTGTCTCTCTCTGTCTCTGTCTCTGTCTGTCTGTCTCTCACACACACATACACACACACGCACGCACGCACGCACGCACACACACACACACACACACACACACACACACACACACACACACACACACACACACACACACACACACGCACACATTCACATACAAGAAAAGGAGGCCCACACTAAGGCAACTTGAAGACAGTGTATGTTCCATAATCTGGATGCTGATCACTGTAACGTTCATTCCTCTCTCCTCGCGATTTCGTTCACAAAACCTCCGCCCTACTTGTTTAAAATTCCAGTAAGAGGAGAGAGAGAGAGGAGAGAGAGAGAGAGAGAAGAGGGAGAGGAGAGAGAGAGAGGATGAGAGAGTAGAGAGAGGAGACGAGAGAGATGAGAGGAGAGAGAGAGAGAGGAGTGTGTGTGTGTGTGTGTGTGTATGTGTGTGTGTAGGGTAGGTGAGACTGAGAGAACTACCATGGTGTTCATTGTTGAGCGTCACATGCAGGATTAGCAAATGTTTGAAGAAAACATAAAAGCAGATTTAAAGGGTATCGCGATATCGTGACTTTGAAAAATCTCTTTAAAGACAACTTTGAGTGTTCTCTTTGAGACAAATTGAAATGTTTTGCGTTTCTCTCCTTCGTAAAAGAAAATATTACCGTACTATTAACAGTAACTGGGTTTCAAACAGAATCTTAAACGGTTGCATGGTTAAGAATTCTGAATATGGAAAATTAATCGCCTGCAAAATCTACAGTGGTCATAATCTCGTCTGAGTCGCTTCTTAGGTATTTACAGTCACGTGGCGAAAAACTGCAATGAAATTCACGGAGTAAAAATAAACAAACCAACCTAAAACAAGGAAACTGTTTATTTGTTAAAACAAATCTTTAAAGGTTTAAATCTACGGTGCCAGATGCTTATTCAAGAACACTCAGATGGTGCTAACAGCTAGTAAAAGTGTTGTTGGACGCTCCCTGGCTTAAGGCTTTAGTTGTTACACTCTTGTTCACTTGTCATACCTGAGACTGACTGTGAGACTGTATCCACACACTGGATGATAAGTGTTTTTTTTTTTATATCCAAATCCCTTGCCAGATATTATACAGCTATGACTCATATTCAGAAGGGTTTATCCTCTGAAAGAGAAAATTACAAGCGATAGTTCTAAGTTCTTGGAATGAATGAAGACAGTATCCATTCTAACATTCTAAAACATAACAATAGCTGAAAGTTGGCCTCGGTACTTGTCTAATATCAGTAGCTTAAAAGATTTTAACCTGGGCCTATAAAAATGGCAACAGTTTTTATTAATCAAAGAAAGTTAACAGTTTTCAATGTTATAACAGACATTATGAAAAACAAAAAAAATCTAAGGAGCATTAGACGCAAACAGATTTTTCATGGGTTTTTTTTTTCAAATAACAAGTTCCATTCTAGGTTTACACTTTTTGCCAAGAGTAGTTATAAATGAATAATGATACCCTTAGTGGGCCAGAAACACTCATCTATTAAAATGCTGCTGCTACTCTTGTTGTTGCTGCTGTTCTTGCTGCTGCTGCTGCTGCTACTGCTGCTACTGTTACTGCTACTGCTGCTGCTGCTGTTACTGCTACTGCGGCTGCTACTGTTACTGCTACTGCTGCTGCTGCTGTTACTGCTACTGCTGCTGCTGCTGTTACTGCTATTGCTGCTGCTGCTGTTACTGTTACTACTGCTGCTGCTGCTGCTGCTACTGCTGCTGCTGCTGATGATGATGATGATGATGCGACGGTTATGATGAAGTGGCAACAATGGTGACGATGACAACAATGACAACAATGAAGTGACGATTACGATGATGAGAATGATAGCAATAATGATGATAATGGTGATAATGGTGATGATCATGATGTTCATGACCATGATGATCATGACGACGATAATGACTTGAGGACTACAATTATAAGGTGACGATAAAGATAATGATAATGAAAACGATGATGCAGAGACAATGATGATGACTTTATGATTATGATGTGTCACCAGAACTGTTCCGTGTGTCCGTGACTGTACCACTCATCAGGAAGCCAGCCAAATGGGATTGAACAGGTGGCGGCAACAAAGGTTAGTCGCCAGCTTTTTTTTTCTCTACAAATTGTGTGTGTGTGTCTATGTGTGTGTGTGTGTGTGTGTGTGTGTGTGTGTGTGTGTGAGAGAGAGAGAGAGAGAGAGAGAGAGAGAGAGAGAGAGAGAGAGAGAGAGAGAGAGAGAGAGAGAGAGAGAGAGAGAGAGAGAGGAGAGAGAGTGCTTGTGTGTGCGCCTGTGTTTGTGTGTCTGTATGTGTGTGTATGTGTGTGAGAGAGAGAGAGAGAGAGAGAGAGAGAGAGAGAGAGAGAGGAGAGAGAGAGAGAGAGAGAGAGAGAGACAGACAGACAGACAGACAGACAGACAGACAGACAGACAGACAGACAGACAGACAGACAGACAGACAGACAGACAGACAGACAGACAGACAGACAGACAGAGCGCTTATGTGTGTGCTTGTGTGTGTATGTATGTGTGTGTGTGTGAGAGAGAGAGAGAGAGAGAGAGAGAGAGAGAAGAGAGGAGAGGAGAGTGAGAGAGGAGAGGAGAGAGAGAGAGAGAGAGAGAGAGAGAGAGAGAGAGAGAGTGCTTATGTGTGTGCTTGTGTGTGTGTCGTGTGTGTGTGCATGTGTGTGTGTGAGTGTGTGTGTATGTGGATGTGTGTGCGCGTGCGTGCGAGCGTGCGTGCGAGCGTTTGTGTGTGTGTATTTGTGCGTGCGTGCACACACATGCGTTCGTCCGTGCGTATATGCGCGCGCGCGCGCGCGGTGTGTGTGTCTGTGTCTGTGTCTGTGTGTGTCTGTGTGTGTACTTTCGTTCAAAATCTTCCTATATTTATTCATGTTTTAAACTTTCATATCACTAGGATTGAACAGGCTTTAAAGAAATTCAAATGAATGTTTTGTGCTACTCAACAACAAGTATAGGCTGTATTCTTTATTCTTTTATATCGAGGATAATAGAATAAGCACTCATATGCATTTTTACATCCAGTCCCCGTGTGTATGCAGTCTTGTAAATCTTGTCATCTGTTCCCAACACCACACAATGACCTACTCTTACGAAAAGCGGAACAGGATTAACGTGTGCGCAAGATGTTCTGCGCGCGTTCACACAAGGGGCCTCGGTTTATTGTCTCATCCGGAAGACTTTTGTGGGGAAGTGGAGTCAGTACTGATGTTAACTCCTGAGGAAAAAATCCCCTCGAACGGGAATAGAACCAGGGTCGTCAAATTGCGAACGCAATGTTCTGACCATTAGGCTATCCCGCTCCCCCTCAACAGTAAGTATATGCTGTATAGGCACTGTGTGACTGATGATTAATTTCCCTCATTATTGGGTGTTTCAGGCTCTTGCTATCCTTCAGATTACTGGCTTAACCACCTCCAAGCGCTTTCAGTTTGATGGCATTACGTGAGTATTAATTTTGTTACTATTAGACTGTTGTTGTTGGTTGTTTTTTGTTCACCTTTAAAACTGTGTTGTATTGTGTAGTATTGATTTGGTTTGGGCTGTGATGTGATGTGTTGTGTTGTGTTATATATATAATATATATAAATATATATATATATTTTACATATATATATATATATATATGCATATATATATATGCATACATACATATATATATTTTATATATATATATATATATATATATATATATATATATGTATATATATATACATATATAATATATATGTAAATTATATTTATCTATCTATCTATCTATCTATCTATCTATCTATCTATCTATCTATCTATCTATTTATCTATTTATCTATCTATCTATCTATCTATCTATCTATCTATCTATCTATCTATCTATCACTCTCTCTCTGTATTATATATATATATATATATATACATACATATGATATATATATATATATTATATATATATATATATATATATATATATATATATATATATATATTATATATATATATATAATTTTCAGTCACGACAGCTTTCCCTGCGTGAAATTCGGGCTGATCTCCCCTCTCGGGAGAGTGTGACGTCATATAAAGCAGCGTCACTTTTTTTTGGTGACCGTTTTTCTTGTCCCCATGTGTGTTATTTCTTTCCTATGTGATGAGCATTCAGATTACGACTCGAGAAGAAGGGTGGCAGGATGGTCAATACCTCCTGGCTCGCCTGCCAACAAGTAAGCCGCGACGTTCTGGGTTCGATTCCCAGTCTCGCTCTTTCATTTCAGTTTGACGAAAAAATCTAAAGTTATTTTCTTAGTCATTCGGATAAGACAATGAACCATGGCTCGGTGTGCGATGTAGGCAGAACATCTTGCACACACAATTATTTAAAAAAAGCCTGTTCCGCGTTTCGGAATATTAGAACATCGTATGCAGGTAGGGACAGATGGCATAAAGAATACCCACATGCACACAGGGGTCAACTTTAGGCACCATCCCGATGTTGGAATGCGGCTACCTAAATAGTGGTGGTGGCGGTGGTGGTGGTAAGGGTGTTTGTGTGTGTGTGTGGGGGGGGGGGGGGACCAGTTGTATAGCAAAAATCTGACTATTCGTGTTTTGAACCCGGATCTCTAACCGAGGAGCAAAACAAAAAATAAAGTCTGGGGGAAGAGAAGAAGAAGAAGAAGAAGAAGAAGAAGAAGAAGAAGAAGAAGAAGGGGTATGCACAGAAGAACAATTGCACAGAAGAAGAGCAAGAAGAAGAAAAATATGGAAGGATTCCAAAGAAGAACATAAAGGAGAAGAACAAGAACAAGAGGACAAAGACAAAGAAGAAAAAGAAAAAGAAAACAAGAAATAAGAGTACAAACGAATATCAAACATGCACTTTTCGCTTTCTAAGCTGGTGCATTACCTTTAAAAAAAAAAAATTTTAAACCCACCCCACCTAACCCTCCCCCTTCCTTGCATTCCCTCTACCTCAGTCTCAACCCATTTCGACTGCAGTCTATCTTATTCACATTCCCCCCCCCCCACCCCAAGTCTGTCCACTCACCCTCTTGTCGTCTTTACTTAGCTGCCCAATTTCAATGCATGCATGCATGAGTTGATAAATGTCCGGGGTGTGTTATACATTACCTGTACCTATTTCCTGGTCATTGTCTGGGTGTATTGTGCACATTGCATATATACGTATTTCCTGGTCTATTTGAATATGTTGTTTTTTTTCCGGGATATTTCTTGTGTGGTACATTATCTTAAACCATTTTGTTCGTGTTATGCTTTCTTATGAAAGAAAGTCAACAAAACGTTTTAGAATCAGTTTTTCCTCGAAGAAAAGAAAGAAGTAAAAGAAGAAAGAGTACGATGAAAGCAGAAAGGGGAAAATCACCACCACCACAACTATCATCACATGCACCAACAATCATTGTTTTTCAAGCAATGCATAAATGAATTTTAAAATGCCTGTATTTGTGGGGCACGATAAACCAGTTCAACATCCAACGTTGTTTATACAAACGTTGGTAGTCTCTCTATTTCTATTTATTCAAAAATAAATTATAACACATGATTATGATAGCAGCACATCAACCAAAAGACGTGAAAAAGAAGCGCTAATATAAAAAAAACATAGGGAATACAAAAGAAATAAAGTCAATAATTGTTAGAAGCCAAAAAAGTAATTTTCTAGGATCAAGGACTTCTTGGGCATCCGTCAGATTCGGAAGACTATGGAATTGCGCTCTAGGCTCTAGAATGCAAAGCCTGGGTAAGTAAGTATGGAGGGCAAGCTGTTACCCATGCAGCAGACCCCCTTCCCCCTCTCCACGTCGCTGGAATGGTCCGTTGGAAAGGCAATCGCCGATACAAATGGTTCCAGTGCCGTCGCAGGATCCGCCAGAAAGTTGTCATATACAGCCCTGAACCGCCCTGGAAACTCAAACTCCTCGATGTTCCCTTAGGAATAGTGTCTAAACACAACACTTGTGTGCATGTGATGAGACTGTAAACCGAGGCCCCGTGTGCACCCGCACGCAGAACATCTTGTGTATACGTTCAAAACCCATTCTGCCTTTTGGAAGAGCAGGCTTTTGTGTACCGGTAGGAGTGGTTGACAACAAAATAGAAATAGCCAGCATGCACACAAGTGTTGAAGAAGAAGAAGAAAAGAAAAAAGAAGAAGAAGAAGAAGAAGAAGAAGAAGAAGAAGAAGAAGAAGAAGAAGAAGAAGAAGACGACGACGACGACGACGACGACGACGACGACGAAGAAGAAGAAGAAGAAGAAGAAGAAGAAGAAGAAGAAGAAGAAGTAGAACAAGAAGAACAAGAAGAACAAGAAGAAGAACAAGAACAAGAATAAGAAGAAGAACAAGAAAAAGAACAAGAAGAAGAACAAGAAGAACAA
>CM060322.1:17038292-17045792 GCA_030674155.1 Stramonita haemastoma | reverse complement strand
GCCGAGGTGCCGTATTGTTACACATCATTATTCAGAGCACGTAAAAGAACCCGCGGCAACAAGAGGGTTGTCTCTGGCAAAAATCTGTTTAAAAAAAGCCACTCTGATAGGGAAACAAGTACAGTTGCAGAGAAGAAAAAGAAGAAAAAAAGATAATGGGTAGGCGCTGCACTTGTGGCGACGCGCTCTCCCGGGGGAGAGCAGCCCGAATTTCATGCAGAGAAATCTGCTGTCACATAAAGTGGTATAAATAAAACCACCCCCCCCCCACCCCAAACCCAACAAACCATCCAATCAATCCATATTCTTTCGTTTCCCTTGAAACAACAGAGATGAAGCTACTAAGCGTGGAGAACTACGATGCCGAGGTGGCCCTAGAGAGCAAGTCCCTGACGCTAGTGTGCACGGCCAGAGGCTCCAAGAATCTGCAGTTCCGCTGGTACAAGGACCAGTTCCTCTTCAACCCGGCTCTCACCTCTCGCAGTGCCTGGGAAGTGCGCTTGGAGGACGAGTTCGATGACAAGAAGATGTCCATCTTTAACGTGGATGGTGTCACCATGTTTGATAAGGGTGAGTGTGTGGGGAGTGATTGATTGATTGATTGATTGATTGATTGATTGATTGATTGATTTATTTATTTATTTATTCATATTCTTTTATATCGAGGATAATGGAATAAGCACTCGTGTGCTTTTTACATCCAGTCCCCGTGTGTATACAGTTTTGTAAAAAGAGGGAGAGGGAGGGAGAGAGGAAGGTAGAGAGGGAGGAGGGAGGGAGTGGGGGAGTAGAGAGATGGAGATAGAGAGAGGGGGGAGGGGGAGTGGAGTAGGGAGGGAGAGGGAGGGAGGAGGGAGAGGGGGGTGGGAGGGGAGTGAGTGAGTGAGTGAGTGGAGTGAGAGAGAGAGAGAGAGAGAGAGAGAGAGAGAGGAGAGAGAGAGAGAGAGAGAGAGAGAAAGAGAGAGAGAGAGAGGAGAGAGAGAGAGAGAGAGAGAGAGAGAGAGAGAGAGAGAGAGAGAGACAGACAGACAGACAGACAGACAGACAGACAGACAGACAGACAGACAGACAGACAGACAGACAGACAGACAGAACATAAAAGATAACTTACATCACTAAATGAAACACTTTCAGGCTTAAGCCATAACAGATATATGTCAAACATAAAAGTACTAATTGTCTCTCTCTTTTTGTTTCTACAGGCACATTTTCCTGCGAAATCGAAGACTTTGGAGAGACAGAGAACCGGTCAGTGACGGTGGACGTGATGCCACTGCCCCAGGTGGAGATCAAACCACTGACCGCTAACTTGCTGCCTGGACAGGCCCTCAGCTTCCGCTGCCTCTCTCCTGATGAAAACATGAGGACCTTCTCCTACCAGGTCAGTTGGGTGGGTGAGTGGGTGGGTGGGATGTTGCTTGGGTGGGTTGGGTTGGTTGGTTGGTTCGGATGGGTTGGTGGGAGGGTGGTTGGTTTGTTGGGTATTAAGGGGTGGGTGGGTGGATGGCTAGTTGGCTGGCTGGCTGGTCATCGGGGATACGTAGGTGCTTCGAGAACGTTAGGTCAGTTGGCTGGCTGGTTGATGGGCTGATTGACTGGCTAGCTTGTCATCAGGAATAATTAGGAACACAGGTGCCACACCAACATGATGACCTTCTCTTACCAGGTCAGTTGGCTGGTTGATTGGTTGGTTGGTTGGGTGGGTGGGTAGGTGGTTGGTTGGTTGGTTGGTTGGTTGGTTGGTTGGCTGGGGTGATGGGTGGGTGGTTGGTTGGTTGGATGGTTGACTGGCTGGCTGATCATCAAGAATAATTAAGAATACAGGTGTTACGAGAACATGAGGGCCTTCTATTACCAGGATAGTTGGCTGGCTGGTTGGTTGGTTGAGGCCCCTTGTCTTTAGTACAGTCCCCCCAGTTCACCAGCTGTAAATGAGTACCTGCCCTCTTTAAGGTCAGGGAAGGTAAAACAGTGAGGAAGAGGAGATGGGCACCGCCCTCAACATGCTCACCCCTAGACAAACTAAGGTCTCTGACACCTCGCTCCCCTCCCCTACGACCACACAGGTTATGCGGACACTTTTACCTCTGAGACAATGCAGTTCATAACATACAAATCCTTGGGGGGTCTGGACAGTGGCTGAGAGACGGCAGCGATCTGGATGAGGGACTGAACGGGGAGATTGTGGAGGACCTGCTGCCCAGCGGCAGTCGTCTGTTCATCCCGCACCTGCAGGTCAGCGCTAACTACACCTGCCGAGTGGTCAACAAGGCCGGAGCCTCGGAAAAGTCCGCCTATGTCTTCCTCATTTCACGTGAGCTGTTTTGTTTTTTGGTTTTTGCTTGGCTTGGCTTCAGGTTGAATGAAATTGTGTTTGTATATTGGGTGTGTTATGCTAAGTTCCTAAAGGTTTTGAATTAATGTCATTTTATGTTTTGACGGGTGTTTTTTTGCTGACGCGCCGTGTTATAGATAATGTTGAGATATTTTTTTTATTGCGTGTTTGTCCCTGAAGTCGGAATACAGCTACCTAAATGTAAGGATGAAGGTTAGGGAAGGGGGTGGAGTGGTTGTTGTGTATGCATAGATATTGCTATTGGTGAACCTTTTTTTGTTAGTATTATTCTTTTATTTCGAGGATAACGGAATAAGCACTTGTGTGTTGTTGTTTATTTTTATATCTAGTCCAGGTGTGTATGCAGGTGCTTTTAATTTTGAAAGAAGAAATGAAAGGTATGACCATTACTTTTGTGCATAATTTTTGAAACAAAGTCATCACTCATTTTCTCATTCTTTCCTATTTGTTCTGCTTTTTAGTTGGTAAAATGTGTGTGTGTGTGTGTGTGTGTGTGTGTGTGTGTGTGTGTGTGTGTGTGTGTGTGTGTGTGTGTGTGTGTGTTTATGTGTTTATGTTTTTATGTGTGTGTGCGTGTGCGTGTGTGTTTATGTGTGTGTGTTTGTGTATGTGTGTGTGTGTGTGTGTGTGTGAGTGCGTGCGCGCGCGAGTGTGTGTGTATATGTGTATATGTGTGTGTACGTGCGTGCGTGCGTGCGTACGTGCGTGTGTGTGTTTGTGTATGGTTTTCTGTTATTGCTTTTGTGGCTTTTGTTGTATTTTTTATTTTCCAAAACTTCATTTTACAGACAATATGACGGACATGGTCTGTGAGAGTGACTCCTACCATGGTGTGAAATGGAACCGCACTTACGGTGGCTACTATGATCTCCAGATCTGCCCCATAGACAGAGCAGGTACAGTGTGTTTCACAGCCACAAGAACCATTAAATATACTACCTCTCTGAAACTTCTACTTTTTTCCTTCTACTCTATGATCTCAGCTATGTTTGCTTGCGTTGTGATGTCAAGTTTTGTATGGAATTAGGTTGACTGGCGTGGATATTAAAGGTAAAACTTGTTTCTGAGGTGGGTTTTTTGTGGGTTTTTTTTTTTAGAATCTTTCTTATTTTTGTCTACGCGTCGTTTATTCTATATAATTCCCCGATGTCCTGTTGAAATTTGCATATTGCTGGAAATGTTGCCAGAAACATGAGCATGTCATTGTCGCCACAACATCAGCGCCATATTTTTTTTTTGCTTTTTCTGTCTGCTTGTGGGTTTCATTCCTTTCCTAGCTGGCTTTTTCAACAGAACTTTGCCAAGAAAAACTCTCTTGTTTCTCAGGATTTTTTAAGTACGGCTTGTAACCCACATGAGTTGCTCTATTTTGGAGATTATAGAAAAATATTTGAATTTGAATTTGAAACAAAGGGTGTTTAAGGCATTTGTGTCTTGTCAGGCAGGGCTCAAAATCCCAACAAAACACACAAGAAGTAAAGGTAAATAAAGACACACATCATTTTTAGCAGGAACTTTTTTGTGCCTGACACAATTTACAACAAATCCTTTGGCGTGAGGTTAAACCCACTGACCAGTTTACATGTTGAACAGTTTCGTACTTCATATTATTGAACAGTAACAAGAAAAGAATAAAAACACATAAAGGTTTTCTTTTAGGAGGGAGGAGGAGCGGGTTATGTTTAATGTTCGTGTTCCAAATCATTCTGAAACGGACTGTACTCACTCCTCCCCCCCACCCCCGTTTCTCTCCTTTTCTTCCTGTTTCTAGTCCCCCCCCCTCTTCCCAACCCCCATCCACTCTCCACCCTACCACCACCCCAAACTCCTCCTTTCTTCCCCTCTCCCCTCCAATTATTCTCTCTCTCCCTCCCTCCTTTTATCCTACATTATCAGTTCCTTCGTGTTCTTTCTCCTCTAAGTCAGGGGGGCTTTCTCTCTTTCTCTCTCTCCCTCGGCCTCAATCTTGTTTGCTTGTTTGGTCCCGAAAGAGTTCTGATGTCCAGGCGAGATATATATATATATAAGCTATGCCTGTCTGTTTGGAGTATAGCTCCTGCACCTATGGCCATGAACCATTCATTTCTCTTTTTTTTTCTTTTCTTCTGTTTGGTTTGCTTCGCTGTGTCTCTGTGTGTTGTGTTGTGTTTATGTGTCTCTTTGTCTGAATCAGCTATGTCTGTCTCTGTCTGACTGTCTGTCTGTCTGTCTGTCTGTCTGTCTGTCTGTCTGTCTGTCTGCTGTTGTGTCTGTGAGTCTGTTTTTTGTTGGTCTCTGGCTCACTGTCTGTCTCTGTCTCTGTTGCTCTATCATTATTTGTTTTGCCTTTTTGTTTGCCTGTTTCTCTGTCTTTCTGTCTGTCTGTCTATCTTTCTGTTTGTCTGTCTATGCATGTCTGTGTCTGTCTCTCTATTTCTTTGTCTCTGTCTCTCTATCTCTTTGTCTCTGACTTTCCGCTCTATCATTATTTTTCTGCCTTTTTTGTTTGCCTGTTTCTTTGTCTTTCTGTCTATCTTTCTGTTTGTCTGTCTATGCATGTATGTCTCTGTCTCTCTATTTCTTTGTCTCTGTCTCTCTATCTCTTTGTCTCTGACTTTCCGCTCTATCATTATTTTTTCTGCCTCTTTGTTTGCCTGTTTCTTTGTCTTTCTGTCTATCTTTCTGTTTGTCTGTCTATGCATGTCTGTCTCTGTCTCTCTATTTCTTTGTCTCTGTCTCTCTATCTCTTTGTCTCTGACTCTCTGTCTCTGTTTCTCTGTCTGTGTATGTTTGTCTGCCTGTCTGCCTGCCTGCCTGCCTGTCTGTGTCTGTCTGTCTGTCCTGTCTGTCTGTCTGTCTGTCTGTCTGTCTGTCTGTCTCTCTCTCTCTCTCTCTCTCTCTCTCTTCTCTCTCTCTCTCTCTCTCTCTCTCTCTCTCTCTCTCTCTCTCTCTCTCTCTCCCAACCCCCCTCCCCACAGTCTCTCTCTCTCTCTCTCTCTCTCTCTCTCTCTCTCTCTCTCTCTCTCTCTCTCTCTCTCTCTCTCTCTCTCTTCTCTCTCTCTCTCTCTCTCTCTCTCTCTCTCTCTCTCTCTCTCTCTCTCTCTCTCTCTCTCTCCTCTCCACTACCTTTTATCCTTTCAGCTGCTAGCGTGTCTGATAGACGTCTATCTATCGCTAATAAAAAAAAAGCCTGCTCTTCTGTTCTGTCTAGTCCCTTGCAGTTATTTATTTGTTTATCTGTGTTGACTGTATGTGTGTTTACTTATGCTGCATCTGCTTGTTTGAATTTTGTTGGTCAGGTTTTTTTCTGTCTGTTTTTCTGTACTTTTGCCTGGAGGCGATAGAGGGGGTAGGGGGTAACCTTGAGGATAGAGCGTCAAATTTGGGATTGGTTGATAGCTGATGTCTTCGTGAAGGTGTGCGTTGGAGGGGTTTTGTGTTGCATTGTATTGTACTGTATTGTGTTGTGTTGTATTGTTTTGTGTTGTTTTGTATTGTGTTGCGTTGTGTTGTAGTCTGTTGTATTGTGTTGTGTTGTATTGTGTTGTGTTGTATTGTATTGTTTTGTGTTGTTTTGTGTTGTATTGCATTGTATTGTGTTGTATTGTGTTGTGTTGTGTTGTGTTGTATCATATCATATTATATTGTATTGTGTGGTGTTGGGTTTGTTTGCACTTAACTGAACTGTAGTGCATTTTATTGTAGTATACATTGTTATGGTATTGTGTTGAATTGTATTTTGCCATTTTGTATTGTGGTGTATTCTATTGTTTTGCATTGTATTTAATGGACTGTACTGTCCTACAATATCTTGTATTGCACTCTGTTCTAATTGTATGTATTGTGTGATAGTGTGTTGCATTTTACTGTATTGTGTTGCATTGAAATAGACTGTGCCGTGTTGTATTAATATTGTACGTCTTGCTGTGTATGGTTTTAAAACTTATACTAGTTTCAGCAACAGCAGATTTCTTTGCGCTTAAATTATGGCCCCTCTTTTTGAAAAGAGCACATCACCCACAAGAGCAGCGCCATCTGATTTTTTTTTCTTTTAAAAATGTCTTGTCTTTACGTGTATTTTTTTTCCTTGTCAGAATGGTTTTCTTACACACATAATTTTGTCACGAACAACTCTCTCGTCGCGGTATGTTCTAATACACCTGCTAGATATATATATATTGAATAATATGGAATCCAGGTTTATCATCTCATCCAAATAACTAGGACATAGACCACCACGCATGGCTTATTGAATGAGGGACAAGTTTAAAGTTCAAACGGGGATTGAACCTGCGACTTCCCGTTTTATAGAGGGGGTATGTTACCCCTAGACCACTGATCCTTCTTTGACTCATCATTGGTGCTACCTCCACTCCCGTGAAAGCCTAGACTCTTGTAGACTCGTCCTTCGGATGATGCTATAAATCGAGGTACAAATCGAGATTATCTTGCGCATGCAGAAAGTAGACCATTGTCTGCTGGTGATAACGGATGGCAAAATTTACGAAACTGAATACATACTGTGACTGGATAAAAACCTCATGAGTGCATACATAAGGGGATGGGAGTAAAAAAAAAAAAAAAAAGCACATGCGTGCTTATTCTATTATGCTCGATATAAAAGAATAAAAAAGAATTCCATTAGTCTTGAAATATAAGAGAATCAATACCTCACAAGTGACTAGAAATATAATAAGCCAGCAAATGAAAGAACCAAACAAAAGAGTCTATGTATTCTCACAAACAAACAAACAAACAAAGAAACCAACCCTCATGTCAACAAACAAACCCACTGTCTGTTAAAATTGAAAGACAGAAAACTGTCTGAAAAAAAGCGAACACAGAATCGCTTGTATTTTACAAGTTAGTCAAAAAGGCTCGGGGCATACATATCCTGGTCTGCATCTATGAAGCTGAGTATATATATATACACATAGCCTGGGCAGTCAGCAGGCTGTAATAGCCTTTATCGGAGCTGCAACCTTTTTCCCCCACCGTTTTCATATTCCTTGATGGCATGAAATTACTTCATTCTGCTTATCATTTTTTAAACAGGATGTCTAAAATTCGGGCAATGGTTTAAAGAAAAAAAGAACCTGTCACAAGAAGATAAAAAGAACGAAAACCAGAACACACACAAACACAAACATGCTCGCACGCACACA
>CM060322.1:17020792-17035792 GCA_030674155.1 Stramonita haemastoma | reverse complement strand
AGGTACGGAACAGAAAAGTAACAACAACAAAATCAACAACAACAAAAACAACAACAGCAGCAAAAGCAACGAAAACAACAACAACCATAACAACAACAACAACAACAACAACAACAACACACCTCACCCCTTAAACCTAAACCTAAACCCAATATATAAAAAACTAGCAAAACCCAAAACGACACCTCTCCTTTAGCTCTCCCCCTCCCCTCAGGCCCCACCTTCTCCCTTTCTCCACCCTCCAAAAATGTTTGATGACAGCCACTTACTGTATGTCATAAAAATGATTTCAGTAGTAGTAGTAGTAGTAGTAGTAGTAGTAGTAGTAGTAGTAGTAGTAGTAGTAGTAGTAGAAGTAGTAGAAGTAGTAGTAGTAGTAGTAGTAGTAGTAGTAGTAGTAGTAGTAGTAGTAGTAGTAGAAGTAGTAGTAGAAGTAGTAGTAGAAGTAGTAGTAGTAGTAGTTAGTAGTAGTAGTAGTAGTAGTGTAGTAGTAGTAGTATAGTAGTAGTAGTAGTAGTAGTAGTAGTAGTAGAGTAGTAGTAGTAGTAGTAGTAGTAGTAGTAGTAGTAGTATAGTAGTAGTAGTAGTAGTAGTAGTATAGTAGTAGTATAGTAGTATAGTAGTAGTAGTAGTAGTAGTAGTAGTAGTAGTAGAAGCATTGGTTTCGTCAAATTTCATGTACCTCTCGGTGTTGTTGTTTTTTCTGGAAATAAAATGTTGCAAATCTCTTACACCTTCCTCTAGTGCCATCTCTGACCTACCTTTCAATGCCCTTGTAATTGTCCATAACCAGGTTACGCCAGGAGGGACTGTGTGTGTGACAGCACCTCTTGTGCCTGGGGCCCCCCCAACTACGCTCGCTGCCACTCCATCCATCTCATCTACTTGTATGAGCAGGTGAGGTCCTGGATTTTTTGTTTGTTTGGTTGGTTTTTTTTTTACTCGGGATGGAAAATTGAGAAGTCTACTGCTATGAAAAAAACACAAAAAACACACACAAACAGAATTATAGGGGTTTACCAACTATCATCACTTAGAAAAAGAATGCTCACTTCTGAGCTGCTACGTTAGAGAAGAAGAAGAAGAAGAAGAAGAAGAAGAAGAAGAAGAAGAAGAAGAAGAAGAAGAAGAAGAAGAAGAAGAAGAAGAAGAGAGAAGAAAAAAAAGAAGAAGAAGAAGAAAAAAAAAAAGAAGACGACGAAGAAGAATAAATTGAAGAAGAAATTGACGAAGAAGAGGATGAGGAGGAAGGAAAAGGAGAAGAAGAAGGACAACAATATCAACAAGAACAATAACAAGAAGAATAAAAAAAAACAACAACAAGAGATCACCTGCAGCATTGTTGTTCATACTTTATTTTTGTTTTGAAGTCTTGCTCTCTTTATAATTATATGAAAAATGTTTTTTTTAATCCATTTATTTGTTCGTTTATTCATTTGTAGTCTTCAATTATTAGTTAGCTAAGTCTTCTTAACCAATAATTTATTCAATGAATCTAATCTCATTGAATTCTTACAGAAAGAGTTCTTTGATGGATTCTTTTCTTTCATGTTGTTTGGTGTAAGGCAACATTCATTTTGTTACGCTTTTTTTTTATAAAAGGAATGATAGCTTTTCGGGTAAGCTGTTACTGGATGCTGGTTGTTCATCGTCGTCGTTGTCATCATTATCATCATTATAATATCATCATCATCATCATCATCATCATCATCATCATCATCATCATCATCATCATCATCATCATCATCACCGTCGTTGTCGCCGTCGTCATCGTCGTCGTCGTCGTCGTCATTATTATCATCATAAAACCGTTACTACCGTTATACTATTATCATTATTGCTGTGTTATTACTATGAGTATGCAGATAATTACCGTTATTATCATTAATAGTATTGCCATTAATATCATCATCATTTCCCTATGCACGGCTGGAGCACTGTCAGCTTTTATGATCATCATCATAATCACCATTATGATTACTTTTTTTTTCTCACCACTATCATCACTGTCATCATTATTGCTGTTTGTATTATTGCTATGATAATGGTGATCATTACCATTATCATCATTAATATCATCATCATTTCCCTGTGGCACAGCTGGAGCGCTGTCAGTTGGGCTACCAGCAGGACGGGCTGAGCGGCATCTACGACTCGCTGTACCAGATCCTGAGGAAGGCGCAGAACCGGACTCTGGCAGGAGACGTGGACATGTTCGCCATCAACCTGCACACCCTCTTTGAAGTGGCGCTGCGCTTCCCGCTGTGGCCCCAGACCCCCAGAAAAGCTCCTTTGGCTTGATGGTAAGTGTCTGTGTACTGTGACTGGCTTGTGTGGTAAGTGTCTCTGTGACTGACTCGTCTGACCTTAAAGTGTCTCTGTGACTGACTCTGTGACCTTGTAGTAAGTGTCTCTGTGACTGACTCCTGTGACCTTATGGTGTCTCTGTGACTGACTTTTGTGACCTTATAGTGTGTCTCTGTGACTGACTCCTGTGACCTTAGAGTAAGTGTCTCTGTGACTGACTTTTGTGACCTTATGGTGTCTCTGTGACTGACTTTTGTGACCTTAGAGTAAGTGTCTCTGTGACTGACTTTTGTGACCTTAGAGTAAGTGTCTCTGTGACTGACTCGTGTGACCTTAGAGTAAGTGTCTCTGTGACTGACTCGTGTGACCTTAGAGTAAGTGTCTCTGTGACTGACTCGTGTGACCTTAAAGTAAGTGTCTCTGTGACTGACTCGTGTGACCTTAAAGTAAGTGTCTCTGTGACTGACTCGTGTGACCTTAAAGTAAGTGTCTCTGTGACTGACTCGTGTGACCTTAGAGTAAGTGTCTCTGTGACTGACTCCTGTCGTGTCTCTGTCGTTGATTTGTGTGGCGTGATGGTGTCTCTGTACTGTGACTGACTTCTGAAGACTCAATTTCTCTTTTAACTCCTTGAGGAGTCATTGAGGCACCGGACTGAAGTTTTCTAGGTAGTGTTTTGTTAGGCGAGGTGAATTTGGCGGTCAGGTAGTGTCTAATGAATGGTGAGTGGCTGGCTGACTAAATACCTCCAAACGATAGATCAATAGATAAATCGGTCGATTGGCAAATTGAGTGGGTCACTGGTTAACAGATTTGTCAATTGATATCCTACCTGCTTTTAGTGTAAATTGGATAGCGGAATTTCTGCAAAGCCAAGTGAATGATAAATGAATTCATTGATTTAATGGGTTTTTTTGTATTTTTTGCAGACGGTTGCCAGATTCATGAACATGCTACTGGATGAGGTGAAAACCACCAACGCCTTCGAGAAGATCGTGAGTATAGCTAGTTCTCAATATTCAAATTTGGTTGTTATTCGTTTCATCATAACATCTAGGCGTGGAACTGTTCTTCATAGACACTAGAAGTGTGTAAGATGTAAAGAGAAAGAGTCAATAAGAAGCTATCACTAATTATTTCACACCAAAAGCTTTATAGTTTATTTTGACATGTGCTTGAAGAGTGAATTTGACACACCGCAATGTACTACTGTAAACAGTCTGGGAATGACTTTGTGTGTGTGTGTGGGGGGGGGGGGAGAGGTTATTCAAGGAATTATTTCACTGATTCAGAACAGAGTTAAAGACATGATCACCGTGGTCATGATTCACAAAAAATCGGTTGGTGGTTTGCTTGTTTGTTTGGTTTCATTTCTTTCATGTTCAATACATATTCTCTGTCTCTGTCTCTCTGTCTCTGTCTCTCTGTCTCTGTCTCTCTGTGTCTCTGTGTGTGTGTGTGTGTGTGTGTGTGTGTGTGTGTGTGTGTGTGTGTGTGTGTGTGTGTGTGTGTTGTTGTCTGTCTGTCTGTCTGTCTGTCTGTCTCTCTTCCTCTCTCTCTCTCTCTCTCTCTCTCTCTCTCTCTCTCTCTCTCTCTCTCTCTCTCTCTCTCTCTCTCTCTCTCTCTCTCTCTCTCTCTATATATATATATATATCGTAGCTCATGCCATCACGTCTTGTTTCAGGACCTCAGTGTGGGTGCACGGTTTATCCGGGTCTGTGAAATTCTGGCAGAACTGACTCGAGAGAATCCTAGTTTGATCCCTCTCTTCAACCTGACATTGCCTAGAATTGGTGAGAGCAAACTTCTCTGATATGATGAACATGTGTTGTTGTGTTGATTGTTTTGCTTTGTTTTGTATTTTTTGTTTATTTGGTTGCTTTTGTTGGGGTTTATGTTGGTTTTTTGCGGTGTTTTTACCCCTACAATTGAGTATGGCACGGTATTTTATAAAAAAAAAGGTCATACACACAAACTCCTCATTCAGAGTGTACAAACGCTTTCACTGACTGTCCTATGTGTATTGAGTAAGTTAGAGCGCATGATTATTATGTGTGATTTTAAACTTGTGGACCTCCACAGCAGCAGCAGCAGCAGTAGCAGCAGCAACAGCAGCAACAACAATAACACAACAACAACAACAACAACAACAACAAAACAACTTGCCTTTTCCGTCGAACGAGAAATTAGGGAAACTAATAGAAACGCTTTCTCATTAAGAAAACCCTTAGGGTGTCTTAATAATCTCTTGTTTGTGTAGGAATATGCCGCAACAACGGCTGGAGAAAATGATTATGCAAACACAGGACAGATTTTTACTCTAAAACTCTTCTGGGTTACTGATGGGCTATTTTGACAACACTGGCTTGATGTTTACATGTGTGTTGGATCGGAGCAAGAGTAAATGTTTTTGTTTGCTCAGTTACAAATTTGTCCCCTGGGCTTTTCCTCGCATTATGACGACAGGGACGGGATCGCCTGGTGTTCAGAGTGATGCGCTCGTAATCTGCTGATCCGGGTTCGAATCTCGTTCAAAATATTTATTTCTCTAAACATTAGTGTCGACTCCACTCCCCCAAAAGTCCTTCGGATGAGACTAAAAACCGAGGCCCTGCGTGCGAAACGCACGCAGAACATCTTGCACACACGTTAAAACCCGTTCCGCTTTACGGGATAGTAGGCTATGGTGTGCCGGTGGGAATGGATGACAGAATTGACGAAACTGCATACACATGGGGACTGGATGTAAAAAGCACATAAGTGCTTATTCCACTCTCACGAAAAAAGGCAAAAAAGAAATAAAGATGATTATATTTACTTTTTCAGGGCGTTGTTTTCTTATTTCTTTGATTTTTCGTGGCTTTTATTTACACTTAATTGTGTTTGTCTGTTCATTAACTGCTTTTTTTTTGTAAAAGAACAGATAAATCAGTAAACAAGAAAGTGAAGTAACTGGAAGTTCACGTTCTTCTTCTTCTTCTTCTTCTTCTTCTTCTTCTTCTTCTCCTCCTCCTCCTCCTCCTCCTCCTCCTCCTCCTCCTCCTCCTCCTCTCCTCCTCCTCCTCCTCCTCCTCCTCCTCCTACCACTACTTCCACTATTACTTCTGCCTCCTATACTACTGCTAATCCTCCTTTTTGCTCCTTCTCCTACTACCACTACCACCACTACTACCATACCACACTACTGTGCAGGCTTTGCAGTGAAGAACGTGACGGTGGTGGCCCACAACTCCTCAGACCAGGAGGAGGAAGAGCAAGGAGCCCTGGTCAGAACGCCCTACACTGGCCGCCAGCTGATGGCCATGCTGCTGGACGTCAAAACCAAAGGTAGGCAAGATCCCAAGATGCCTGCCAGGCTGCTGCTGCTGCTGCTGCAGCTAGGACTAGCAAAACAACAATGCTGCAAGGCACTGTCCAAGGAGGAAGTAAAAAGAGGCAGGCCAAAAGGAAGAGATGGGAGAACAACATCCGCGAATGGACAGGCGCCTAGAACTTAAAAGAAAACCCTGAGAAAGGGCAGAACAGAGAAAGAGAAGAATGGAGGGAACTGGTTGTCAAGTCTTCAGGGGTGCCTCTCACGGTCGCCAGACTAAAGGATAGATAGCAGGAGCCGCCAGAACGTTGCCATATATACCGCCCCACCTTGTGGACTCCCAACGCCCTGATTTTTCCTCAGGGGTGGTGTCTAAACACGACCCCTGTGTGCATGCTGATTTTTAAAAAAAATTGTTGTCATCTGCTCCTTTTCAGCGCACTTTAAGGAATCCTTAAATGCAGGGTTGTCTTTGACAAAATTATGTGGAGAAAAGCTAGTCTCATAAGTAAATAGATACACATGCAAGCAGGAGGTTTGTTGAATGGTTGGCGTTGCTCTTGTGGTGAGGTACTCTGCCCGACGAGAGCTGCTCGAATTTCAAGCAGATAAATTTGTTGTGTGAAAGTAGTAAACAATACAATAGACTATACAATACAATACAGTACAATACAACACAATGCATCACAGCGAAACGTAATACAGCATAACACAACATAGCACAGAACAATGCAATACAATACAACGCAAAACAACGCAGCACAACACACAGAACACAACATTATGCAACATAATACAATGCATTGTAATGTAATAATTATAATGCAAACAATACAATGCCATGAGTGTGTTTCTTTTGTCTTTGCTGTGATCTGTCTTTCTGTATTATTATCCAAATGTTACATTTTGGTCTTAGCCAGAAAAAGGCGAGAAGCAAACCAAGGTTTCTTTGTTGTTGGTGTTGTTGTTTTTTTAATCTGGTTTCATGTTTGTGGTGATTTTTTGTTGTTTTTCTCCAACCGTCTCCCCCACTCCCCCACCCCAAATGTATTTTGTTACTCCCTCAACATACACACACACCCCTTCTGAAAAAAAGCATTTTGTAATCTTATGGTCTGAAATGGTATACTGGACTGATGGCTCTGTGTGTGTGTGTGTGTGTGTGTGTGTGTGTGTGTGTGTGTGTGTGTGTGTGTGTGTGTGTGTGTGTGTGTGTGTGTGTGTGTGCGTGCGTGCATGCATGTGTGTGTATGTGCGTGTGTGTGTGTGTGTGCGTGCGTGCGTGCGTGCTTACGTACGTGTGTGTGTGTACATGTGCGCGTGCGTGTGTGTGTGCAGATGGAGGCGGACAGAGTGGGCAAAAACGACTTCAGATTCTGCAGACTACTTTCACATTGGACATCATGGCTATCCTCAGAGTCACCAATGACTACAGGTAAGTGCAGTGTGCCTGCTTTTTATTCTTATGGTACGTTTCCCTTTTAGTGTCTTTTCCTTGACAGTGACAATGACTATAGTCTTTTTTTCCAGTATTGGGTTTTCCTATAGTGCTTTTTTTTTTTTTAGGTCATTGCAATATGCTTTTTTTCCCTAAGGTGCATTTCCCTTTTACGGTTTTTTCCCTGACAGCAACAATGACTATAGTGCTAGGGGTTTTTCGGTGTGGTCTTTTCTTTAGTGTTTTGTTTCTCTTTATTACAGTGTTGTTTTCTTATTGTGAACAATGACTGTAGTCAGTACAATATGTTTTATTTTCCCAGCTGAAGTGAGGTTTCTTGGTTGTTTTTTTCTGAAGTTAGGTTACTTATAATGCTGTTCTGTATAGCTCGTATTCTCATACAGTGATTAATAAACAACTGTTTGCTTTCATCTCGTTATTTTCTGCTGGGTATATTTCTTCTTGCAGTGAAAAGCTACTATATATAATTCTAATCCTTTTCTCTCTATCCCAGTTTCTTATGGTGTCATTCCCATCATACAACCAGTTACAGCAGTGCGGGCCTTAAAGTGCGTGTTAGTCTATAGCGAATAATAATAATAATGATAATGATAATGATAATAATAATAATAATGATAATAATAATAATAATAATAATAATAATAATAATAATAATGATAATGATAATGATAATAATATCTTTTAAAAATATATGGAAACAAGAGCTATCATAGGAAGAATATAACCCATTATACGCTTTCCCAGAAGCTCTAAAAACAACCAAAATAATTTCTAAAAATGACAAGGTTGATAAATCCTGAGATTGTGTCTAAATGAAACAGACTGAAAGATTTGGTTGAATCTAAACAAGGTTTTGTAGACTATTCTATGTCTTTACTTTGAAAACGCATATATTAATACAGTAATTAAAACCTGACAAAAACTAATCAGCTCCCGAGAAAAAAAATCTAAAATTCAACCAGACTGGAAATCAAAACTATCAATGATTATATAAACAATATTCAAAAACACCATAACACACCCTCTTCTACGCCCTGCTCTCAGCGGGTTGTGTATAATAATACTGTAATGGAGTTGACACATGGTGAGAATAATCACAAGTCTCTAATGAGAAACTGTTCATTGGGCACAACGCATTTTCAATAAAATCGCCAAAAATATGCCTCTCGTCGCCATTTTAAATTAGCTTCCAGCAGTTTTAGTTTTGGTTTTCTCCCATGGTAAAATAATTACCTTGGGCTTTCTCCTAGAATAATTGGCTATATTGTCTCTGAGGAGTAAATTAAAATCTGCGTTTTCTCTTAACCTAGATATTTTTTGTGTTTTTTTGCCTCTTAGGTTAAGTTGACTTATTTACATTTTACATTCGCATTTACATTTACACCCCTTTAAGTCACGGCATATTTCTCGGCGTGAAATTCGGGCTGCTCTCCCTGGGGATAGCGCCTCGCCACAAGAGCAGAGCCACCCATAATAATATGATAATTTTCACCCTTGCCTGTTGCGGCATGCTCTCTTTCATTAGCAATAAGCAGGTAGAGATAGATAGATAGATAGATAGATAGATAGATAGATAGAGAGAGAGAGAGAGAGAGAGAAAGAGAGAGGAGAGAGAGAGAGAGAGAGAGAGAGAGAGAGAGAGAGAGAGAGGAGAGAGAGAGAGAGAGAGAGAGAGAGAGAGAGAGAGAGCAAGGCAAGGCAAGGCAAGGCAAGGCAAGGCAAGGCAAGGCAAGGCAAGGCAAGGAAAGAATTCTTTTATTCGAGGATAACAGATAAGCACTCGTGTGCTTTTACATCCAGTCCCCGCCCTTTTCAGGGATAACATCGAGAGAGGGGGGGGGAGAGAGAGAGAGAGAGAGAAGAGAGAGAGAGAGAGAGAGAGAGAGAGAGAGAGAGAGAGAGAGAGAGAGAGAGAGAGAGAGGAGAGAGAGAGAGAGAGACAGACAGACAGACAGACAGACAGACAGACAGACAGACAGACAGACAGACAGACAGACAGACAGACAGACAGACAGACAGACAGACAGACAGACAGACAGACAGACAGACAGACAGACAGACAGACAGACAGAGCTTTCTTTGTGCAAAGTTAAAACTGATACAGTGTCAATAGAGGGTTTGTTAAGGTTTCGTGACTTCCGGTACTGAATCCCCTTCTTTGAATACCACTCCCCATTTCGTTGTTTCTCTCTCCATTTTTCTCTCTATTTCTGTCAGACTGTGCTTCTGTTTATCTGTCTGTATGTCTGTCTGTCTGTCTGTCTATTCTGTCTGTCTATCTCTGTCTCTGTCTTTCTCTCTATGTATCTTTCTTTGTCTTTGTCTCTCTTTGTCTGTCTGTCTTTCTGTCTAGCTAGCTCTGTCTCTGCTTCTGTCTCTGTCTGTCTGTCTGTCTCTGTCTGTCTCTCTGTCTCTGTCTCTGTCTCTGTCTCTGTCTGTCTGTCTGTCTGTTCTCTCTCTCTCGTCTCTCTCTCTCTCTCCTTCTCTCTCTCTCTCTCTCTCTCTCTCTCTCTCTCTCTCTCTCTCTCTCTCTCTCTCTCTCTCTCTCTCTCTCTCTCTCTCTCCTCTCTCTCTGTCTTCCTCTCTAACTCTCTTTCTCTGGTTCCATCTCAACGCCCCTCTTCAGCCCTCCCATTCGTTCTTACATTCTTCTCTTACATTTAGCTATCCAGTCAAGAACGAAAACTGGCCAGTCAAACTATAAGTACCATATCAATTACAGCCTAGAATTTATCCCCTCTAACACCTGTGACGTCTTTGCTGACGTCAATCGAGTAACGTGACACACGACTAAAAGTCTGACGTTTTCTAGACTGTGTAATTTTATACCGAGAGTGTAGTGTGAAAAATGGCATTATTATATATTTTTTAAAGATTTTAGGGATTTACGTGTTAATGTTAAAATTCCTAAACAGTAATTTGAGCGACTAAAAAGAAAGTGAAGGATATTGCAGTCATCTGCTGCTTGTGGGCAGGCATAAGGCTTACATACGCATGTGCGTGTAGGCCTACATGTGTGCGTGCATGCATACATATACGCACGCGCTGCACATCGTCTCTCCTCCCACAGTGTGTGCATCTCACTCGTTTTGTCTCTGTCTCTTTCTGTCTCTTGTTTTTCTCTTTTTCTGTCTGTCTCTATCTGTGTCTGTCTTCTGTTCTGTCTTTTTTCTGTCTGCCTATCTGTCTGTCTGTTTGACTGTCTGTCTGACTGTCTGTCTGTATGTCTCTGTCTCTCTGTCTCTGTCACTCTCTCTCTCTCTCCCCCCTCTCTCCCCCCTCTCTCTCTCCCCTCTCTCTCTCTTCTCTCTCTCTCTCTCTCTCTCTCTCTCTCTCTCTCTCTCTCTCTCTCTCTCTCTCCTCTCTCTCTCTCTCTCTCTCTCTCTCTCTCTTATCTCTCTCTCTCTCTCCCTCTCCTTCTCCCTCCCCCCCACATACAACCCCCTCCACACACACACACACACACACTTATCCTTTTGCACACTGAGAAAATCCAGTTGTCTACGAGAAAGCTGTCACTGTTCATCCACTGTAAGGCCACCACCCAAAGCCGTCCCCACCCTGCAGTTTAGCAGTTTTTATACACAGGACCGCTCCCCCACCCCCACCGCCCACCACCTTCCGCCCCAACCTTTCCACTTTGCACCTAGCTAGCCCAAGACTATCAAAGATGATGAGTGTGTACCTTTACTTTTACCTTTACCAGGTCTGTTCAGGAAGTTAGATCAAAACCTACATCATCTTTAGTATGTAGAATACCGTTTCTGGGCTTTTCTTCTCTTTCATAATAAATGATTGATATAAAATAGCAACGCTCCACCACATAAGGAGTCGCTGTATTACACCCGAGGTCAATTTTTAGTAAATGACACGTTAATGATATGCAATGAAATGGCTAAACAATACCAAAAAAAAACAGATTGAAAATCGAACAATTCTATCAAAAGTTATTACAACTTGAAATGATACACTGCAGGAAATAACAAAAATGAGGAACTGACAGGTTAAGCATCCTAATAGGTGGCCAGAATGAGGGCTTGGGGTATTTTAAAAACACGTTTTAAGGCCAAAGGAAACAGAATTATTCCTTGATATTTCACTACAAGGTAGAAAAAATGGCTATAGTTTAATAATCAATCCAAATATCAAAATCGACAACTTGACGCTTGTGTGTATGTGTGTGTGTGATTGATGTGTGTGTGTGTGTGTGTGTGTGTGTGTGTGTGTGTGTGTGTGTGTGTGTGTGTGTGTGTGTGTGTGTGAGAGAGAGAGAGAGAGAGAGAGAGAGAGAGAGAGAGAGAGAGAGAGAGAGAGAGAGAGAGAGAGAGAGAGAGAGAGAGAGAGAGAAAGAGAGAGAGAGAGAGAGAGAGAGAGAGAGAGAGAGAGAGAGAGAGAGAGAGAGAGAGAGAGAACCTATAAACAAATCTGTTTTTAATGGCTCCTAGCGGAAAAGTGGGTCAGGTGCTAGCTAGGCGACTCATTTCGTAGTGGAGCGTCACAATTTTGTTGTTATGTTTTCCCCTCCAGGTTTGACTTCAAGGATTTCCTGACCCCCTTGGTGTCTGTGCTGCCTGTGGGAGAGAATGAGGGTCTCCTGGACGACTCCTACAAGCTGAGGGATGCCAAAGTGGAACTGGAATTCGCTCATCCTTCACAGGTTAAACATCCTCTGGCAGTTGTTGTTGTTGTTGGAGTTTGTGTGTGTGTGTGTGTGTGTGTGTGTGTGTGTGTGTGTGTGTGTGTGTGTGTGTGTGTGGTGTGTGTGTGTGTGTGGTAGAGAGAGAGAGAGAGAGAGAGAGAGAGAGAGTGGGTGAATGAGTGTGTGTGTGTGTATGTGTGAGTGAGTGAGTGAGTGAGTGAGTGTGTGTGTGTGTGTGTGTGTGTGTGTGTGTGTGTGTGTGTGTGTGTGTGTGCACGAGTGTGTGTGTGTGAGTGTGTGTGAGTGTGTGTGAGTGTGTGTGAGTGTGAGTGTATAGATATTATATGTGTATAAATATACATATATATATATATATATATATATATATATATATATATATATATATATATATATATATATATATATATATATATATATATATAATAAACCTCTATAAATGGATATGTACATAGACACACGTTTTGATAAACCATGAACAAGACAGACAAGACAAATATAGAATGTCTGAGTACCAATATCTATTCATATGTTTCATCTGAATAAATAAATATGTAAAAACAGTTATAAAGACTTGCAGAAATTCTGATATGCAAGAAGCAAAAAAGAAAAAGAAAACAACCAAAACCCAAAAAACAAACAAGAAAAATAAACAACAACAACAGAATCTATAACGAACAAAAAGAAACATGTTCTACAAAAACAGCAACTAAAAGACAAAAAAACAACCCAGCAATCAAATAGTTATCTTTTCTCTGTGTGTTGCAGTTTCCAGTATTTGTGGAAAACATTACCAAGTGTATTGCTTGGGACAGGAGAGACAGGTATGATGTCATTGTTTGATTTCATCATCATTTTGTTTTTGTTAAATAATCACTAAGAATCTGTTTATTTTCTATCATTGATTACTGAGAGTGAGTCTGTTGATTGTCTGTTGTTGATTTTTGTGAGAAAATCTGTTGATTGTCTATTTTTGATTACTCAAAGTGAATCTGTTAATTGTCAATCGTTAATTGCTGAGAATCAAACTGATGATTGCCTACTGATGATTACTGAGAGTAAATCCGTAGATTGTCTATTCATTGTCTGCTGTTGATTGTTGTGAGTAAATCTGTTGATTGTCTATTGTTGATTGCTTAGAATGATTCTGTTGGCTGTCAATTGTTAACTACTAAGTGTAAATCAGATGACTCTCTATTTTTGAATGCTCGGCTACTTGTTTTTTTTTTTGCTGTTCTTGTTTGAGTTTTCTTTTTTAACTTAGGTAAAGGTTATAAGCCTCTACCCCAAATCCGCCAACAACGAGAGACGCTTCCACTCTCACTTCAACATGTTCTCTTGACCGTGATGTTCTTGCAGTCGTCAGCTGGTGGGGGAGTGGAGGACAGGGGTGTGTGAGGTCACCCACAGAACGCCCAACACCACACGATGCCTGTGCCCCGTGCCCGGCCACTACACTGTTGTCGTCATCGCCACCAACATGACGGTCAGTGTGCTAGTCCTGCAACGTAGCTTGTTTGCTTGAAAGAAAATGCAAAGAAAGAAATTAAAAACAACTGAACAATCCCCTACCCAAACCAAAACCAAAGCTAAACTCTCAACTCTCCATCTCCAAACCATGCCACAGAATTAGTAAAAAAAACAAAAACGAACAAATATACATGCACAGTCTCTTCCCCACCCCCTTCTCTACTCACCCCCTTTTCTACATTCCCCCCAAAATAAAACAAACAAACAAACAACAACAATAAACAAACATAACGTTTTTGTTGTTTGAATCCAGCACAACTACGAAAAAGTAACAGTTTTGTAGTGGAAACTTGGCAGCTGTTTTGTGAACAAAACTATATTACAATGTTAATGATTTTTTTTACAGGGAGCATACATAGGCACCATCCAGAATTTAGAAAAAAATGTTTGTACAGATACACTCTTTGAACAGTGGTGGTTGCTATGAAAACGGTTCAAGATGGCCGAAAAAATGAAATGGAATTGAAATCATTGCAATTTCGAAATGATCGAATGTATTGTTTTCTACAGTTGATTTACCATACAGCAGACTGTTTTTACATGATGATAATATCATAATTTGGAGTGTTGTCAATGTTTTTTAATAGTATCAACAAAAATGGGCCCTTGTTTGGTTTTTTTTTTAACTTTACGCAAACATATCATTAAAAGGTTTCTATTGAGGAAGCTGGGTATAGATACAATGTTGGTATAGTAAAAAAACTCTCTGGTACAGTTTTTATTGTACATGTTTTCATATGTTCGTTCTAAACTTTAACAATTTTAATATGATAACTATACCTCGCAAAGAAATAGTACAATACTAACCCCCAAAATATCATTTTCGTATATGCAGACGTGAATCATAAACTCATCCCACACCAAAAAGCACCACATGACTTAAAAAAAGACATGTTTCGGATAAAGAAAGCATTTTAACACCAGAAACTGCATACCCCCTCCCCCCCCCCTGCCCCCAACCACCAAAACAAATTGTGGTGTCTGGCCCACTTGCTCACATGAAGTTATTTTGGCTCATCACTTTGCATGTTTTCACAGCAGTGTCTGCGTGTTATATTGTGTTTGAGGTGGTTTCTTTGTGTCAGTCTTTTTCCTTCATTCACCTGTGGTGTTGGCAGACGACTCATGTCTCATAGTGAGAGCGTGGCTTGCCATCCGAAGTGACATTGGAATGTCGCGTCTTTGCCAATTTGTTTGTCTGTTTCTCTCTCTTCTCCTCTCCTCTCCTCTCCTCTCGTCTCCTCTCGTCTCCTCTCCTCTTCTCTCCTCCTCCTCTCTCTCTCTCTTCTCTTTCTCTCTTTCTCTCTTTCTCTCTGTCTGTTTGTCTGTCTGTCTGTCTGTCTGTCTGTCTGTCTGTCTGTCTGTCTCTCTCTCTCTCTCTCTCTCTCTCTCTCTCTCTCTCTCTCTCTCTCTCTCTCTCTCTCTCTCTCTCTCTCTCTCTCTCTCTCTCTCTTTGTCTGTCTGTCTTGTCTGTCGGTCACTGTGAGTCTGTCTGTCTGTGTCTGTGATCCCTTTCCTCTTACTCACATACCTTTTTTTCACATCGTGTATGTGCGTGCTTGCAGTGTGTGTGTGTGTGTGTGTGTGTGTGTGTGTGTGTGTGTGTGTGTGTGCGTGCGTGCGTGCGTGCGTGCGTGCGTGCACACACATTTTTTATGTGTGTGTGTGTTTACATACGTGCACGAGTACATCTCTGTATAATAATTATGTTTGCGCGTGTGTTCGCGTTTATGC
>CM060322.1:16985792-16993292 GCA_030674155.1 Stramonita haemastoma | reverse complement strand
AAACATGTTCACAATGGGCGGCCGAGGAGTCTATGAAAGGATTATGTGCACCTGGAACCACGTATTTATGAATGACGAGAAACCACAGAGTTGAATCTTCATAATATACACCTGACTTGGGCTGGAACCCAAAGACTGTGTATTCTGATCTGCGATGGAAAAAAACACATATTATCAGTTTTGTCTTGTCAGTCATGCTCTGTGTGTGTTCTTGTTGAGCTACAGAACAAAACGGGACATATTGAGACACCTTGGTTGATTCCATTCTGTGCAAAAACAGTGGAGGAACATGACGGGAGTATGGGTTGATTGTATTGGATTGTTGATTCCTGATGATTGGATATTTTTTTTGGTGATTTTGCAGAACAAGGGAACAAGAATGTTCATGTGTGTGTGTGGATATTATGATGTTAAAGTGAGGATTCGGGTTGTTTAGAAAAGTAATTGACTCAATATGTATTGTTGCAACCACATATATCAGTACGCAGACACATACACATCACACGCACACACACATACACACACACACACAAACACACACACACACACACACACACAACACACACACACACCACACAACACACACATCACACACACACACACACACACACACACACACAAAGACACACACACACACTTTCACACAATGATATAATGTGTATATATATATATATATATATATATATATATATATATATATATATATATATATATATATATATATATATATATATATATATATATATATATCAAACTACACACGTGCACACATTACACACATTGTTCATACGGGCGCTGAGTGTGTTTCATGAGGCAGTTCTACTTTGAACGGGTTCATTATCTTTACCTATGTTATCAGAATCCCAAAGAGCTGAATATGACATGTAGGGCCACACAACTTGTTGTTACGACTGCCAGAAAACCTGGCTGATCTGCATTACCGGTTGCAAAACGATTTTTTTTCTTTAAGAAAATATTTTTAAAAAATGAAATTTTGAATCAATGTCCAGTTTGTTAAGGCACAAATGTTGCCGAACTATCATTGATTTTTTTTTCTTCAGGTGGTTTGTTTATCTGAAAGTGTGTGCGTACAGTTAGAAAAATACTGATGATTTGGACATGCTGTTATTCTGTTGGGTGTGTTCTGTTCTTCTGCTCTGTTTATGACTTTGAAATGCAGTCAATTTCGGTTTGAATGAGAGAGGTTTGTCCACCACAAAACATATGTTGTTATGTATCAGCATAATTATAAATATATCGTGAATTCTTTTTAGCGGTGGGGTACAAAGGTAAAAAAAAAGAATGATGCACTTTGGGCATGATGGTATTTTACATAGATTGAAAGAGTAAAAGGTAAAAGCTAAAGGCGTCCCATAACCTATGGAGTCATAGGGTAGCAAGACATCAGAGACCTCAGCTTCTCCAGGATCCAGCATATTCAGGGCGGCGCCCATCTCCTCTCTCTCTCGCTGCTTTACCTTCCCTGGCCCTAAAGAGGACAGGTACACATTTACAGCTGAGTGAACTGGGTGACTTTACTGAAGCCAAAGCGTGCAAACGGTCACCCATCCAGCTGATAGCCACGCTCGATGCAGCTTGACGTTGGCTGGGGTAAAGTGAGTGCTCTGACCACTGAGCCACCCCGTCCCATACAGATTGCTAGACGCTAAATTTGAATGCATACAAGATTATGTAACCATAGTGTCATGCTAAGATTTTTTTTAAGGAGGAACATTGTGACACACATCGCACATACGTGCATGCGTACACATGCAGATACACGTGTGTGTATGTGCCCTCACCACACCACACCACGCACCGCACGCACGCCGCACGCACCCACACACACACACACACACACACACTCTCTCTGTCTCTCTCTGTCTATCTCTTTCTCTCTTTCTCTCTTTCTCTCTTACTCTCTCTCTAAGTTTTTCCAACATTTTATTTCTGATTTAAAGATATAAATTTGCTGGGGTATTTTCCTGAATTGCAGGGTTCTTTGTTTATAGAATTAACGAACATTGATAGTTTCTATCAACTCTATTGTGTATATTTGTAATTTATATCTTATATCACTTACAGATCTACAATTTTTTTTTGTAATGTACCTCATCGTTCCAAACTTTAACACTATTGATCTTAATTATCATCATCAAACTTTTTTTTTTACATGATTGTAAACATGCTTTACAGCATAAAAACCACACCAAAATGTCGATATATATAACATAATATTATACACCTATTCTCCGGTGCGCTTCTTTATCTCATTTTAATGCATTCGCTTTTTTGTTTGTTGTTGTTTTGTTTTTTTCTGAGACAATAATCACTATTCTTGATGATGTATTTTTAACCCCGTGATTTTTGTGCAGACTCTGCAATAGACCTCCTGTATTGATAACGAGTATTTTGTTTAGCCTTTTTTCCTTACCGGTGAAAGACCAAACAGTTTCTGTCTTCGAAGTTGTTTATTCTTTCTTTTTTTTTCTTTCTTTTTTTCTCGAACATGTATTGTTTCGCCAAAAACCTGTTGTTAAATAATGATGTATTAGAGTCATAACAATAAGATATTATAAAATGTTGTGTATATTGTGTGTATTTTATATATATATATATTATATATATATATATATATATATATATATATATATTTTATATATATATATATATATATATATATATCGTTTGTACAATCTGGTCTGCTTGGTAAGCCTATTGTGATTCACATGAAGTCTCTGTGTAACGTAATATTAAAAATTATAATGGTGATGATGTTGGTGATGGCAGCGGTGATAATAATGAGGAGGATAGTGGTGGTGGCTGTGGTGGTGGTGGCAGTAGTGGTGGTGTTGATTACAGTAGTAATTGTGTTGCTGCTGTTGCTACTGCTGCTACTGCTGCAAGTGCTGCTGCTGCTGTTGCTGCTGCTGCTGCTGCGTGATGATGATGATGTTGATGATGATGATGCATCGTTGAGGATGATAATGACGATAATGATGGTAACGGTGATGACAATGATAACGAGATGATACTGGTGACGATGGTAATGACAAAGAAAGTATTGAAGCTGTTAATGTTTGATATGGATGTCATGAAATTAATGCATTTAAGGATTGCTTTTGTCTTTATGTACATCCGAGCTAGTTTAGTAGTATGCAATCTTTGAGAGAGAAAAAGAGAGAGAGAGAGAGAGAGAGAGGAGAGAGAGAGAGAGAGAGAGAGAGAGAGAGAGAGAGAGAGAGAGAGAGAGAGAGAGAGAGAGAGAGAGAGAGATTTGGAACTTTAGTATTTCGGTGTTTCTCTCAAGCTATCAAAACCGATTCTTTCCTTCTTCATCTTTAATACCTTTCATGCATTATTAGGATTCATATGAACATGCTTTGACGATGCCCAGTAAGTGTGTATGTATGCTTGCGTACGTGCGTGCATGCGTGCGCGCATGATTGTGTGTGCAGTTCAGTGGGGTTCAGTTCATGAAAATGTACAATATTCAATTATAAGAGTATAAACTTTGTTTACCAGAGAGAATGCCTTGTTCAAACCTTCGTGACCTTAAAAACCATCAACTATTGGACCAGCTTTGTTGCTGCCAAAGGCTGAAGAGATATAAGTCTGGGGAGAAAAAAAAAAAAAAAAAACCCTGTCGACCAACGCGTCTTTTGCGGTTTCTCAGACGACCATCTTGACAAGCGCCATTTGATGATGATGATGAGGGATGATGATGAGAGATGATGTGATGATGATGATGATGAGATGAGGATGATGAGATGATGATGATGATATTAAAAGGAACAATTTGGGTGATCCAAAAGTCATTGGTCTCTTAAACTAACTGTTTGAAATAGATTAACGTCTTCCCAATAACTGAAGATAAGATGTTAGTGAAGAAAGGTGAAAAAAAGGGAATGGTGTCCCATAACATAATAGTATGCTCTTGTCAATATTTATGCTAATGAAAGGTCTGTGTTTTATGGCTTTCATTTTGCTGAATCATTGTGTTTTTTTTTGTTTTTTTTTTACATCGTTTCTGTAAAGAGTAAACATTAACAGACTTGTCACATTCTCGTTTATTTTTATTTCCACTTAAAAAAAATAAAAATTCTTGTTATACGTTGTTTATCAAATAGCTTTCATGTTCACATGAAAATAAACCATTATCATTAATCTCGAAGTTATGGTATGTTGTATAAAATCTGCCTTTCATGACGTTATTATTTTTCTACGTATCAAGCAACATTTGCTGATATCATCGCTTCTCATTATACTGTTGAATAATATCTGCTTTCTTGTGTATGTGTTAAAATGACTAACATTGCATATTATCATTGTTGACATTGCTTTGTGATATATATGTATGAATTTTTAACTCTGAATACATGATAAATTGCTGGTTCGATTTGCTAGCCTCTCAAGTTCAAAAATTTTCTTGGTTTGAAGTTTGTCAGTGTGTGTGTGTGTGTGTGTGTGTGTATGTTGTGTGTGTGTGTGTGTGTGTGTGTGTGTGTGAGTGTGTGTGTATGTGTGTGTGTATGTGTGGTGTGTGTGTGTGTGTTTGTTGTGTGTGTGTTTGTGTGTGTGTGTGTGTGTGTGTGTGTGTGTGTGGTGTGTTTGTTTGTGTGTGGTGAGTGAGTGTGTGTGTGTGTGTGCGTGCGTGTGTGTGTGTGTGTGTGTGTGTTTGTGTGTGTGTGTGTGTGTGTGTGTGTGTGTGTGTGTGTGTGTGTGTGTGTGTGTGCTGACTTTGTTTTTTTTTCGTTTATTCGCTTTCTTGTTGATCATCTTGCTGACTCTAAAACTGTTGACATTTGATATGCAAACATTTACAGGGGGTGTCTTTGTTTCTCTTCTATTTTTTTGTTGGTCTTTTTTGTGTGTTTTTTTTCGTCCAAAGATTTTTTGGCTAGAAACCGGTGTTTGCGGAGTGATAGTGTGCTGAATGTATACGCGCGCGCGCGTGTATGTGTGTGTGTGTGTGTGTGTGTGTGTGTGTGTGTGTGTGTTTTCTCTCTCTCTCTCTCTCTCTCTCTCTCTCTCTCTCTCTCTCTCTCTCTCTCTCTCTCTCTCTCTCTCTCTCTCTCTCTCTCTCTCTCTTCCACCCCTCTCTCTTTTTTATTTTTTCGCAGTTCAGGAATGCAATGCAGAGGGGTTTTTTTTGTTTCGTTTTGTTTAGGTTTTTTTACTTTAGGAAAATGACCATAGAATAATACATCCTCTTTTTCTTCCTTTTGTTTTTCAGCGCCGAATTGCTGTTTATGTTAGACGGGTGTTGCTGGGTTTTCAAAATAGCAACTTAAGAAAATGTATACTACAGGTAAATATTATCATATTTGATAATGATGATCATAACTATTTCGTTCTATAGCTTTTACGATTTTCTTACCGTTATTGCCACGTAAATTAGATTACGTGACATAACCGACAAACGAGACACGATTTGGGTTATAGGCATTTTAGTCTACACAACAAAGGATGACATTAATGATACAAAACTGAATGTGATGTGTATATTCTTGTTTTGACGTTCATGCTCAAAATATTGACACAAGTTTTTCATTTGGGGGGTATTGGTTTGTTTTTGCATTTGTCAGAGAAAGCATACATGTCAATGTTTTTTCCTGTATTCCAGGTCCAAAGTGTTGGTCAAAAATTAACATGGTGTTATTTTCGCTGTGATGAAATTGTTTGCAAATTATCATTGTTGTTGTTGTTGTTGTTGTTAACAGTCCAAACTATCATATCTTCGTGTGTATGCTGATCATTTTAACATATCTGAATTTATTCATGACTTTTATGGGAAAAAAGGCGTTTTATCTGGACAAAATGTGACAAGAGTTACGGGGGAAAAAAGCACACAAATCAAATGAAGAACTCCAAAACATGTTGATAATGGTCATGTTATAAAACATTTATTTTTTACTGTGGTTTGCTACTGTTTTTCTTTTTTTTTTTCTCTCTCTCTCGTTCATTTTGTTTCTGACATGCCTTTCTTCAATGTTACGATTAGTTTCTGTTTTGTTGGTGGAAAAAAAAATGTGTTGTAGGTCAATAAAACGCATTGTTTTTCGAGTCGGTTTTGTGTGTGACTTGTGAGCATTGTTTGATGCTATTTTGATTTGTGCCTCTCTCTCTCTCTCTCTCTCTCTCTCTCTCTCTCTCTCTCTCTCTCTCTCTCTCTCTCTCTCTCTCTCTCTCTCTCTCTCTCTCTCTTCGGATGAGACTTTAAATCGAGGCCCCGAGTGCGAACGCACGCAGAACACCTTGCGCACACGTTAAATCCTGTTCCGCTTTTCGTAAGAGTAGGCCATCGTGTGCCGGTGGGAACAGATGACATATACAAAACTGCATACACACGGGGACTGGATGTAAAATAGCACAAGAGTGCTTATCCATTATCCTCGATATAAAAGAATAAATCAAATCAAATCAAATCAATCAAATCTCTCTCTCATCTCTCTCTCTCTCTCATCTCTCTCTCTCTTTCTCGTGTCTCTCTCTTCATAATAATAATAATAATAATAATAATAATAATAATAATAATAATAATAATAATAATAATAATAATAGTACAGTCCTAAAACTTAACTCTGTGACACACACGAAAAAAAGCACCAACGTTTATTTTTGAGTGCAGTTGCACGTAAACTGAAATTAATGCGTAAAGAGTACTTTAATCAAAACAACGCCAGAGGGAAGAAATCTTAAATTAAGGGACATAACCCAGATCAACCGACCTCAAAATGTATTGCCCCTTAGTGATTGCGTGCGCAGGCATACATGTGTGTGTGTGTGTGACTGTGTGTACGCGGTGTGTGTGTGTGTGTGTGTGTGTGTGTGTGGTGTGTGCGTGCGTGTGCGTGCGTGCGTGGTGTGTGCGTGTTTCTGTAAGATTTATGGCTTCGGCGGCGGCGTCTTCAAGGGAAGCAACAGTCGCCGGCCTGTCAAAGTATTTAGCTATTAGCTCCCATTAATGTCACCATAAACTTTGTTACCCTTTATTTAAAATAAACAACAACAACAACAAAAAACAGCTCAGCGAATAATTCATTTGTTGTGCTTATTGCGAAACGAAGTAAGAATGAATGCAATTTTTCAAGGAATGAATAAAAGGTCGAAACAAAAGAAATGCAAATTCATGCATATTTGAAAGCAAAATAATCAAAACGTACTTTTCCACTCCCATTGTCCCCATCACCCCCCTCCCCGATAAACAAAAAACAAATACAAATTACATTTAAAAAAAACAAAAAAACCCACACGGACACACGCGCGCGAGCGCACACACACACACACACACACACACACACAACACACTCACACACACACACACACACACACACACACACACACACACACACACACACACACACACACACACACACACACACACACAACAAAGCACCACACACACGCACACATACACACACATTATTCATATTTATTTATCTATCTGTTCATCTTTATTATTATAATTATTATGATTATTATGATTATTATGATTAT
>CM060322.1:16970792-16980792 GCA_030674155.1 Stramonita haemastoma | reverse complement strand
GAGGGTTGACTTGTCAATTTTTAGATTTTGATCGACTATTAAACTGTATCCGTTATTCTACCTTGTGATGAAATTTCAAGACATAATTTTTTTTATTCCTTTTGCTTTTAAATGTGTTTTGAAAATGCCCAAGCCCTCTTTCTAACAACCTGTTACGAATATTAACTTGCCCGTTTCTCATTTTGTCACATTCTGCAGTCTACCATTTCAATTTGTAATAACTTTGCACAGAATTGTCCGATTTTCAATCTGTTTTTTTGTATTGAATAGCCTTTTTATTGCAGATTAATAACTTGTCAATAGCTGAAAATTGACCTCTTGTGCAATGCAACTCCTTATGTGGTGGAGCGTCACATATCACCATCACAGGCTTGCAAATAAGCGGGCAGGGCAGCCTTTCTGTGCAGCTTTTGGTGGTGGTTTTTTTTTGGGTGGTAACGGCTGCATGACGCAATGATATTGCATAATGAGTGCGTGCGCTAGATAAAAGACAGCGTTTGTACGAAGCATGCATAATAATGAGTGATTGACTGTGAGTGAGTGAGTGAGTGAGTGAGTGTGTGTATGTGTCTGTTAGTGTGTGTGTGTGTGTGTGTGTGTGTGTGTGTGTGTGTGTTGTTTGTGTGTGTGTGTGTGTTTTGTGTGTGTGTGTGTGTGTGTGTGTTTTTGTGTGTGTGTGTGTATGTGTGTGTGTGAAGGGGTGTGTGTGGTGTGCGTGCGTGTGTGTGTATGTGTTCGTGCGCACGCGCGTGTTAAGTGTGTGTATGTGTATGTGTATGTGTGCGCACGCATGTGTGCGTGTGTGTGTGTTTATGCGAGTGATCACGCGTGCGTACGTGTGCGTGCGTGTGTGTGTATGCGTGCTTGTGTGCGTGTGTTTTGAGTATGTGCATGCGTTTCGAGTAGATGTGTGTGTGTGTATGTGCATGTGTGTGCTATGTTATGTTGTTTCGCATTCTAATCAAGTGAATTCAACTGAGTGTGCGTGTCTTGTGTGTGCACGAGTGTGCCTGCGGACATTCTTTTTAATTGGCGTTTTGGGATAACTATACCTCTATAGCGAGTAACTGCCTACGCGCTGTGCGTTTTGCAGCCCTTAATTTCTGCACATAATTATAAATTCTTCATATCATGTTGCTTGTAGTGGTGGCATAGGCGTTGTTTTGTTTCCTCTTGCTTTTGTAGAGCTGTCAATTTGTGATAACAAAAGTACATGCGAAAAACTTATGTTTTCACACAGCACAATATTTAAGCACAATTTTTTGTTTGTTTGTTTGTGTGTGTGTGTATGTGTGTGTGTGTGTGAGGGTGTGAGGGTGTGTGTGTGTGTGTGTGTGTGTGTGTGTGTGTGTGTGTGTGTGTGTGTGTGTGTGGGTGTGTGGGTGTGTGTGTGTATGTGTGTGTGGGTGTGGGTGCGCGTGTGTGGGTGCGTTTGTGTGGGTGCGTGTGTAAGTGTGTGTTAAGTGCGCATGTGTACGTGTAAGAGTGTGCGTGTGCGCGCGCGTGTGTAAGTGTGTGTGTGTAAGTGTGTGTGTGTGTGTGTGTGTGTGTAAATGTAAGTGTGTGTGTGTTAGTGCGCGTGTGTGTGTGTGCGCGCGCGCGTGTGCGTGTGCGTGAGAGAGAGGGGGGATGTGAAGGGAAGCTGCATGAACTCTATTGTACTCAGTATACCTCCCAACTGAGAGAGAGAGAGAGAGAGAGAGAGAGAGAGAGAGAGAGAGAGAGAGAGAGAGAGAGAGAGAGAGAGAGAGAGAGAGAGAGAGAGAGAGAGAGAGAGAGAGAGAGAGAGAGAGGAGTGGGAGGGAACGGAAACTGCATGAACTGTATTGTACTAAGGGCAGTAAACCTCCCAACTTATTCTGAACTGGCATAATGGTGGATCAAGCTATTTCTAGACTTCTACATATAAGACAAAATGTCCACTTGAAGGCACACGAAGACAGGAAAGTGGAAAGCACGTTTGTATGAATAAAATATAAATTCAGTGACATACACGCACATGCACGCGCGTGCAAACACACATACACACACATTAACACACGCGCGATCGCGCTCCTGCACAAACACACGCACACTCACGCGCGCGCATAAACACATACACGCACGCATATGCCCGCACACACACACACAGACACACACATCACGCACGCACACATACACGCACACGCTCGCACACGCACACATACACGCACACACGCACGCACGCACACATGCACGCACGCCCACACGCGCGCGCCCACACACGCACATATTGTTTTTTATGACAAGGTGACAGAAATGGTGTCATTATTATGTAAATACATGAATACTGTAAGAAACTAACATTTAATAAAGTTAGGTTAAAAACACAATATCTAATAATTATTGAAAAAAACTCATATGGGAAAATGCTGACATAAACTTTCGCACATAAAATTTAAGTCATTATTCATAGCAGTATAGCTTCAATATAGACAAAATGTTATTCCGCAGATTTAAAAGGAAACTAACACAATAATACACCAGTTTTTGAGAGTATCCTAACCCGAACATACCTAATTTTCTTTTCAGAGACAAAAGACATCAGTCTTGCAATAGATCTTAAAACATTCAAAAACATTTCAATATGTAAACATACACATAATTGTTACTAAACCATCCCTACCAAACATACAACTTTAACAAAAACAACTTCATCGTAAAAAAAGAGAACACATCAAACAATTATTGCCGAAAAAAGAAAAATTGTTTACTTGGAATAAAGCCAACAAAAAACAAGATGAAATCTACAAACACGACAAAAGCAACTTCCAAACATGAATATACACACATCAAAACACAAAAAAGATCTGCTTTTCTATTCCTCGGAAGAAAAGTATAAAACAAAATACTCAAGTCACTTTCAGATTTAATATACACTATATATAGTAACTTTAATATATGCGATTTGTACAAACAAACAAAACATGACATTTTTGACAAAGCATGCATTAAGTATAAATGTAGTCAGCATTTTTAGCAGTTTAATATATAACTCGTGATAAATTTGCTCGATCGTAAAGTATTTCTTTGTTTAAAAAGAACAAATTACAAAACACGAACAGCAGCCTTAAGTTTAAAGAGCTACGCGGTAAGATTTTTTTTTTTTTTAATCTGAAAACTTTGCACATTCAATGATAATGAGGTAACACACACCGAAGTGTCAGCTGGGGCTGATTATTACGTCTATATCACAATTTTAAAATCATACCCTTAGATGACTATTCAGAGATATACCTTTCTCTTTAAAAAAAAAAACCCCTGTTTTTTTGCCTTTACAATAAAACACGAATTTCTTCCTTTGGTCCAACTCATCAAACCATAACATTCCAAAATTCCCATTTGATTCTTGAACGTTACGACATGATTTCTTTTAAAGACAGATTCCCCAACACAAATTTCCCTAAAAATGTTATGAACGTTTCTAATCCATTCAGCGTACTAAATGTTCTGCGTATATAAACATTCCAAAACGCAATATTCAAGTTTGATAACAGTAGTCAGAATTATTATCATCAGATCAAATGTCCCAAGTCTGATTTCTTTCGCGCAAAATTAGAACAGAAAGATAATGAATTCCTTGTTTAACTAAACACCAAAGTAATCAGGGTGCCACACGTATGAGTGCCCACCCACGCACGCACGCACGCACGCACGCACGCACGCACGCACGCACGCACGCACGCACGCACGCACGCACGCACACACCACACACACACACACACACACACACACACACACACACACACACACACACGCACGCACTCTCTCTCTCTCTCTCTGAAAATCAGCGACCAATTTTCGACGCTGCATTTTCCAGTTCGTAAAAAAAGAGAGAAAAAAGAACACTTCTATACCCATTTACACAAGCAATTATGTAACTTCTGTTCTGGTTTCCCAACTATATTGGTAATTAAAAACCAGTGGTATACCAATCATTTCAATAGCCTGCAGCATAAATAATTTCCCTATACACACATACACACACGCGCTCGCTCGCGCGCGCACGTATACACGCAGTGTCTATCAGTCTCTCTAGATTTCTGTTAATCTGAGAACACTTTGTATCCCTCATTCTAAGCATCAATTAACTATAACGCACGCCCGTGTACACACACACACACACACACACACACACACACACACACACACACACACACACACATCTCTCTCTCTCTCTCTCTCTCTTACAGTCACACAGACACACACAGACAAACACACACACAACACACACACACACTCACACACACGGATACCCTTTCGCACAAACCAAAAAGCATCCTACCCCCCCATCCCCTATCCTATCATCTCTTTCCCTAAAATTGTATGTAGCCCCCTACCCACCTCCTCCTTCCCACAACCAAAAAAAAACAAAAAACACCTTTTACCATACTTTGTCAGAATGTGTGCCATGTTATCCACTCGCCTATTGTGTCCACATGACGAGTCAAGGTTAATGGAGGTTAGTGGTTAAGGTTAGTATGAACAGTTAGTCGTAAGGGTCAGGGCTGTCTGCTTGACCTTTGGCTAGTAAGTTCACACGCATGTGGACACACAAGAGCGCGTAGACAACATGGCATAAGAGCTTCCGACACACACATGGCATTTAGTTTTCTTTACAGATAAACTACTGACCCTATCAAAAACTAAGTTTTAAAAGCAAAAATTCTTTTATGCCGCTGTTCAGAAATTTGGTAACAAATTTGGGGTTGAGAAACCCGCAAGAGGATTTTTAAGGCTTGCTTTTTTTTCTTTTAATAACTTGCATCGCTTAAAAAAAGGGATTTAGCCCCAAGAACGCCATTTACTAAAATATAAGATTACACCAACAATAATATAATTATGTTGGGGTATACAATATCAGCCGCCCTCTGATTTGATCATGTCTCCAGTGATCTAAACATGTATTCTCTCCCCCTCCGATTACAGAACCCCCTCCCCCCCCAAAAGCAGCCTTTTCTTTGAATACCTCTTCGACACAGGCACACACACATATAGACAGACACACACAGGCAGACAGACACACACAGGCAGACAAACAGACAGACACACACACACATAAGGATGCGTGAACACACACACACAAACACACACACACACACACACACACACACACATAAGGATGCGTGAACACACACACACACACACACACACACACACACACACACACACACACACACACACACACACACACACACACACACACACGCCCCTATCTATCTGTATTTATCTAAATAAATTTCATATATATATATATATATATATATATATATATATATATATATATATATATATATATATATCATAGATACGCGCGCGCGCGAGTGAATAACAAGTCATATGCTAACTCAGAACAAGCACAGCTGAACACCACCAAAGTAACCCAGCAGCAGTGCAGGGCCTCCTGGGTAGGTGTCTCTACAGCAGCCTAACATCGATAGCCTCCCTGCGGATTTCTGACCCTGAGAATGCTGCGTGACAAACCTCTAAACATAGCCCGGGCAGTGAGACTGGAATGAGCGGCATGGGAACAGCAGAACAGAAACGTCACAGAAGATGAGCCAGAAAAAAAACAAAAACATTTACTTGGAAAATTAACTACAAACACATAAAAAATGTACGATTCAAATTCAACAATACAAGTCAACTGTCTTCATCGCCACTGTCGTCGGTAGGAGTTCCATGTGATGTCACCGGGTCGGGTTCGTCATCTGTCTCTGTCTCTGCCAAGGTCTTTGATCACTTGTATCCTTCCCAAAATGGTGTTTGAAGACACACAACTTTTAATAATGAATTCTACCGTTTCGAAATGTTTCTTCGCTTTTGCTTTCTCTGCACAGATTGTAATTCACTTTTTATGTTTGTTTTGTCTAGTTTTTTTTCTTCTTCTTCTCTCTTTTAACACTTTTTACTTTGGGGCTTATGTTTTATGTTGATTTTTCTCCACTTTTTATCATTTATTTTTACTTTTGCTTTCTCTCTTGTCATTTTCTTTTTGTAATATCGTTTTTCTATTAATGTATTTTTTATGTTTTTTCTTTCCACTTTACACACCTCTTTATAGGCAATAATTAACAACAACAAAACGCTTTCATTTCCCTACATCTAGAGCAATAAATGCCCCAGTGTGGACTGATGTCTAAGCTCTAAAGATTTGTTTCGCAGCTGATTACACTTGCCTGGGTTTGTTGCTGCTCTAGTGTATGCCAGTGCATGCAGCCTTTATTGTGTGACAAGTGATTACATTTGTCTGGGTTTAGTATTGCTCTAGTGTGTTTGTGTGTGTGTGTTGCAGTGTTACATGCTAATATGCAGCATCTACTCTCTCTGTAGCATACTCATACTTTTTGTGAAGAAATCATTGCTGGAAGATGCATTTGACATGAAATCCTTTGGTTATGATTTTTTTTCCAAAATTAATTTTTAAAAAAAAGAAATGAAGCTGAAACTTATTTCTTTTTGGTGAATTTTTTTTCTCGTGTGTTTCTGTTGTGTAAATCGTTTTTTGTGTGTGTACACTCACATTTTATGCATACAATTTTTTTCTAAGCTTTTCATCACTATTGCACATTTCTCCAGAACATGGAAAACATGTCTCATTAACCAGGGTGTTGTTGTACTCAGGGCTGTGGGTGTTATTTGTTTAAAAGCTGTGGGTGTTACCTTCTTTGAGGGTTGTGGGTGTTACCTTCTTTGAGAGCTGTGGGTGTGCTTTGAGGGCTGTGGGTGTGCTTTCTTTGAGGGCTGTAGGTGTCACCTTCTTTGAGGGTTGTGGGTGTGCTTTCTTTGAGGGTTGTGGGTGTCAATTTGAGAGCTGTGGGTGTCACCTCCTTTGAAGACTGTGGGTGTCAAGTTGAGGGCTGTGGGTGTCTTCTTCGACAACTGGCTACATAGTCTTTTTTGGTAACTGGGCTGGCTGGCGTTTGACTGCAGTGAGGTCCTGGTGACAGAAAAAAACACACACGAATTACGAGGGGTGATAATTATGTTTTGTTTATTTTGTATTAATTTACCTCTATTAAACACTCATTCCAGTAAGACAAGGAAGTTTTGATACCTCGTGTGCCGATCGTTGTGTGCAAGTTTGCGAGGGTGTGGATCCATCATTCTATTTTTGAACCAGCATAAAAGAATATTGCAGGCTCTCTCATGTTACTACAAATTTGTTACGGATAACTAGCAAAGCTGCAAGTATTCCAAATCTATATAGCAGACTATCTCATGTTATCACACTTTCTTGCTGCGAATAACTAACTAAGCTGCCAGTGTTCCAAATATCTCCAAACAAATTTTAGTTTCCTCACGAATTTTGAAAAATAAAAGTTACTTCTATCGGCAGGTTCCATATCCTGCATAAGTTACTAGGCTTAAGAGGGACATACAAGGCCTTAGATAAGGTTATCTGATTCTCTTAGACAAGTAAATGTAAACACAGCTACAGAAAATGTTTTCAGAGCAGGGAAATCCCCAGTCGGGATGTGGCTACCTTTCGCCACACACATTCGTATATCAAAATCTCATCACAGAACTCTAACCCAGGGGCAAAAAAGAAACAAAGAAAAAAATCAATAAGTTTGAGAATGGCCTTAACATTGTATACACTTTTTTTTTCTCAAGCAGAGAGGAATACTGTATTTGTGAAAAGGTTTTAACTGTTTAGTTGTAAAGAAAAGCAGCAATTTTCTAACCCGAGGATTTTTTTTAGGAGCATGTGGCCTCTTGAGTTTGCTTTGAACAGGCAGGTAGACGGGTCTGTAGACGTGAGCCCCCAGTTAGTCACTAACGCCACTGGAATTGACTGGAACTTCTGGTTCATAAGATACCTGGTGAAACAGAGGTCAGTTACACATTTTAAATGGATGAAAACATAAAATTGGAGCAAAATGATAATTTTACAAAGAAAGAGAATAAACGTGACCAGCCACCATGGTGTAATAAGACTTTGGACTTGCGGCCGATAGGTCATGGGTTCTAATCCATTAAGAGTTATTTTAACTAAAATAACTATACTTACGGCAAAACTGTTGTGAGTTTAATTGGAAGACTGGGGGCAAAGAATTCAGCATCGAGTACATTTCCGTAGCAATCATGAGAATAGTATTCTTATGGTCCTTTCTTCAATTGAAAATTGAAAATGGGCAGTAACAATGGGCAAACTACTCGCAAAGTCGTAAACAAAAAGACGAGACTGAGGAAAGTTTAAGGTCAGATATAGGAGACAATAATGGAAGAAACAGATACATTACCTTATCTCCCCCTCGGTAAACTCGGGTTATGATGGCTGCACTCACACACGTCAGGTCACTGGCACTTGAATCCAGCCCGGGAGGTCCTGAAAGCAGAAAATTATCAGTAGACTGAAAACCACAACTCTTTTATTGACATATATTATTACAATGATAAATTTATTTATTTATTTATTTATTTATTTATCTATTTATCTATTTATTTATTTGTTATATTACTCTGGGGATGAGAGAAAAATATTTTTACATCTGGTCCCTGTGTGCAAGCAAATTTGGGAATTTTGTCATCTGTTTCCACCGGCACATAATTATATCCTTCTCTTCCGAAAGGCAGAACAACCTGTTTGCAAGATACTCTATGTACAATTGCACTCGAGGCCTATCTTCCTAAGAAATGGTTTGATTTCATCATTTTCATCACTTCTTCCTATTTCATTCCATAATTATGCGTTTTAGCTAACCTTTAACATTTTACCAATTCAATCATATTCATACACTACTTTATTGTCAAACATTCAAACACCTACCAATGAGCTGTGAAATTATTTTGAACAAAATATAAAATTTCGGTTATTTTTTTTTTGCAATTTGCAAAGAGCTCTTTTTGTCTTTCTTTTATTTTATTCTATTTTATTCTCTATATCAAATATATGGAATGAGCACTTATTTATTTTTTAACATCCAGTCCCAGTCAACACAATCATGATACTCTCGATTCCAGATACATATGCCGCCATATCTACATCAAACAAACATTACAAGCGCTTTCAAAGCAAGGACGTATATGATTACTGATTTAAGAGGATGTAAACTTTGCTCTGTTCAACAGGTTTAAAGTTCGGAAAAAATTATAACACAAGTCACTCAACTTATCTACCTGTACAGGTAATGTAGGGTACTTACAGGTAAAAGAACTTGACAGAGAATGGTAGATTCCCCTGCATTCCCCCAGACCACATCTTGACATCCCCGATTCCTTCTGGACAGGACTTGGCACAGTAGATCCCCTCAGTTCCTACTGCAGAGCTGACTCCCAGATGACCCACATGATGACTCACCAGGCTAGAACCATGCAGAATATAGGATGGGAAGAAGTGATTTAAGAAGTGCATACAATTGTGAGGGGTGACGTGTCCCAGCCATCATGGCTGCTGTCTCTGTACTTGATGTTTTAGTACAACCCCTCTCTATGGGCACTGCCTCAAAAAAAGAGCGTAGGTGGTGGGGTTTTCGGACACCCCGTCATGACCACTGTCTCAATGAGGGTAGGGTGGTATTTACGGACATCCCCCATCCCTTCGTTCATGGCCATTGTCTCATAGAGAGGGTAGGTGGTGGTGGTGGTTTTGGACACCAAGATTACTGTCACCGTGATCGCTCTCCTTTTGATGTTTCAAAACATTTTGTTTCCTTTTTTTTTACTTCAGTTTTATTCTTTCTAAAGTTTATTGTAATACTGACTTTTAAGAATTTGGTTTTATGTTTTGTTTTACGTTTATTCTTTTATTGTATTTTATTTCCCTGACTTTTAGTTTAGGTTTAATTTTGTTTTGTTTTGCTCATCTTACCATGGTTTAAGACCTAGTTTAGTTTAGTTCAGTTGAGCTTCAGTTGAGCTTCAGTTGAGCTTCAGTTGAGCTTCAGTTGAGCTTCAGTTGAGCTTTAGTTGAGCTTTAGTTTTAGTTGTTTAGTTTAGTTTAGTTTAGTTTAGTTTAGTTTAGTTTAGTTTAGTTTAG
>CM060322.1:16960792-16965792 GCA_030674155.1 Stramonita haemastoma | reverse complement strand
TCCCCTTAAAAGTCCTTTGGATGAGATCGCAAACTATGGACCTATGAACGAACTCATGATGGGCATTTTGTGCACACTTTAACCCCCCCCCCCCCCCCCCCCCCCCCCCCGCCTCCTTTTTAATTTAGATAAAATGTTAACCCATTGTGTAACAGTAGACATGGACTATTTATGTTCTAAAAAAACATGCATAACAGTGTGTTGAGACATGACCCCTTAAATCAGAATGTGGTTACATTATTTTATTATATTTTCCTGCAATATTTTTAGACGATAATGTAAACTCGAAGGGTCCCATGTCTGAATTTGCAGATTTAAACTGTGCACCGGTTAAAAATCCATCCCATCTTTCATTTAGAAATGGGACTGGACTGGACAATGACATGGAAGGAATGAAAAGGGGTAACATTTCCTTAGGTTTGTCTTGCCAAAAACACATACTTGAAGAATTACAGCGCAATGCCCCAATAGCGTTTAAAATGTATCAAAATTAGCTGTTGAATTACACCAGTGGAGCTATGTGGAAATCCTACCCTTACCGTGATATAAAACAATGAATTTTCTTTTTGGACAATTTTTTTTGATAATTCTTTTTATATTTTTATAATGTTTTCATCGAAAATATGTAAACAATTCCCAAATATCAAATTAAAGACAGCCGAATATACAAAGCTAAAAACACTGACCAGAAGCCTCAAGTTCAGAGCAGCATGACGGCGGGCGGGAACGATAGTCTTGTTCAGATGTCACACTGGAAATTCTATCTTCCTGCTTCTCTTTCTTCATTCCTCAAGGAGTCCTTGGAGCACAGTGCTGAAGATCTGAGGCTACATCTTCTGGTAATTTTGAACCCCCTCTCCAGGTACAGGGTATTATGCTAGCCATGTCTAGGTTCCTGCAGCCCACCCGATGCTGACATATTGAATAGTTTGATCTTCTGAGTGCATATAATAAATACAACAACGCTTGTCTTCCTTCGTCATCAACAAAAAAGTGAAGGTCGGTCCAGCAATGCAGTGCTCATCAACCCTGTGTGAATAAAAAAAACAACAAGGGAGTTGTTTTCACGTGTATCATGAAAGCTTGTTGACACAAGAGTTACATATCTCTCTCTCTCTCTCTCTCTCTCTCTCTCTCTCTCTCTCTCTCTCTCTCTCTCTCTCTCTCTTCTCTCTCTCCTCGTCTCTGTCTCTGTCTCTGTCCTCTCCTCTCTCTCTCTCTCTCTCTCTCTCTCTCTCTCTCTCTCTCTCTCTCTCTCTCTCTCTCTCTCCTCTCTCTCTCTCTCTCTCTCTCTCTCTCTCTCTCTCTCTCTCTCTCTTCTCTCTCTCTCTTTCTTTCTTTCTCTTCTCTCGGGACGGATAGCCTAGTGGTCAGAACATTACGCTGGCAATTTGACGACCCAGGTTCGAGTCCGGTCGAGGAGATTTTTCTCATGGAGTTAACATCAGTGCTGACTCCACTCTCCCCAAAAGTCCTTCGGAGGAGACTTTAAACTGGGGCCCCGTGTGCGAACGCACGCAGAACATCTTGGGCACACGTTCAATCCTTTTCCGCTTTTCGTAAGAGTAGGCCATCGTGTGCCGGTGAGAACAGATGACATTTACAAAACTGCATACACACGGGGACTGGATGAAAAAAGCACAAGAGTGCGTATTCCACTATCATCGATATAAAAGAATAAATCAATAAATCAAATTCTCTCTCTCTCTCTCTCTCCTCATCTCTCTCTCTCTCTCTCTCTCTCTCTCTCTCTCTCTCTCTCTCTCTCTCTCTCTCTCTCTCTCTCTCTCTCTCTCTCTCTCTCTCTCTCTCTCTCTCTCACTCTCTCTCTCTCTCTCTCTCTCTCTCTCTCTCTCTCTCTCTCTCTCTCTCTCTCTCTCTCTCTCTCTCTTTTATCAAAATCTTATGTTTTATGGGACTTATTTTGATGATAGATGGTGGTGGATTGATGTTTTCAGTCATTTAACCTCATCATATTCTCATGTTTACTCTTTAATTATTGCGCCTTTTCTTTGTTTTGTTTTGTTTTGTTTGTTTTTTGTTTTTCTTGCTTTTTTTTTTTTCAACTCAAAATCATCATTGATTCTTACTTCTCATTTTCGTTTCTGAATCAGTGACTTTTATAACATTACCTTAATATTGTATCTCTGTGTTAATTCTTGCCTGTTGTTTGATGCTTGGTGTGGTTCCTTACTTTTGGTATTTGGATCATTATAATTGTTGATTTATATTTTTATTGGCAGTATCTCTCCCCCCCCCCTCCAATATTAGTTTAAAAAAAAACGTTCACCCCCTTTTATCCAAATGTATGATTTATATCACATGTATAACTTTTGACAGATCGTGGTGGATTGATGTTTTCAGTTGTTTATTTCATCTTGCTCTCTTGTTTGCTCTTTACCTATTAACACTTTTCTATTCTTCCATAATTAAAATCCTTTTATTGTGACTTCTGATTTTTGTCTTCTGATCGAGTGCATTTTTATTACCTTATCATATATAGTATTCTTATTCTTGTGTGTTGTTTGGTACTGCGTAAAGTTTTATGGTTTAGTATCTTTTCATCTTGATATATCCCTGAAAAGGGCGGGGACTGGATGTAAAAAAGCCTTAATTCTTGCCTGTTGTTTGATGCTTGGTATGGTTCCTTACTTTTGGTATTTGGATCATTATAATTGTTGATTTATATTTTTATTGGCAGTATCTCTCCCCCCCTCCAATATTTGTTAAAAAAAACGTTCACCCCCTTTTATCCAAATGTATGATTTATATCACATGTATAACTTTTGACAGATCGTGGTGGCCTTGCCTTGCCTTGTCTTGCCTTGCCTTGCCTTGTCTCTCTCCCTCCTCTCTCTCTCCCTCTCTCTCTCTCTCTCTCTCTCTCTCTCTCTCTCTCTTCTCTCTCTCTCTCTCTCTCTCTCTCTCTCTCTCTCTCTCTCTCTCTCTCTCTCTCTCTCTCTCTCTCTCTCTCTCTTTCTCTCTCTCTCTCTCAGGGGGGCTAGCTGGTGGTCAGAGTAATGCGCTTGTGATCTGCTGACCCGGGTTTGAATCTCGTTTAAGAGGATTTTTCCTCTAGAAATAACATCAGTGCCGACTCCACTCCCCCCAAAAGTCCCTCGTGTGAGACTATAAACCGAGGTCACGTGCGCAAACGCACACAGAACATTTTACTCACACGTTAAATCCTGTTCCACTTTTTGAAAGAGTAGGTCATTATGTGCCGATGGGAACAGATGATTTTTTTTTTACAAAACGGCACACACACGGGGACTGGACGTATAAAAGCACGTGAGTGCTTATTCCATAACAATCGATATAAAAAAAACAAATAAAATAAAAAAATAAAAGTCTCTCTCTCTCTCTCTCTCTCTCTCTCTCTCCTCTCTCTCTCTCTCTCTCTCTCTCTCTCCTCTCTCTCTCTCTCTCTCTCTCTCTCTCTCTCTCTCTCTCTCTCTCTCTCCGTTCCATCTCGTTCATTTCCCCTTCTACTTTTCTCCATTGTTCTTGTCTGAATTCTCCTCTTTGTTTTTCTTTTTTTTTGTTTTTCTTTTCCTATTCCATTTTTTGCTTTATCTGTCACATAACAATTCTGTCACCCCCAACCCCACACCAAGAAAAAAAAGGAAAAGAACAAAACCACTAACACAATCCCAAACACGTAGTGTAATGCCTTAATCTATGCTTCTCTACTTTGTTTTTGTTTTGAAATGAATCTTATGTTGTCAGATGTCATTTCTTTTGGTTAAATCGAATTCCGATTCTAATACTTCTGTCTTTAGGTATTCTTTAGTTATTTCCCCCCAAAAAAAAGTTTCGTTCTATCTCTGTCTATGCCTGTCTGTCTGTCTGTCTGTCTGAAACCCAAGATTTATGTATGATGATAACAATAAAGAGAACAACACATCACGAGAGTTTTTCGGACTGCCTCCTTTGAACTGGAAAGGATTAGACACATCTGTAGATATTATTCTAAAGATCACTAGTACCTTGGCCACAACGCGCATTTAATCTAGATTAAAAGTACTGCATTGTCTTATGAATGGTCAAGCTGTCAAGACTGAAGACAACCTCAAGACACTATCTTAAAACGCAACAATATTTTCAGTGTGGGCACTTGCACTGAAGTGACACCAATATCTGACAAAAATGCAGGACACGAACTCTGCAGTGTGACAGCTGTTATTGATAAAGTCATCTTGCACAGCATGAGAGGCATGATCCTACCATATTGCAGCAACAGCAACAGCTGGTGAAAATCGTTATCAAGGCCAGTAAACTCAACATCGGATGTAACATGATTACCTTGATAATCAGACACGTGCTGGTGACTTTTGTAAGAGAGAAGAGAGAGAGAGAGAGAGAGAGAGAGAGAGAGAGAGAGAGAGAGAGAGAGAGAGAGAGAGAGAGAGAGAGAGAGAGAGAGAGAGAGAGAGAGAGAGAGAGAGAGAGACAGACAGACAGACAGACAGACAGACAGACAGACAGACAGACAGACAGACAGACAGACAGACAGACAGACAGACAGACAGACACAGACACAGACACAGACACAGACACAGAAAGAGGCAGAGGCAGAGACAGAGAGACACAGATAGAGATTGAGAGAGAGAGACAGAGACGAGAGAGAGACAGAGAGAGAGAGAGAGATTGAGAGAGAGAGACAGAGACAGAGACAGAGAGACAGAGAGAGAGAGATATTGAGAGAGAGACAGAAACAGAGACAGAGAGACAGAGAGACAGAGAGAGATATTGAGAGAGAGAAAGAGACAGAGACAGAGACACAGAGAGAGAGAGAGACAGAGAGACAGAGAGACAGAGAGACAGAGAGACAGAGAGACAGAGAGAAACTGTACAGGTCATTAACACAAAATCTGGACCTAAACGGAAGAGTGAGGACATTTTTTTTCATAAAAAGATTGTGTACAAAATGAAAAAACAGTTATGAACTTAGGTGAAACGGTCACAATAACATTAATAGTCTTGGTTTTGTGTAAGGA
>CM060322.1:16950792-16953292 GCA_030674155.1 Stramonita haemastoma | reverse complement strand
AGTTTTTGAAAGCACATATTGTTGTAGGTTTTTTATATTTTTCATATTTGAGAGAGAGAGAGAGAGAGAGAGAGAGAGAGAGAGAGAGAGGAGAGAGAGAGAGAGAGAGAGAGAGAGAGAGAGAGAGAGAGAGAGAGAGAGAGAGAGAGAGACAGACAGACAGACAGACAGACAGACAGACAGACAGGCAGGCAGGCAGGCAGACAGACAGACAGACAGACAGACAGACAGACAGGCAGACAGACAGACAGGTAGACAAACAAACAGACAGGCAGACAGACAGACAGACAGACAGAGACAGAGAGAGCGCTTTACCAGAATTATGTAGTTGGTCTTAATATTTGAATAATCGTTTTTTAACACTTATGCGCAGTGTTTATGGAAAATTCCCCACGTGGATAACACTACCCCTACACCTCACCCATTTGGAAAATAAACAACAGAATCTGCGCAGAGTTCCAATACTCTTTTTTTTCTATTTAATTCACCATCAATTTTACCATGTGTTAGGCCCTATGAAATCACCAGGGTATGAGTATCGGCATTATTCGCGTAAGGCCACTTCTAATCTTTCACCGAACACTATAGCCATTTTCCAGTCCATAAAGTTGTGAGAGAGAGAGGAGAGAGAGAGAGAGAGAGAGAGAGAGAGAGAGAGAGAGAGAGAGAGAGAGAGAGAGAGAGAGAGAGAGAGAGAGAGAGAGAGAGAGAGAGAGAGAGAGAGAGAGAGAGAGAGAGAGAGAGAGAGAGAGAGAGAGAGAGAATGAATCATGAGGTGCCATTTTCAGAAAACACAGGGGAGATTGGCTGCAAATGGCGTCCTTGTTGAGTGTTGGCTTGGGTTTTACCAAATGTTATTGTTGTTGTTGTTGTTGATGCTGCTGCTGCTGCTGTTCTTTATTTATCTATTTTTGATATTGTTTATTTTTTTTTTATATAGATGAAAATGGAATAGGCACTCATGTGCTTATTACATCCAGTCCCCGTGTGTATGCAGTTTTGTAAATCTTGTCATCTGTTCCCACCGGTACACAATGACCAACTCTTACGAAAAGCGGAACAGGATTTATCGTGTGCGCAATATATTGTTCTTGTTGTTGTGCGTTCCTCAGCTTAACACTTGGGGGGGTCACTCAAAATGTGCACTCTGACTCACTCATCCCACCTGGAAATTACTGTGAGAATGAAATTGCACGCTGAGTTTGCGTGTATCACTGTTTTGAAGTACCTCGCCGTATAGGCAGCCATGCTTCGACTTCGGGAATTTTTTTTTCTCCTTTAAGTAGAGGAGAGTTTGCAGGTTGTTGTGATAAGAGCCTGCTATGGCTGAAGGCAATTTCAACACAACCTTATACATCATAACAACATTTTTTTTTCTAGTGTAGGCCTTAGCAACACGGTTTTTGACCTGGGCGATGAGATTTTACCAAATAAAAGTTATTTCCATTTTAGAGATTTTTTGGGATTATTTTTTTTTATATAAAACTCCACAAGCTGTTTGTATGCAATGTTTTAACTGTGTTGTTGTCTTGGTTTCTTTTCTTTGTAGATTTCTTTTCCCTCCTTGGTTCATATCGACAAGTCATCAATGTTCAATATGAATGTATCTCTTTGTTTGTTTCTTGATTTTTTTATTATCTTGTATCATTAGTCATCGTGTGTTTCATTGGTCAACTTGTTCACCTGTCTTTATTTGTTTGTGACTGTGTTCTTTTGAGATTGTTCCATTCATTTTAATTCCATTTGATTTTTTTCGTGTTTTTTTTTTTGCTATTGCATTGCAGCATTTGAAACAAGGATTTCTTATTTTTATGTGGTTTCGAAGCAACTGGTGGCAGTGGAAAAATGTTTAAAGGTATAAAACACACACACACACACATACACACACACTCACTCACTCACTCACTCACTCACCCACTTACACACACACGCGCGCGCGCGCTATCTAGAATCTTTCATTATGCTAAGTGCTACAATCCAATTCATTTTAGTTTTAATGAACGATGATTGTGTATCCTGGTTGAGTGACGAAGTTGCTCAGATTTGAGTCCAGCGCATACAAATTGGCTGTAGAAAACATGTGATTCAGTAGCAAAATGAATCTTTGTTTTTCAAAATGAGAGATTTACCGTTCGAATCCTGTCTGAATTGACATTATCATCGTTTATTTCAACAAACTATTAGATTGATCTTGGATGTTTTGTCTCTAAGACGGAAACTATCAACTAAAAGTGTGGGTGTACTGTGTGTGTTTACCACTACAAGATCTGACTGAAATAAAAGAGTGTGTTCTAAGCAGAATTATTTGATGAAGCCCAACCTTTCTCAAACCTGCATGTCATGCTGATATTTTGGCAACTTTTTTTAAGCTGACCGGTCATTCTTGAGTTGTTAACAAAATTTATCGCCGAAAACAACGAGAACATAAAGAGTAATTACAACTCTTGCATTACAGGAGTTTCTTTGCGAAACATGATTAGCAGCCTCATAACATAATAAT
>CM060322.1:16928292-16943292 GCA_030674155.1 Stramonita haemastoma | reverse complement strand
AAACTACTACTACTACTACTACTACTACTACTACTACTACTACTACTACTACTACTACTACTACTACTACTACTACTACCACCACCACCACCACTACTTGAAATTTATATAAAACCAAAACGTAGCGCTTGCATTCGACCTATTCTTACACAAGCAACCAATAACAATTAAACAGTTTTAACAAATCGAATGTACACACTTGCATACAGATTCGCGCAAACAAACATAATAGCTATACTTCAGATGTTAAAAGCAGGGATAGGTAGGAGATGAAAACAGGAGGTGAAAAATCTTGGGCTTGAAATAAATGTGTCTTGAGGTTGGATTTAAAAGTGTCCTAAGTGGGCTTATGGGGAAGAGAAAGAGAAGGGGAGGCCATTCCAGATCGATAGACCAGAAATGCAGAGAGAGAGCGGCAGCCAACAGCAGATAGGCTGAATCTAGGTATTTGTAAGGACAAAGTATGTGCAACAGAGCAGAGGGAAAGAAGAGTGTGGATTCAGACAGAAGTATTGTAGGAAGAATGTTGGGTTTTTTTAATTGTTATTTTTGATGCCTTAGTACATACAGTATGAATGTAAGAATGAGGTAGGAAAATACAAAGAAAAGTGGCAATTTCTAAAAGTGGTGTGTAGCCTAGTGGACCTAGCTAGGGGGAAGAACTCTATTCAGGTCTGCCAGAGGCATGACTGGTACTGTAAGACATCCGATCTGCTGTCGTAAAAAATGATCTTTCACTCTACTATGGTAATCCATGGAGTTCTGAACATCCCCTAAATGTCATATTTAAAGTTTACCAGGACAAAACACTTAAAGCATGAGTTTTCCTACTGTATTATAATAATGTGCAATTATTTGTGGAAAATCCCCAGCTCTTATGATTTTATAAGAGCAAACTACCGTGGTATCTGTTCCTGATGTATTTAACTATGTAGACAGACAGAAAGATAGGTCAGTATAAACTTACAATGTACACAGACATAATTATAATGACACATTTATGAATACTAGATAACCATATACAGATAGATAAACACAGATTGTATTTCTAAAATCTGCATTTTTATTTATTTATCCATATGTCTGTCTTTCTGTCTGTCTATCTGTCTGTCTGTCTGTCTATCTATCTATCTATCTATCTATCTATCTATCTATCTATCTATCTATCTATCTATCTATCTATCTATCTATCTATCTATCTATCTATCTATCTATCTATCTATCTATCTATCTATCTATCTATCTATCTATCTATCTATCTATCTATCTATCTATCTATCTATCTATCTGTCTGTCTGTCTGTCTGTCTGTCTGTCTATCTATCTATCTATCTATCTATCTATCTATCTATCTATCTATCTATCTATCCATCAATCCATCTATCCATCTATCCATCTATCCATCTATCCATCTATCCATCTATCCATCTATCCATCATTTAGTCTGGCGACGGTGAGGGCATCCCTGAACACTTGAAAACCACTTCCCACCATTCTTCTCCCTGTTCTGCCTTTATAAAAAAAATTGCAGGAGAAATTTTGAGAAAGGCGGAACAGATCTGAATAATTGTGTGCGCAAGATGTTCTGCGTGTGGTCATACACGGGATCTCGGCTTTTCGAGGAAATAGGGTTCTGTTCTCATATCAACTCTAGGGTTTAAACCCCCTTCGAACGAGCGTCTCACTGGTGGCTCAAACCCGCAATGTCATACTGCGATCTCAACGCTCTAACCACTAAGCTATCTCGACGCCCTCTTGTATGTAAAATGTATATCACCTTAACATACCACCGTTGTTGCTCCACTTTTTACCTGGCAAATGAGAGGGGAGGTAGTTGACATCGTCTAGCAAGTAGAAAGGAGACGGCTAGGTGTATGGTGTCATATCTTTGTCTGAACTACAAAGAGCGAGAAAATAGGGGTGAAAAAATCAGACTTGTGCTTTTTGAGTCTGGCACTTTGCCAGTACTAGGAGGTGGATGGTTTAGGTTGTGTGTGTGTGTGCGTGTGTGTGTGTGTGTGTGTGTGTGTGTGTGTGTGTGTGTGTGTGTGTGTGTGTGTGTGTGTGTGTGTTAGTGTGTGTGTTAGTGTGTGTGTTTATTTATGTATTCATTTATTCTAATTTATTTTATTCTTTTATATCAAGGACAATGGTGTGTGTGTGTGTGTATTTGTGTGTGTGTGTGTGAGAGAGAGAGAGAGAGAGAGAGAGAGAGAGAGAGAGAGAGAGAGAGAGAGAGAGAGAGAGAGAGAGAGAGAGAGATAGAGATAGAGAGAGAGAGAGAGAGAGAGAGAGAGAGAGAGAGAGAGAGAGTATTAGGGAGAGAGATTCAAAGAGACACACAGAGAAAGTAAGAGAGATATTGAGAGAGACAGACAGACAGACAGACAGAGATAGAGAGAGACAGAGAGACAGAGACAGAGAGACAGAGAGAGAAACAGAGACAGAAAGACAGAGACAGAAACAGAGACAGAAAGAGACAGAGAGTGACATAAACAGCATTAGCAAACTTGATTTCTCGGCAGATGGAATATAGCACACATGACAAATACTAGCCTTGTATTGAACAAATGACTACCCCTTCAGAACATTTCAAACATCACTGATCCCTCTGTTGGTATTGGTTGCTTTTTTATCAACTTCACCACCTTTCATCTGCTCGAAGACAACAAGCATTTTAGTATCGCATTGTTGACCTTAGTCATTTTAAACCTTTTACGGAACATTACGAGGATTTGTTTCTGTTTATAGACTCCAAACAGAAAAAGGTATAGTAATTTTTTTTTATTTAATCATCAAAAAAATATTTCGAGGATAACGGAAAAAGCACTCATGTTCTTTTCTTTTTACATCTAGTCCCCGTCGGTATGTGGCTTTGTAAATTTTGTCATCCATGTTTGAGAAAATCCGCACGTGTGTGTGTGTGTGTGTGTGTGTGTGTGTGTGTGTGTGTGTGTGTGTGTGTGTGTGTGTGTGTGTGTGTGTGTGTGTGTGTGTGTGTGTGTGTATTTGTGTGTGTGTGTGTGCGTGGGTGTGCGTGCGTGCGTGTGTGTGTGTGTGTGTGTGTGTGTGTGTGTGTGCGCGCGTGCATGCGCACGCGTGTGTATGTATGTATGTATGTATGTATGTATGTATGTATGTATGTATGTATGTATGTATGTATGTATGTATGTATGTATGTATGTACGTATGTACGTATGTACGTATGTGTGTATGTGTGTGTATGTATGTGTGTATGTATGTGTGTATGCATGTATGTATGTATGTATGTATGTATGTATGTATGTATGTATGTATGTATGTATGTATGTATGTATGTATGTATGTTGTATGTATGTATGTATGTATGTATGTATGTATGTATGTATGTATGTATGTATGTATGTATGTATGCACGTGTGTATGTATGTATGTATGTATGTGTGTATGTATGTATGTATGTTATGTATGTATGTATGTATGTATGTATGTATGTATGTATGTATGTATGTATGTATGTATGTATGTATGTATGTATGTATGTATGTATGTATGTATGTATGTATGTATGTATGTATGTATGTATGTATGTATGTATGTATGTATGTATGTATGTATGTATGTATGTATGTATGTAGTATGTATGTATGTATGTATGTATGTACGTACGTAGTATGTAGTATGTATGTATGTATGTATGTATGTATGTATGTATGTATGTATGTAGTATGTATGTATGTATGTATGTATGTATGTATGTATGTATGTATGTATGTATGTATGTATGTATGTATGTATGTATGTATGTATGTATGTATGTATGTATGTATGTATGTATGTATGTATGTATGTATGTATGTAGTATGTATGTATGTATGTATGTATGTAGTTGTAGTATGTATGTAATGTACGTACGTATGTATGTGTGTATGTATGTTGTATGTATGTATGTGTTTGTCTCTGTTTGCATCTGTGTGTGGAAGGAGGGAGTGAGAGATTATGTCTGTATGTCTGTGTCTGTCTACCTGTGTATGACTGCCTGTCTGTGTCTCTGCGTATATTTGCACTCTTTGATAAAACCCGTTTCAAGAATACCTACGTTGTGAAGCTATGAACCAGTGTGACCTATCATATTGAAAATAACCATTAACGCTACCAATTGATTGCTTAATGGGGCTCTTTTGATCATTGATCTATTACACTTTAGCCGCCGCTGTAGTCTAGTGGTTAGGGCATTGGACTCGTAATCTAAAGGTTGCGGGTTCGATCCCAGCTTTCGGCTATGGCGTAGTGCCCTTGGAAAAGGCACTTTACGGCTATTTTCTCACCTCACCCAGGTGTAAAAGGGGTACCAACCTTGTGTTGGGGGTTAACCCTGCGATAGACTGGCGTCCTATCCAGGGGGGAGTCTATGACTCTCAGTCGCTTAACGCCACAGAAACCGGGATAAGCACCGGCCTGATGAGCCTTAGGCTCGGGACAGACTAATTTTAACTATTACACTATTGCCGTTTGGTCGTCTGCTCTACGAAGTGTTTACGAGTTATGTTGCACTTGCTATGTGCTGGGTTTGGAAAACCAGGTGTACGCTATGTTGTTGCAATGGTGAAAGTGTAAATACGTTAAAAACAAGCGTGAAAGAGAAAGAAAACAAAACAAAAAAACGCACCATGACATTTTCCATGATGTTAAATGAGCTAGAAATTTTCTCGGCTCCCACTGGTAAAATGATAAATGGGTTTTTTGTTGTTGTTGTTTTGGTCATTTTGTTTAATTTAAAGAACCCTACTTTGTTTTGTGTTTCATTGTTTATCGCCAATAATGCACTTAGAAAAAAGTTGAAGAAAATAATGCACAAACACAAACACGTACGTACGTACGCACGCACGCACGCACGCACACACACACACACACACACACACACACACACACACACACACACACACACACACACACACACACACGATACACAAACACACACGCACGTGCACGCGCCCACACACACACACACAAACAAACAAACAAACAATCAATGTACTGTGTGGAAATAAAAGTTTGACCAAACTTCACTTCACACGACACACACAACCAAACACACAACACAACACACACAAACACACACACACATACAAAACACACACACACACATCCCCCCCCCCCACACACACACACACATGCGTCTGTAAACAACTAGCTGGATGCTTTGGTCATGCAAAATGCATCCACCCCAGTTTCCAAGTGCTGAATAAACAATGACTGTCTGTCTGGGTTTGGGTAGTGGGGCTGAACTGATTGGAATCGGCTGTAGAAATAGTGGGGAAGGGTACAATACGATGTGGTTGGGTGATCAGGATAAATCTTACCAAAAGCCAAAACCAGCCGTGTTAGATATTTAAAAAAACTCAGAATCAATGATCCATTCTGCGACATGCCTAGCGTCAAAAAATCACCAACACAGACACACAGGGACAGTTTACAGACACAGACACAAACAGAGAGACAGGGAAAGAATGGGTCGTACAGACACAAACACAGACACAAACAGACAGACAGGGACAGACTGGGTCATACAGATACTGACACAGGCACACATTAACAGACAGACACATAATTATGGGTAAAAAGGTTAAGGTAAAGGTGTCCCATAACACAATATATGTGGCCGTAGGGGAGCGAGGCATCAGAGACCTAAGCTTCCCTAGGGGCCAGCATATTGAGGGCGGCACCCATCTCCTCCCCCTCGCTGCTTTACCTTCCCTGACCCTACAGAGAAACAGGCACCCATTTACAGCTGGATGAACTGGGGGACTGTACTAAAAACAAGGTGCGTAAGCGGTCACCCAACGACTTGGTAACCACACTCGATGCTGCTGAACCTTAGCTTCTTGAAAGCGAGTGTTCTGACCACTGGGCTACCTTGTCCGTATATATATATATATATATATATATATATATATATACTTTTGCTGAAATTCATTGTCGCTACTCCATTTGGACAAAATATTTAAACCGCCTGAAATGCCATCAGACGACATAACTTACTGTTTGACATTTACAAAACAGGGAGCATGATTTCATAACTGTAATAGCTTCTTTTTTTTTAAATTCTGCTTTGCATTGCTCAATAGACAGACACACATGCAGACACACAGACACAGGGACGGATAGCCTTATGGTCAGAACATTGCGCTCGCAATTTGACGACCAGGGTTCGAATCCGGTCGAAGAGATTTTTCTCCTGGAGTTAAGAACAATGCTGACTCCACTCTCCTCAAAAGTCCTTCGGATGAGACTTTAAACAGAGTCTCTGTGTGCAAACGCACGCAGAACATCTTGCGCACTCGTTAATCCTGTTCCGCTTTTCGTAAGAGTAGGCTATCGTGTGCCGGTAGGAACAGATGACATTTACTAAACTGCATACACACGGAGACTGGATGTAAAAAAAACACATGAATGCTTATTCCATTATCCTCGATAAAAAAGAATAAATGAATAAATAAATAAATAAATAAATAATAAATGAATAAATAAATAGATACATAAAAACAGACACGCAGACAGACACACGGAAAGATGTTGACGCAAAGAAAGACAAAGAAATGCTGCCTTTGATGTTATGGGTTCGCTTAGAATGTCTTGCTTATTACGTCTTGGATATTACTGTGAGCATGTAAACATCCACTGCATGAGTAATTTGCGTATGTGGCTGCTTTCAAAAACCTCGCAATATAGGCAACCATACTTCAGCTAAAGGGGATTTTATCTCTATGACATTGAGAAAGAGATAAAGATAGACTAAAAAGTAGATAGACGTGTGTGTGTGTGTGTGTGTGTGTGTGTGTGTGTGTGTGTGTGTGTGTGTGTGTGTGTGTGTGTGTGTGTGTCTGTGTGTGTCTGTGTGTGTCTGTGTGTCTGTGTCTGTGTCTGTGCATGTTTGTGTGTCTGTGTGTGTGAGTGTGTGAGTGCGTGTGTGTGCATGTGTGTGTGTGTATGTATGTGTGTGTATGCGTGTGCGTGTGTGTAAGTAGGTGTATGTATGCATGTGTGTGTGTGTGTGTGTGTGTGTGTGTGTGTGTGTGTGTGTTTAGGTGTATCTATGCATGAGTGCATAATTATGTATGTGTGTGGGGGGGTAGGTGTGTGTGGGGGTAGGTGTGTGTGGTGTGTGTGTGTGTGTGTGTGTGTGTGGTGTGTGTGTGTGTGTGTGTGTGTGTGTGTATGTGTGTGTATGTGTGTGTGTAACTGTGTCGGTGTCGGTGTGTGCGTTTATTAACTGGTATCTAGTAGTTATCGCAATAAACATATATGTCAACATGATCTATATTTATAAAAAAAAAACCAACATCCTCAGATTGACAAATTTATAGCTTTAGGGCTCTTATTCAATCCCTATTACATATTATTGTTGTTATGTTTGTCGTTATACGAAGCAATGTAAGCTATTGCATAATGCTCGTAACTGGCTGGACTTGAAATACCATTCAAGGCTAGTTAGTTTAAAGAGCTTCTATCGTGCTTCTCTGCAATAGCAACTGGTTGAGTATTTTGGAGAAGAAAAAAAAAGAAGAAAAATTGGAATAAAGAGAACCCACACGCTCTCTACCATTGTGACATTTTGCTTTGATGTGTCATGGGCTGAAATAATTATGTTGTAATTTTACCACCACCTCCACTCCAATCCTCATGTGAATATGTCTTGATTATCTTTTGTTTTTGAGGCGAGGGGGCGGTGGTTCTTTGTGTGTGTGTGTGTGTGTGTGTGTGTGTGTGTGTGTGTGTGTGTGTGTGTGTGTGTGTGTGTGTGTGTGTGTGTGTGGTGTGTGTGTGCATTTGTGTGTATGTGTGTGTGTGTGTGTGTGTGTGTGTGTGTGTGCATTTGTGTGTGTTTGTGTGTATGTGTATGTGTATGTGCCTGCGTGCGAGCACGCGTGTGTTTGTTTGTTTGTGTAGCGTGTGTGTGTGTGTGTGTGTGTGCGTGTGTGTGTGTGTTTGTGTGTTTGTGTGTGTGCGTGCATGCGTGCGTGCGCGCGGCTTGCGTCGTGTGTGTGCCTGTGTGTGTGTATTGACATTTTTGCTTTTTTTCACTGCAGCCTATGCACATAAATTATCTTGATAACTTTTTACACTCTCTTCAAAGGCTTAAAACACACACACACACACACACACACACACACACACACACACACACACACACACACACACACACACACACACACACACACACACACACACACACACACTTTTTTTCGCCCATTGTCATTCAGTTAAAAGCTGTTGCTCCATGCATCTTGATCTCATAGCTTTTACCCCACCTCCAAGCTTTGAAGCTTTCTTTGTTTCTTGTATTCTATACTACTGACTCAGATTACGCAATGTCTGTTCGGAAGGATAGGGAAGCCTATTAGATCTTGTGGATTAAATACTGAATTTGTGATTTTATGGTAGCAGAGGCTGCATGCTTGAATCACTGCTATAAAGGTCCAGCTTTCGCCCTCCCCCTCCCTGTAGTTAGGTCTTGTACCCTGTCTCTCCCTGAAGTCATACTCTGTCTCTCTCTGAAGTCAGAATGCAGCTACCTTAGATGTGATTAAAATGTGGAACTCGCGATTTGACGGCGTGGGTTCAAGCCACCATTTAGAGGCTTGTTCTGTCCCGAGCCTAAGGCTCATCAGGCCGGTGCTTATCCCGGTTTCTGTGGCGTTAAGCGACTGAGAGTCATAGACTCCCCCCTGGATAGGACGCCAGTCTATCGCAGGGTTAACCCGCAACACAAGGTTGGTACCCCCTTTTACACCTGGGTGGGGTGAGAAAATAGCTGTAAAGTGCCTTTCCCAAGGGCACAACGCCATAGCCGAAAGCTGGAATCGAACCCGCAACCTTTAGATTACGAGTCCAACGCCCTAACCACTAGGCCACAGCAGCGCTTGTTAGAGGGCATTTTTCTCCCTGGAGTTAACATCAGTACCGACTCCACTCCTCTACCAGTTCTTTGAACGAGACAATAAACCGAGTGTACAAACACACGTAGAACATCTCACACACATGTTTAAGCGTCGTTCGCTTTTCAGAAGATAGGCCACTGAGTGCCAGTAGGAACAGAAGACAGGATCATAAAGACCACCTTGCACACTAGTGTTGTGTTTAAACATCCTCTAAATCGGAATGCCGCCATTTTGATGGTCGGCAAAAACGTTGGCATAGGCAAAGTTTATATTGGTATACACCAGAGCTCTAGCCAATAAATAGAACATGTATTATATTAAGGGAATCAACCTGGACAGAGAGCTAGTCTCTTCCAAATTTAACCTGTCCATATAGGATAAAGTCAATTGAATTCAAATGAATCCATACAGAACAGAGAACAGTGGCTACAAGCGCACATAACTTTTTTAATTTTTTTTTTACAAAACATGTTTAGCGTGACTTTGCAGCTTATGAAAATAAACTTCAAATGTTTTTTGAAAACATACACATTTCCCCAATTTACTAACTACCTTGTTCGTTTGTTTGTTTGTTTGCGTGTTTGGGTTTTATTTTCAAAGCAAACATGTAGGTAGGCTATCCATTTTCAAAGCAAAACCAAAAAATGTAGACTATCAGTGTCAGTAATAGCAGGCTCCGTCTGTCTCGAGAGCCAATGGCTGCACCTTTTTTTTTTTGTCCACATCAGTCTTGTATTGAGCAATGTCTGAAGTGGGTCAGCAGACCAATTCGTATAATATGTATGGCAGTCATTTGTCAGTCCACCAGTACCATCACAAGTGCCTTTTAAACCACGCATTACCAGAAGGAAGGCGGCAGTACAGCTAATACGTTCACCTCCGTAGCAAGTAAAACATGAAGTTCTGGGATGGATTCCCTGCCTTGCTCAATCTTCTCAGTTTGACAATAAATTCAAACTGCAAACCAAAGGCCTATGTACCTGTGTATATGTATATGCATGCATGCGCGCACATTTTGTGTCCGAGCGCGTAGGAGCGAGTGTGTGTGTGTGTGTGTGTGTGTGTGTGTGTGTGTGTGTGTGTGTGTGTGCGTGTGTGCGCGCGCGCACGCGCGCGCGCGCGCGCGCACGTGTGTGTGTGTGTTATGTGTGTATGTGTGTATATACGTATGTGTATGTGTGTGTGTGTGTGTGAAGCAACATCATAGAGCATAGACTCTGATGCATTGATCTCAGATGTCCCCCACCTTCGGCACAACCCTTAGCTGTTTGACATTTCAATGTAACGCAAGATAGGGGGAGACCACTGTTTGTTCCTTTATTTTTGTTCTTTCCCTGTCTCTCTCTCCATTTAACATCTCTTTATTCATCGTTTTGATTCATGCGTTCTTACTTTAGATTTTGTTCACTTTATTTGATATTTCCTTTATTGTCTAGCCTGTATGTATGTATGTATGTATGTATGTATGTATGTATGTATGTATGTATGTATGTATGTATGTATGTATGTATGTATGTATGTATGTATGTATGTATGTATGTATGTATGTATGTATGTGTGTATGTATGTGTGTATGTGTGTATGTATGTGTGTATGTATGTATGTATATCTGTCTGTCTGTCTGTCTGTCTGTCTGTCTGTCTGTCTGTCTGTCTGTCTGTCTGTCTGTCTGTATGTATGTATGTATGTATGTATGTATGTATGTATGTATGTATGTATGTATGTATGTATGTATGTATGTATGTATGTATGCATGCATGCATGTATGCATGCATGCATGTATGTATGTATGTATGTATGTATGTATGTATGTATGTATGTATGTATGTATGCATGTATGTATGTATGCATTATGCATGTATGTATATATGCATATATGCATGTTTGTATGTATCTCTGCCAGCATATTGAGGGCAACGCACATCTCTCCTCTCCCTCACCGCTTTACCTTCCCCGACCTCAAAGCAGGCAGGTACCCATTTACAGCTGGGTAAACTGGGTGAACTGTACTGAAGCCAAGGCGCGCAAACCATCACCCATCCAGTTGGGGACCACGCTCGATGCTGCTTAACCTTAGTTTGAGGAAAGCGAGTGCTCTGACCTCTGAGCTGTCTCGTCACTGTATGAGACAGAATCATTATAAAAATATAATTATTGTATTGAAGAATGAACCATCCTCTGCCTATCGTGATTGTCTGGGCTTCCAACAGCATTCAGTAATCAGTAAATGAGCTTCTTTCGTGCTTTGCTGCAATAGCGAACGATTGAAAACTTTGACAAAAAAAACAACAAATTACTCCCCTCCATGAAAAGGTTGCACACAATTAAAAAGAGAGAGAAAGAGAGAGGGAGAGAAAAATGGAGGGAGAGAGAGAGAGAGAGAGAGAGAGAGAGAGAGAGAGAGAGAGAGAGAGAGAGAGAGAGAGAGAGAGAGAGAGAGAGAGAGAGAGAGAGAGAGAGAGAGAGAGAGAGAGAGAGAGAGAGAGAGAGAGAGAGAGAGAGAGACAAGGCAAGGCAAGGCAAGGCAAGGCAAGGCAAGGCAAAATTCTTTCATTCGAGGATAATAGATAAGCACTCATGTGCTTTTTTACATCCAGTCCCCGCCCCTTTCAGGATAACATCAAGATAAAAAGACAGCCTCAACTAAAACAAGAACAATTATAATGATCCAATTACCAAGAACAAACCACACCAAGTATAAAACAACAGGTAAGAAATAAGACAGAGATACAATATTAAGGTAATGTTATAAAAAAGGCACTCATTCAGAAACGAAAATAAGAAGTAAGGATCAATGATGATTTTGATTTGAATAATAAACAAGCAAACAAACAAACAAAGAAACAAAAAACAACAACAAAAAAACAAAAACAAAAAAAACAAACAACAACAAAACAAAACAAAACAAAAACAAACAAACAAAAAACAAAACAAAAAAAGGCGCAATGATTATAGATCAAACATGAGAATATGATGAGGTTAGATGACTGAAAACATCAATCCACCACCATCTATCATCAAAATATGTCCCATAAACATAAGATTTTGATAAAGGGTGAGAAAGATCAACAACAACAGGTAAGAAATAAGACAGAGATACAATATTAAGGTAATGTTATACAAGGCACTCATTCAGAAACGAAAATATGAAGTAAGAATCAATGAAGAATTTGATTTGAGTACAAAAAAACAAACAAAAACCAATCAAAGCAAAAATAAATAAATAAATAAAAATAAGAAACAAAAAAAGGCACAATAAGTAAAGAGCAAGCATGAGAATATGATGAGGTTAAATGACTGAAAACATCAATCCCGCCATCTATTATCAAAATAAGTCCCATAAAGCACAGTTTTTGAACAAAAAAAAACCCAACTCACACTCACACACACATACACACACACACACACACACACACACACACACACACACACACACACACACACACACACACACACACACACACACACACACACACACACACACACACACACACACACACCTCACTTAGTCTTATGATTATAGTCATAAGATCATCATAATCTGAGAGAAGTGAGGAGAAATAGGGCAGATAGTTTGAGAGGAGAGAAGTGTGGTTTGTTATTTTTGATTCATCAAGTAGATTAGAAGGTGATTTTTTAAGGTTGTTAATGATTGATGCTGTTTAATTGAGTCAGGGAGGGAGTTCCATAGCGTATGGCCTGAATATAGTAAGCTAGTTTTGAACAAGTCTATTCTTGGGATTGGGACACTTGGCTTTACCGTATTTCTGGAATGATTCATTGGGAATCTGTCTTTTAAGGATGTGGGGACATTTCCTGTCAGTATCTTAAACATCATGATGCCTTTGTTATATTTTAGTCTTTGGTGTAGGGGAAGGATATTTAACTGAGTATAATCCCCTTCTAGCAAGGTTGTTTTTCTTCAGAAGGACCAGTTTGAGACCACGTTTATACAGACTTAGTAATGGTTTCATGATATTAGCACTGGCAGAGTCCCACAGGGTTGCAGCATAGTCTATTGAGGATTGTATATAAGCTTGAAAAAACAGTTTCCTTGAATGAAAATCAAGAAAGTGTTTAATTTTAATCAACTGGTAGACTTTTTTGGACAAGTATTTGCATAGGTGAGATATGTGGTAGAACCAGCTGAGATTTTCATCAATTGTCACTCCTAGAACTTTGTGGTGAGAGGTCTGTTCGATTGCTTCCTTTTTTATGTGAATTGGAAATAGTTTATGTGGTAAATTTTGTCGCTTTTGTCTGGTAGTGATAAGCATGCATTTTGATTTTTGGGGATGGATAGTCATGTGGTTCAGTTCAGTCCATTTGACAAGGTCGTCAGTGCTTTTTTGTAATAAAGTTGTGAGATAATCAATGTCATTATGGCTCGTATGTATGGTTGTGTCATCTGCAAATAGTTCACATTTGGAATTGATATGTAGAGGAAGGTCATTTATGTATAATGAAAAGAGAATAGGGCCCAATATGGATCCCTGTGGTACTCCATAATGAATGGGCTTTAGTTTGGATGTTGATGTAGCTATTGAGACACACTGGTGCCTATTTGTAAGATATGAATCGAGTAGTCCTAGGGTTTTTGTAGAAATGTTATACAGGTTTAGCTTTTTAAGGAGAAGTTTGTGGTCAATTGAATCAAATGCTTTTTTGAAATCAACAAATAATACTCCACAAAATGTATTGTCATTGATGTTTGATAGCCAATTATCTACAAGACTGGTTAGTGCTGTATGACACGAGTGCTTTATTCTAAATCCAGACTGATTAGGATGAAGTAAGTTGTTGATTTCTGCATGACGGACTAAGTGTTTATTCATATGTTTTTCCAGTGGTTTTGAAAGGATCGGTATAATGGAGATGGGCCTATAGTTTGAAGGATCAGAAGTATCGCCAGACTTGTAGATGGGGATTACTTTAGAACATTTGAAGGCATTGGGGAAATAGTTCTTATCAAGGCAGAGGTTATATATATATATATATATATATATATATATATATATATATATATATATATATATATATATATATATATATATATATATATATATATATGTTAGGGTGTCTGTGATAACTGGAGCTGATAATTTTAATATACTGCTGTCTATTCCATCAAGACCACGCGTTCTTGATTGTTTGAGGTGAGTCAGATAGTTGTAGACCTCTGAGACAGACATGAAAGGTATGTGAAGTTTTGAAGGAATATGCTTTTCTTGGCAGTATTGTTTTAATTCATTAAGATCATTGGATTCTGAGTTATCATTGCTAATTAGGTTGGGAGAAACATTGATGAAGTAGTTGTTAAGCTTTTCAGCGGAGATGTCTTTGATTACATTTGATTTAGGAGTTGATTGATTGTTTGTTATTTGATTTATTGCTCGCCATACAGTCTTTGAATTTTGTTTGGAAGATAGTAGGTCTTGAAAATATTTCTTTTTTTCACGCCGTTTTTGTGAGATTATGGCGTTTCTTAATTTTTTTGACTCATCATAATATTTGTGTTCTTTTAGAAGGTCTCTAAGATAACATGCTTCCTCTAGTTCCTTTGTGAGCCAAGGCGGTTTGGGGTTGTGTTTGATCCTAATGGTTTTAAATGGAGAATGTTTGTTATAGATTTCAGTGAACGTTTTTATCCAAAACTCAATGGCTAAGTCTGGATCAGTAATATTGAAGGTTTCTGAGAGTGTGGAGTTGCATAAGTCTATGAGAAAAAGCTGTTCATTAAACTTTGCAAAGGAACGATAGGTTATAGTTTTATGGCCAGGTTTGGGAATTTTTGTTCCTTTTTTTGACCATGTGGCACAGACTGGGTAGTGATCGCTGCAGTTGTAGACAGGGACACAAGTTTCTATGATGTTTTCTGGGTTTGATACATAGATGTGGTCAATTAATGTGTTTGAATTTGATGTGACTCTTGTGGGAGATTTAACTAATTGGTGAAGATTGAGTGAACTCATAACTTGGGTCCATTGATTATGTACTTTTGTTAGGTCTATATTGAAATCGCCCAGTAAGATTATTTCCCGAGATTCAAGTAGGACTTCGTTTATCATGGAGTCAAATTT
>CM060322.1:16920792-16923292 GCA_030674155.1 Stramonita haemastoma | reverse complement strand
GACCAAGGAAGAGATAGGAGAATGACATCAGCGATTGGACAGGCCTAGAACTCAACAAAACCCTGAGAAAAGCAGAACAGAGAGAGGAATGGGGAGAACTGGTTGTCAAGTCTTCGGGGTGGGGGGGGGGGGGGGGGGGGGGAGGCACGGTCGCCTGTTGTGGGCCCACGGTCGCCAGACAACAGGCTAGATAGATAGATAGACACGCAAACTTCGCATGCAATGTGTGCAATGGTTTCCAGGTGGATGAAAAGAGTTTTCGGCCATAAAACTAATTTTATATTCTTGGTGACTCCAAGATCGTAAAGCTTGAACAAGAGTAACAACAACAACATTAACAACATCAACCCAACATCAACAACACCAGAATCAACATCAGTAACAACAACAACAGCATTAAAAACAACATCAACAACGAAACATTACAGCAACAACACAACCCCCCACCCTCACCCCTCATCACCCCGTTTTACTGATATCACTGAGCAATAGATAAGTCATTGGATGTCAGTATTACGACATTTAATCCATACTTTCAGCCAGCTTTTGATCATGCAAAGTGCTGCCATCTCGTTTGAAAGTTCTGAATAATCAATGACTATCTATCTGTCAGTCTGACCCGGTTGGCTATGGCAAACTGACCAGCATCAATTTCATGTTGTTGAGGTATTAGTGTTGCATGTTCCACCCCCCCACCCCCACCCCTCCCCACCCCCAGCTTCATCTAACCCCTGGAGAGGCATCCATACTATGTAACTCTTGACTCCCTTGTGACACGTGGGAATCACTGATAGACCGTACACACACACACGCACACACACACGCGCGTGCGTGCAGGCACACACGCAGGCACGCACGCAGGCACACACACACACACGCACGCACAAACGCGCACATGCACACACAAACACGCACACGCGCACGCGCACACACATGCACACACACACACACACCACACACACCACACACACACACACACACACACACACACACACACACACACACACCACTGAATAAGAATGTTTAATGTGTGGGACTCTTTTTTGGTTTGAAATCATGTTTATCTCAAAAAAGAAAGAAACGCGTATCACATACACATCAATATTAAGAGCATCAGCATTATTTATTTGATACATGTATTTTATTTATCACTCCATTTATTCATTTATTCAGTGTGTGTATCCTTGTATGTGTATGTGTATGTTTTTATGTTTGTGTGTGTGTGTGTGCGTGCGTGCGTGTGTGTACACACGTGCGTGCGCGCGTGTGTGTGCGTCTGTATATCTGTGTGTATATGTATGTATGTGTGTGTGTCTGTGTGTGTGTGTGCGTGTGTGCGCGCGCATGCCTGCGTACATACATAATGATATGCATGCCTAAATGTATACAGGTATGTGTGTATTTGCATGTACATAATTATTATAACATGAATGCATGAAGTAGTACAGGCATATATAAGTGTATACAAACGTATGCTTTAAAGAAGCAGAGAAGATGACGTAGATGATTACTAAATTGCTAATTGTCGCTAACCTAATTCCATCTGAACCATATAGTTTTCTTTTAAAAGGAAAAGAAAAAACCGCATCAAAATGCCATTGGCGCAATCAAGTCATATGACAGTTTACAGATAAAATCATGTTGGCCTTATACATATAGACATGGACAGACCAATTGTCTGACAGCTATGAATATTTCTTTCTTTCTTTCTTTCTTTCTTTCTTTCTTTCTTTCTTTCTTTATGCATTGATGCATTTATTTATGTATTTATCTATGCATTTATTTATGCATTTATTCATTTCGTATTATTATATATGTCGAGGATAATGGACTAAACACTTACGTGCTTTTTTACTCCCAGTTTTGTAAATCTTATCTGTTCAAACCGGCACACAATGGCCTACTCTTACGAAAAGCGGAACATGATTTAATGTGTGCTCAAGATGTTCTGCGTGCGATCGCACACGGGGCCTCGGTTTATAGTCTGATATAAGTATAGTAGGTAGGTAGATGGATGGATGGATAGATGGATAGATAGATAGATAGATAGACAGACAGACAGACAGACAGACAGACAGACAGACAGACAGACAGACAGACAGACAGATAGATAGATAGATAGATAGATAGATAGATAGATAGATAGATAGATAGATAGATAGATAGATAGATAGATAGATAGATAGATAGATAGATAGATAGATAGATAGATAGATAGATAAATAGATAGATAGATAATATTTGTGCATGCTTTTGTGCTCGGGTGAGTTTATTTGTACAAGTTTGCTGAAAAATGTGTATGTATGCGTGCGTGCGTGAGTGCATGTGTGTGTGTGTGTGTTTAATTGTATTAATTTTATCTATTTCTAATTCAGTTTTTTCTTTTATATCGGGGATAATGTGTGCGTATGTGTACGTGCGCGCATGTGTGTGTGTGTGTGCGTGCGTGTGTGTATGTGTGTGCGTATGTGCACGAGCGCGCGCCCGTGTGTGCGTGTGT
>CM060322.1:16905792-16908292 GCA_030674155.1 Stramonita haemastoma | reverse complement strand
CATTACCTGCGTTGTCGTAGAGAAGAGAGATGCATCAGAGACCGTAGCTTCTCTAGGGGTCCAGCATATTGAGGGCGGCGCCCATGTCCTCTCCCTCGCTGCTTTACCTTCCCTGACCCTAAAGAGGGCAGGCACCCATTTTACAGCTGGGTGAACTGGGGGTGGGGTGGGGTGACTGTACTGAAGGCTAGGCACACAAAAGATTAATGGTCACCCAAGGATACCAGTCCAAATTGCACGCTGTGTTAAGAGGGGTATACAATAGAAGACAAGCCATGTGTCAGAACGATATAAACGTTTGTTTTGTTTTTTAAATAGTGGAGTCGTGAACTTTGGCAAAGTCATTGTGCCCTGAACGTTCAGGAAAAAAGGTATTTTGGTTTTAAACTAAATCCGGTTCTACTTTCAATGAATTTAAGAGGGCATAAACAACGTCTGATGAAATGTAGTTCCTTTGCATTTGGCGCATTTCAATGAAAAAGGGATCTGCTCTATTTTATGATGTAACTTGGACCATTGCTTGTTTTCTTTTTACGGGCTTGCGTTTCACCCGTGTGGATCATTGTAATTCAGGTTTGTATTGGCCTTCCTATTGGACAGATAGGTTGTCTGCAGGGGTTTCAATGCAATTCTGAAGAACTAGGCTTTTTTCTCTTTTTTTTCTTCTTTCTATTTTTTCTTTTTTTTTCCTTTCTTCTTTCTTCTTGTCTTTCTTTCTTTCGTTCGTTCTTTTATTCTTTACGTCTTCCTTTCCGGTTTTCTTTCTTTTAGTTTCTTTCTTTGTTTCTTTCTTTCTTTTTGACTTTATTATCTTCTTTCTATATTCCTGTCTTTTCTTCTTTCTGTCTTTTTTTCTTTCTCTCTTTTTATTTTTGTATTTCTTTCTTTCTTTTTTTTGTCTTTAATTTTTTCCTTCTTTCTGTCTTTCTTTTCCAGTCTTTCTTTCCTTTCGTTCTTTCGTTCTTTCTTTCTTTCCTTTCGTTCTTTCTTTCTTTCCTTCCTTCTTTCTTTCTTTCTTTCTTTCTTTTCTTTCTTTTCTTTCTTTCTTTCTTTCTTTCTTTCTTTCTTTCTTTCTTCTTCTTTCTGTCTTTTTTCCTTTCTTTCTTTTCTCTTTTCTTTCTTTTGTTTGTCTTTCTTTCTCTCTTTCTTTACACTTTTGCTTTCTACATTGGCTTCAACGGTTTCTTGTTGAAATTCCTCGTGTCCATGAATATACAATGCTTTGGCGCTCAAAGTGTTCACAAGCTTTCTCCTACACTTTGTTCTTCTATTGAAAAGCTCTTAAAACTCTTCAGACGCGAACTTCAAACATCAAGGTAAACGCCTACTACAAGATTTCACGGCTAACGCGCCTGCGAGGGAGCTCGTGTAAAACCCACCTCCTCCTCAAAATACGCAACATCTGCAGTTACACAGAGTTATACAGAGTAAATCAATTAAACTAGCTCTGGGAGTTCCAGTGCACACAAATACACTGAATACATATAGAGAAGCTAATTTACTTTCTCTATCAGATCATCGCCATTTATCTGTAGCTAAATTTGTTACAAGAAGTCTTTCAGCATCAAACTCATTAAAAACTGAAGTACTTATTGATTCAGTCAAGGATTATCCTAAGCGGGCACAACATATCTCATCACTTTGTCCAATTCATAATTACATAGATGACTTACTGTCAGAGTGTACTATTGACATTTCATCAATACCCATTGCACCAATAGTTCCTAAGATACCACAGTGGGAGCATAGGGAGGCAAAATTTGATATTGATTATACCATTCACAAAAAAGATGACAATATTAATATTTTGACTTCTGATGTAAAACAACATCTTGAAACAAATTATCTAAATCATCTAAAAGTGTTCACAGATGGTTCTGTTTATGACTTAAGTGCAGGATCAGGTTTCGTTATTCCTGCTTTGAAGATACAAAAATCATTCTATCTAGGGAAGGGCTTCTCAATATTCAGCGCTGAGCTCTATGCCATACTTATGGCTTTGATTACTATAAATAACAGTAATTTTGCATTCTTTCAAATCGTATTTTGTGTTGACTCGAAATCTGTACTATATAGCTTACAAGACTGGAGCTCAAAAGTAAGAACAGATTTATTATTTGAAATAAAATATTTGATACATTGTATCATGACAAAAGGTATCGGAATAGATTTTTGCTGGATTCCTTCCCACTGCGGAATATACTGGAATGAAATAGCAGATAATCTTGCGAAACAAGGTGCAAATAGAGATTGCCCAGTTCATAACTTAAAAATTGATTGTCGTGAAATCAATTCATTATTGGAAAATCATGTACATAAGAATAACTTCCATGGAAAATTAGAAATATTAGGCTGTTCAAGACATATTACTAACATCATTTATAAGTTGCGATTGAATTCTTGGAAGACCAAATATTCCCGTAATATAACTTGCTCTTGTTCTGAGCCATTATCTTGTGAACATATTCTTTTTCATTGTTCAGTTTTAAATTCAATTTAC
>CM060322.1:16885792-16898292 GCA_030674155.1 Stramonita haemastoma | reverse complement strand
AGCTGAAATGCTTCCTGTAGCAAGGAGATCCTAGGAGCCTGTCAGTATTGAAATTTCCCTTCAGGGATGATTAAAGTGACTTGACTCGACTTTTCTTTCCCCCCATGCGAAACATGGCAACGGGGCCTACACATCCCCTACACACTAAAACCACCCACCCTCCCCCTCCTCCTCCTCTTCATTCTCCTCCTCATCCTCACCCTTCCACACACATCCCAAGCTCTGTACAGAGACTGCGGAGGCGAAATCGCCAACGAAAGGGGATTCATCCACTCCCCTAACTTCCCCCGCCCATTCCCCGATCCCATCTCCTGCACCTGGATCCTGCGCGCTCCCCCGGGGAAGAAAATCCAGCTGCACTTCACTCAGTACTTCCTCAGGGAATCCTTCTACCTCGCGGAATTCGACACCTACACTTCCCCAACCGTCTTCACCGGCCGGAGTGACTTAGGCCCGTGGATTTCCGCGAAAACATCCGATCCGTGGTAGGCCTCAAACCTGTGCTCAGTATCGAGTTTCGTTCCTGGGGGAAGAAGAACATCCATCTGCGTGTGGAGGAGTTCTTGACGGATGTGTACGGGTTTAATGTGACTTATGAGATGGTGAATGTGACCGAGCCTTTGACCAACAGTACGTGTAGTGTGTCGGGGTGTTCGTTTTTGGGACACTGCTATGTGAGGGGGGATTGGAGTGAGTATTACTGTGACTGTTTCCCAGGATATTACGGGGGTCAGTGTGAGTTTGGACCTCACTGCGATCCTAAAGCTGGGAGGAATACCTGTTTGAATGGGGGTCTTGCAGGTGAGAGTTTGGGGCGAGTGTGTGTGTGTGTGGGGGGGGGGGGGGGTAAGTGTATGGATGTGTGTGTATGTAAGTGTGTGTGTGTTTTGTGTGTGTGTGAAAGAGAGAGAGAGAGAGAGAGAGATGAGAGAAGAGAGAGAGAGAGAGAGAGAGAGATGAGAGAGGAGAGAGGAGAGAGAGAGAGAGAGAGAGAGTAGAGGGGGGGGGGGGGAGGGGAGTGAGAGAGTGTGTGTGAGACTGTATGTATGTGTATATGTTTGCGTGTGTGTGTGTCTATCTATTTTATCTATTTATCTATTTATCGATTTATCGATTTATCTATCAATCAATCAATCTATCTATCTATCTATCTATCTATCTATCTATCTATCTATCTATCTATCTATCTATCTATCTATCTATCTATCTATTTATCGATTTATCGATTTATCTATCTTTTCTATCTATCTATCTAATCTATCTATCTATCTATCTATCTATCTATCTATCTACCTATCTATCTATCTATCTATCTATCTATATACATGTATATAGATATATAGATATATATATAGATTATATATATATAGATATATATATATATATATTATCTGTGTGTGTGTGTGTGTGGTGTGTTGTGGTGTGTGTGTGTGTTGTGTAAATGTGTGTGTGTGCAAATGTGTGTGTGTGTGCAAATGTGTGTGCACGTGTGTATGTGTAAATGTGTGTGTGTGTTTTTCGATTCTATTCTTTTATTTCGGGATAATGGAATAAACAATCATGTGATTTTTTTGCATCCAGTACCCGTGTGTATGCAGTTTTGAAAACCTTGTCATCTGTCCCCATCGGCACACAATAGCCTACTCTTACCAAAAGCGGCACACACACACACACACACACACAGAACCTCGGTTTATAGTCTCATATAGCCTTATAGTTTATTATAGTCTCATAGTTCATGCGTGTGTGTGTTGTGTGTGTGTGTGTGTGTGTGTGTGTGGTGTGGTGTGTGTGTGTGTGTGTGTGTGTTTGTGTTTGTGTGTGTGTGTGTGCGCGCGCGCGCGCGCGCGCGCGCGCGTGTGTGTGTGTGTGTGTGTGTGTGTTGTGTGTGTGTGTGTGGTGTGTGTGTGTGTGTGTGACGAATGTGTATAATTATCTGTCTCTATCTGTTTGTATGAGCGTGTACATGTATTCAAACACAGACACACAGTCGCATACAGACACAGACACAAACATTTATACAGACAGACAGAGAAACAGACACACAAACACACACACACAGTCACACAGTCACACACAAACACACAGCCACACACACAAACATACATACACACACAAAACCATCCAGCCAACAAGCTAACTTACCAAACTTACCAAACAGATAAACAATCCCAAGCATGAAAACAACAACAACAACAACAACAACAATAACAAAACCCTTAAGACATGAAATACACACGTAAACAAACACAACAATAAGGACACCAAAAAAAACCAAACATCAACAGCACTGATAAACAAACAGAACAAACAAGACATAAAACAAACATTAGGCATACAGAAAAAATAAACAAGGACACCAAACGGACAAAACACATAACCAAACAGGAAACACACAAACAGAATGAAGACATCAACCTATTTAGCAACAAACCGAACGGAAGATGTCAGAGAGAGAAAAACAACAACAACAACAACAAACAACAAACACGGAAAAACAACAAAAAACAAAAATAAAAAAAAAACCAAAACACAAATCCATCAAAGCAAACAAAACAAAAAAGTAAATAAATAAGCAAACAAGCATCAGTTCTGACATAACTCTGTTTCCCCTTTAGCGTGCAAGACAGCACTAAATTCCAGCACAATGATGCTAAAGAAACACACAAATCCTGCATATACAGACACAAAAACATACAAAAGAGTTCTGTTCTTAAATCTTTATTCGGTTCCTTGTTGATCGTTATCTTTTTTTGGCAAAGCGAATCCAAGAAAGATACAAAGGTTAATAATGATTTGGTAAGAAATTAGGTATAAAGATGACAGAATTAGTGAAAGCTCTAAAAAAAAAAAAACAACACTATTAAGAAAGCCCGAATGAACCCAATAAATTTTTAGAAAAACGCGAACAAATGTTGAAAAGACTAACCAGCTGTGAAAAAGTAAATTGTATGTTTAAAAAATTTAGGGTGGTTCTTGAAGAAAAAGAGATGTCACACACACAAAAAGGCACACACACCACACACCACCCCACACACACACACTCACACAAAAACACACCCCAAACACACAACACCCAAACCACCACACAAAACAAAAACACCCAACATACACACACCACGCACTTTACACACAAACCCCATATACACACATGGGCCCCCCCGCACACCACGTCAAAAAAGGCAAATCCCAAGGACGGGAAAGGGAATGTTAGGACATAAACAGACGAGGAGGGGAGAAAGAGAGGGGTGAAGTTTGAGAGAGATGGAGAATGAGAGAGGGAGAGGTAGGGGAGTTTGAAAAATAAGAGGGGGAGAGGAGAGAGAGAAAAGGGAGAGGGGGGGGGGAGGGGGGGGAGAAAAGAGAGAGAGAGAGAAGGAGGAGAGAGGGGAGGAAGAGAGAGAGAGAGGGGGGGGGGGGGAACACACACCAACAAACCCACACACACACAAACACCACAAACACACACACACAACACATAGGGGGGGGGGGAACGAGACAGACAACAGAAAGACAGACAGAAAGACAGAAAGACAGACAGAAGAAGACAGAGCTTGAAAAAGTAGGTCAAGAGAGTGCCCGTAAGCATTTTTATGTAGCAGTTTAAACGAGGGGAAGGACTTTTCCTAGTTTCAAGAGATTAGGACAATACTCCTTTCCCTCCCTTTTCCCCTTTGCCCCCCTCCCCCCCAAAAACAACCAACCAACAAACCCACACCACACACACTCACACACACACACACACCACAAACACCAACATACACACGACCACGCAACACACACTCCTCCAGCCCACCTCTCTAAAATAAAGGAGGAAACAAACAAACAAAATTTAAAAAATTGTTATGTTTGTTTACATTTAAACCCATCCCTCTATTTTCACCTCCCCCCCCCTTTTTTCCTACAAAAAGGAAATAATTTACCACTGGTTCAGAAAAAAAAGTATAAAAAAAGAAATAATTAGATTAACGATGCGTTTAGTTTTTGTCTGGTACGATAGGATTCACACACAGTCACGCACGATGGCATGCACGCACTCACACATACAGAAGCACGCACACACGGACATTACCCCCAAAAAAAACAAATAGACAACACACACCTTACACGACGCACACATTACCCTACGCACGGGCGACTAATACAGAGATGTAAAAACTAACAATACACACACTTCCACGCACGCACGCGCACAAATCAACCAATCTTAAAAACAAAACCACTTATTTAAAATGACACCCCAAGCAGGCACCACCACCACAAAAACACACACACACAAACCCCACAAAAACACAATACATCATTTCTTACATACAATAATTACATTACTTACATACATACATACCATATACATACATACATACATACATACCCTACAACATACAAAACATACTTACATACATACCCAAAACATACATTTTACTATATTTTTTAAAGATTTTAGATTTTTTTTTGGCATGTTTTTCCTTTAGATAAATATATTCCTAGCAGGCTTTTTTGAGATTAAAGCCTTTTTTTTTACTTTCTTTTGTTGTGATCATTTTCTGCCCCATAGTTCTAGCCGGGTTTGCAAAAACATTCTTGCCCTAACTTTTGTTTTTTTATTGGTTGTGGTTTCTTTTCTTTTAAGTGTGTTGTTTTTGTAGTTTTTGTTGAAGGGGGGGCACTTTTTTTAATGCTTAAAGTAAGGGGATGTTTCCTTTTGGATGCATTCTTCTAGCCGACTTTCTCAGGCTTGGAGCTCTCTCCTCTTCTTCTCTCTCTCCCTCTCCTCTCTTCTCTCTCTCTCTCTCCTCTCTCTCTCCTTTTTTCTCCTCTCTCTCTCTCTCTTCTCTCTCCTCTCTTCCCTCTCCCTCTTCTTTTTGTTTTTTTAAGTGATGGTTTTGGCATAGTTCTTGGTTTTTAAGGTATCCTTTTTTACAATTATTTTTACCGTTGTTGATATTTAAAAAAAAATTTTTAGTGTCATGGACTTATGTTTTAGTTTTGTTTGTTCTTTACCTGGTAGTTTTTTCTTCTTGCTTTTGATCTTTATTAATTTCTTTTTTTTTTTCTTTTTTTTTAACAGCTTTTTGGTTGTGGGTTTAAATTCGTGTATTTGAGTTGTGATTTGTTGGTTTTTTTATAATTATTTTTATTGTATTTTGCTTTATTCTCTTGTTCTTTTTTCCTCCCGCTGTAAAACTGGGTAAAGCAGTAGTTGATACTGGTTTACCGTGTTATAATTTCTCCTTTTCTTTTTTTTTTCTTGACTGTTTTTTACAAGTGTTTTTGTTGGGGTTTTTTCTGAAATCAAAACCATAGCTTTTTTTTTTTTGTTTTATAGCTTTTCTGTTGCTGTTTAAAACGTTGTTTGCTGTTTTTTTTTTTGGCTTTTTATTTATAATTTTTTTTTTATAATAAAAAAAGGTTCCTTTACTCTTTTTTCCCCCTTTCCCTTCTTTTTTTAATGCCTTTTTATATAAGGGGGTTTTCCCCCTTTTTCAAGCTTAAAAAACTGTGGGGGAAGGGGAAAAGAAACATGGTTTTTAAAAGTAAAAACAATGAAATGCACTGATTTTATTATTTTAAAATTTTTTTCCCCAATGGGACCCCAAAGAATTTCAACAGGGGGGACCTACAGGATTTTTACCCGGGGATAAAGGGGGGTAGTACTATTTGAAAACGTTTGATTTTTAAAATTTCCTGAACCGGAAAATAAAGGGAAAAGGGGATAGGCCCCAAAGGGGGGAAAAAATTACTTTTAAAAACTTCTAAAAAAGGGGGTTAATTTGTTTAAAAAAAAGAAAGAACAATAAAGAGTTTTTTAAAATTTTAGATCAAAATTTTTTAAAAAACACTCTCAAAAGGCAAAAATCAAAGATGGTAAAAAAAACGACAAATTTTAGAAAAAAAGGGAGGACAATAAAAATTGAAATGATTCAAAAAGCTTTGAAAAAAAAAGGGGACCCAGGAAATTGGGAAAATGCCCCCATAAAAAAGGCAGCTGGGTTCCCCTTTTTCGTAAGCGGTTTTCCCCCTTGCTTCTCTTTTTTGGGTTAAAAAAAAAACTACTCGAGTAGTACCTTAAAGGGGTTTTGTTATTTTTTTTAAAATTTTTTATATATATATATATTATATTTTTTTAAAAATATATATTTAATTTATATATAATATTTATTTTTATTAAAAATTTATTTATATTTTTTGTTTTTTTTTATTTTTTTTTTTTTGATTTTTTTTCGTTTTTTTTTTTTAAATTTCGTCTTTGTTTTTTTGCAATGTCATTTTTGGGTTTTAAAATTTTGGGGGCCCCCCAAAGTAGAAGATGGGGAAATTTTTTCAGGGAATGAAAAACGAAAACTTTTTTTTATATATCTAGCAAGGGGCAAAAACCACTGTAAAGGGGATACAGCATAGTTTTAAAAAACTCTAGTGGTCCCCTCCAAAAAACTCATTTTTTTCCCCCTTTGCACAAAATTTTTTTCTTTTTTACCCCCCAAGGGGGCCCTTTTGGGTTAAATTAAGGCCCCCGCAAAAAAAAGGTAAAACCCTTTTTAAATTTTGGGGCGAAAAAATTTAAAAATTTAGGGGGGGTTGGCACGTTCAGGGGGTGGAAAAAGGGTTTGTGTGTGGGGTTTTGTGTTTTTTGTTTTGTGGTGTGGGGTGTGTGTGTGTGTGTGTGTGTGTGTGTTTTGGGATGGGGTTTTGTGGTGTGTGTGTGTTCTTTTGTGTTGAAAATTTTGTATGTGTTTTTTGGCGACGCCGGCGCGTGGTGTTGTGTTGTTGAAAAGGGGGTTGTTTTGGTGTTGTGTTTTTGTATGTGTGTTTCATTTTTTGGGTGTGTTTTGCGGGGTGTGTGTGGGGGTGTGTTTTGTGTGTGTGTGTGTGTGGGGGGGTGTGTGTGTGTGTTTTTGTGTGGGTGTGTGGGGTTTGTGTGGTGTGTTTTGGGGGTTTTGTGTTTTTTGAGTTTTGTATGTGTGTTTGTGGGTTTTTATGTATGTGTACATGTGTTTAAGTGTGTGTGTTTGGGTTTTAAAAAGTGAAAAATTTTTTTTTTTTCCCCGGTGGTACATTAAATTTAAACCCTCCCCAATTTTTCTTTTTTTCAACCCTTTATTTAGGAAAAATTTTTTTTTATCAATACAAAAATTTAATTTTCAACATGATTACGAAAAAAATTTTAGGAGGGGAAAATTTACCAATAAGAAAAAAATAATCCATTACAAGGAAAAAAATAAAATAAAAGGGACGCCCCACATCCCCGGGGGTACGCACACCACCCAAACACACACACAACCACACACACCCCAAAAATACTTTTCTTTTTACATCCCCCCCCTTTCCTACTTTTCTTACAAAACATATTAAAAAACTACTTTTCATACATTACACAACACACCCCACACACAACCCACAAAACACACCCCCCAAAAAACCCTACTTTAAAAAAAATAATACTTTCAAACATACATCCCCCATACATTTTTCAAATTTACATACATACATTCCCTAATACTTACTTTTAAATTTATCCCCAAAAATCCCAAATACTTTTAAAACATTACTTTTCAATTTTAATTTTAAAAACAAAACTTTTATACATAATACATACATAAAAAATAAAACCTACATAAAATTCAAATTTTCAAACATCCCAAAACACACCCAACAAACACAACAACACCCACACACACACAAACACACCACAAAAAATTAAAAAATTTAACCCCAATTCATACATACATTAAAAAATTAATAATAATACGGGCAGGCAGCAGGAGGAGGAGGCGGGGGGGGCAGGGGGGGCCCCGGGGGGGGGCAGGCAGGCGGAAAAGGCAGGGGGGGGAGGGCAGCCGGGGAGGGGCAGGGGGAGGGGCAGACAGACAGACAGGAAAAAAGGGGACAGACGGAAAACCAACATACATACATTCATAAATACATAAAAAAATTTTTAATAAAAAAAGGGGCATAACCCCAACCCCAACAAAAAAATTTAAAAACCCTCAAACATTGTACATTTTATATAGGGTTATGCATGTTTTAAAATTACTTTAAAATAGTCATGAGGTTTTTGGGGTTTCCCCTTCATCCCCCAAATTTAAAAACCCCCTTAAAAACATAAAAAAAATTTAAAATGTTTTGGGAGTACAAAAAAAGGGGGGCCTTTAAAAAAAATGTAAAACATTACATGTTTTAATATCCCCTTGTGAAAAAATATGAAGTTAAAAAGGGGGATCAAAAGGGGAAAAGGTTTTTTTACCCCAATTTTTTTGATGTTTTAAAATTGTGTTGATTTTTAAAAAAAGGTTTTCCTTTAGGGGGAAATTTTAAATTTTTTTTTTTTCCAACTGCCATTTTTTAAGTCAAGAAAAAGTCAAGTCGGGGAAAAATTTTTTTTAAAACCCCCCCATGAAGGGCAATTCCATTTTTTCATTTTTTTTTTTATATATCCATCCCCCTTCATATCATCTTCAGGAAAGCAGCAGCGCAGCAGCAGCAGCAGCAGCAGCAGCCCCAGCAGCCCCCAACCCGCAGCAGGAGGGCATTGTTATTGTTTTTTTTGTTTTTTTTGTTTTGGGGTTTTTGTTTTGGGGTGAGGTTGTTGATGTTTTTTTGGTTGTTATCTTTTTTTATTATTATTTTTATTATTATTTTTATTATTTTTTTTTATTTTTTTTTATTATTATTATTATTTTTTTTTATTATTTAATTTATTTTTTTCTTTATTATCTTTTTTTTTTATTTTAAAATTCTTATTTATTTTTTTTTTAAAATTATTTTAAAAATTTTATTATTATTTATTTAATATCATTATTATTATTATTAACATCATTATTTTTTATCATTATCTTTTTTCATTGTTTTTTTTTTACTACTTTTATTATTATTTTTTTTTATTATTTTTTATTATTATTTTATTATTATTTTTTTTTTTTATTATTATTTTTTTTAATTTTTTTTTATTATTATAATCATATTATTATTATTTTCATCATCTTTTTTATTATTATCATCATCTTATCCCCCATCTCCTTCATCAAATCATCATCTTCATTTTTCATCGTCTTTTTCTTTTTTTTCTTCTTCTTTTCTTCTTCTTCTTTTATTCTTTTTTTTCCTTTTCTTCTTCTTCTTTTCTTCTTTTTTTTTTTTTTTATTTTTCCCCTTTTTTTTAACTTTTTTACTTTTATTATTACATAAATTTCTTTTTTGCTGATGTGGGAAAAACCAAAATTCAATTTTTTGCTTGGGGTTTATCCCCCAAAAAAAAACACTTGTAATAAAATTTTATTTTTTCAAAATTAAAATGCGGTTTTTTTAAAGCACCCTCTTAAAAACCCCCCTTTTTTTTTTGGGGGGGGGTGGGGTGGGGGGGTGGGGTCGTTTTTTTTATTTTAAAAAACCCATTCCTGTTCCCATATACCCCCCAAAGGTTTTTAAGGAGGTGTGTTTTCGGGGTTTTTGTTAAGCTGGCCCCCAAAAAAACTGCCCCCTTTGGGGCCTCCCCGGGGCAATGCTTATTCGAGGGGGGACTGTGCAGTTCCCCTTGTCTTTTTGTTTTCCCGTCTGTTGTCGGGGCTGTCCCCTTTTTCCCGGGTTTTTTTTTTTTCTTTGTCTCGGTCTGTCGGTTTGTCTTGGGGTTTTCTGTCTCTCTGTTTCTGTCTGTCTGTCTGTTTGTCTTGCAGTCTCTGTTTCTCCTTTCTTTGTCCTGTCGTTTTCTGTCTTTTGTGCCTGTCTGTTTGTACCTTTCTGCTCTTTTTTTTACAAAGAGAGGGAAGGGAGGGGGAAAGGGGGAGAGACAGGGAAGACAGAGGGACCACGAGAAAAAAGGACACAAGATAGACAGAGAGAGACGGAGGGACGCAGATGGGGAGACAGAGAGACAGAGACAGAGGGAAGACAGAGAGAGGGCATTAGACAGGACAAAAAACCGGACAGAGGGGGAAGAGGAGGAAGGGGGGGGAGGAAAAGGACAGAGACAGAAAGGACAGAGAGAGAGAAGACAGAAAAGGACAGACGATGGCGGGGGAGGAGGGTGTTTTTTTTTTTTTAGCCCGGGTCACGGTAGAAAATTACGGTTAACTCATTAAATTTCCTTTTTTTGACATTCGGACGGGCCCCGACCAATTTGAGTTGATTGAATAATGGGGGCCAAAAAAACGAGGACCACTCATTCAAAACCATTTCTTTACTGTACATTTCTTTTAAATTTTTAAAAATTTCTTGTGAAAAAAGAAAATGTGGTTTTTTAAGGTTTGATTTAAAAGAAGGGGGCGTTATAATTTGGGGCCCTAGGAATTGCTTTTCAAGTAGGGGAAAAAAAAAAACGGTTGCAATTTGATGGCGTATATTTATAATAGGATGAAATTTTACCTTTTTCACGCAGTAAAATTTTGTTTTTTTTTATTTTTGGAAATTTTTTTGGGGGTTCCCGTTAAAACCTGGGGGTAACAGAATATCACAAAAACCCTTTTATCCCTTTTGGGGGCCCGTGGAAGGAAAAAAACAGAAAGGAAAGGGTTTTAAGTATGATTTTTTTTACCTCGCCAATAGGCAGCGAGCAAAAAAATTTTCCCCAAAAACTGGGATGTTTTAAATGTTTTGGCTTGATTTTGGCTAGATTGTTGGCTTTCTTTTGGGCTTCTCGGGGGGGGGCAGTTGGTCTTGCAATAAAAACGCGTACACTGCAGTCCCCAAGCCCCCTTTTTTAATCTTTTTTTCCCATGGGGTAGGAATTAATCAATCCAAAAAACTTTAATCACCAAGGGCAATTACAATACTGGCAATTTGTAGGGATAGGGGGAAGGGGGGGGAAGGATACCCCGGGTTAAAAAATTTTCGTTCGCAACTGCGACCCGGGTTTCATTTCTTTTTAAGGGCATTTACCCTGGGTTAAAATCTGAGACTCCCTCTTCCCCCCAAAATTCCTTAGATAAAAACTATAAATCGATTGGCCCCGTTGGAAAAAGCAGCAGAAATTTTTCGCACACTTAAAACCCTGTTCCGTTTTTTTTTAAAAAAATAGGCCTTTTGTACTGATGAGAACAGATGACAAGATATACAAAAATGCTTCACCATAACTGGTTAAAACAAAAAAAAAACGTGCTTTTTTAAAAATTTTTCCTTGATATAAAAAATAAAAATTTCAAAAAAAAATTTGCTGAGGTCCGCTAACACCTCGTGTTTTCCATACAACCTTGTGCCTGTAGTGAAGTAAGACGTCACGATTTCGGGTCTAGTGAGTAAGGGAAACCTGACTGAAAAAGTCCATCCCCTTTTGTACCGTAAAAAATTTTACTTTTTATCCTGTTTATAATAAAATTTTGTAGTCTTTTTTATTTCTTTTGGGTGGGGTCTTTTGTGTGGTTGTTGTTTGTGGTGGGTGTGTGTGTGTTGTGTGTTGTGTGTGTGTGTGTGGTGGGTGTGTGTTGGGTTGTTGTTGTGTTTGAGTGTTGTGGTGTTGTGTGTTGATGCGTTTGGGGTATGTGTGTATGAGTGCGTGTGGTGTTTAGTTATTTTAGTTTTTTAAATTTTTTTCATTTTATTTTTTATATTGAGGAAAAAGGGGGAAACACTCATTGTGTGTGTTTTGTGTGTGTGTGTGGTGTGTGTGGTTTTGGTTGTGTTTTGGGTGTTTGTTTGTGTGTTGTTGTTTGGGGTGTTTGTGTGGTGGTTGTGTGGGGGTGTGTTTTTGTGTGTGTGTGTGTGTGGGTGGGGTGTGTGTGTGTTGTTTTTTTGTGTGTGTGTGTGTGTGTGTGTGTGTGTGTGTGTTTTTTTTGTTTCTGTTGTCAGTCTTCTTTTTATCGTTCTGTGCGAGTGTCGTCGGTGGTGGGTTCCCTGTGGTTGTGTTTTTTTTATGTTTTTTTTTTTGGGTTTGTGTGGTGTTTTTATGTGTGCGCGCCTAGCACGTAGGGGTGTTTGTCTGTGTTGTATCTATGTCTGTGGTAGGCGGGGGTATGGCGCAGAAAAATTTTTGTGTGTTTTGGGGAATTTTTTGTGAAAAAAAATGCTGAAAGAATTTTTTTGGTGGTCCCCACCCCCGGCGAATTCGAACGCGTCTATTTTCCCCGATTTGGGGCTATTGTTGCCGATTTTTAAAAAAAAAAATTCAAGCGTATCTTAATCTTTTTAATTAAGGCCTACCCTTTTTTTTATTCTTTTTTATTATTTGTTATTTTTTATTTATTTAATTTTTCCCCTTTTTGTCCGGATTTCCCCCAGGGAGAGCGTCGCCACAATTTCAGCGCACCCCCTTAAAAAAAAAATTTCCTGTCTGCACTGTCTTTTTCCCCCTTGAGTGGCTTTTTATTTCTCCAAATTTTCCCCCAAAACACTTTTCACCCCCCGGGTTCTTTTCGTGCGTAAATATATTTAAACCACAGGCCCTCGGTTTATCGTCTCTCCGAAAAACTACGCTAAACCCCCTGGGTTAAAAAAGGGGGGGGGGGGGGGAAGTTTAAGGCCCCAAAAGGGGGTACAAACCCCCGCACACTTCGCGAGAACTTTTCGGTTCCCAG
>CM060322.1:16872601-16877601 GCA_030674155.1 Stramonita haemastoma | reverse complement strand
GAAGGACAGTACGGTTGGTTTTATACCCTATAGGCCCTACCCTGTTTTCATCTATTATAGTTACACAGATTTCATTCTGAGATTCGATTGGCCGCGGTGGGTTGACCCTTATGGCTGACCAGGGGGTCAATTCAAGGAAGGAGAGTAAAAGTTGGGTGTATACCCTATAACCGCGTTTTAAATCTATTGTTTGATGCACAGTTTTAATCTGACGTTTTAAATTTTACGAGATGAAAGCCCCTATATAGGCCCTGTGTGGTCAGCAGGGCTATATTATACAACAAGGCTGGATTGGTTTGGACTGATACAGAAATGCGTTATTCAAATGACTCGTGTGCTTTTATTTACATGAGTTTCAGTCTGTTAGTAGATTGTATAATCGTCAAATACTTCAAAGTCAACGGAGATCAGGGTTGGGCTGATTATTCTGAACACGTTTTGAGGCTGGGACAATTACTTTCGCTTTTTGTCACTGTGTGTGGTTTTTTTTGTTTGTGTGTGTGTGTGTGTGTGTGTGTGGTGTGTGTGTGTGTGTGTGTGTGTGTGTGTGTGTTGTCTGTGTGTCTGTGTGTCTGTGTGTCTGTGTCTGTCTGTCTGTCTGTCTGTGTCTGATTCTGTGTAGGTGTGTACGTGTGTGTGTGTCTTGTGTTTGTATGTGTGTGTTTTCTCTGTGTGTGTGTGTGTGTGTGTTGTGTGTGTGTGTGTGTGTGTGTTTGTGTGTGTGTTCATAGGTGAGGTTCATACCACTTTATCTTGTAAAAAACGTAAATACAAAAATAAATAGATAGGAAAGTATACGAACGCACATGCAAGCGAGATCATGTACCTAAACCTATATACATGCAGACCCATAATGAACATAAACACATGCATCTGTAAGCAGAAATTCACACACATAAACATCCTTATGTGCGTTAGCAAACACACATGCACGTACACACATTCTCTCTCTCTCTCTCTCTCTTCTCCCTCTCATCTCTCTCCTCTCTCTCTCCTCTCTCTCACTCCTCTCTCTTCTCTCTCTCTCTCATCTCTCTCTCTCTCTCTCTCCTCTCTCTCTCTATCTCTCTCTCTCTCATCTCTCTCTCTCCTCTCTCTCTCTCTCTCTCTCTCTCTCTCTCTCTCTCTCTCTCTCTCTCTCTCTCTCTCCTCCTCTCTCTCTCACACACACACACACACACAAATCCACACACATACACACACACGTACACACATAAATAGACAGAGAGGCAGGGAACACACAGACGGAAACTAACAACAACACGAATAAAACTTCAACAATAACACTCTGAGAATCTAGGCCACAAAAAACCGACATTGTTCCGTAATCGTATAGACATTGCCCAGACACACCAGGTTGCTGTACGCAAGTGAGGGCCTTGAGTTGTATAATTACTTTTGTTCAAGGAGGACCATAAGTATTATGGCGTCGTTAGATAAAGTGTTAACTGGCATAACTCTTTTTCCGTTCACTTTTTGTTTTTTACTATCGCACACAAACACACACATGCACACACACATACTCACGCACACACACTCACATACAGGCGCGCACACGTGCGTGTGCACGCGTGCGCACGTACGCACACACACACACACACACACACACACACACACACACACACACACACACACACACACACACAAACACACACACACAAGGGGGGAACGGGATAGCCTAGTGGTCACAACAGTACGCTCGCAATTTGACGACCCAGGTTCGATTCCCGTTCGAGGAGATTTTTTCTCATGGAGTTAACATCAGTGCTGACTCCACTCTCCCCAAAAGTCCTTTGGATGAGACTATAAACCGAGGCCCCGTGTGCGAACGCACGCAGAACATCTTGCGCACACGTTAAATCCTGTTCCGCTTTTCGTAAGAGTAGGCCATCGTGTGCCGGTGGCAACAGATGACAAGATTTACAAAAGTGCATACACACGGGGACTGGATGTAAAAAAGCACAATAGTTTTATCCCATTATCCTCGGTACAAAAGATAAAAATAAAATAAATCAATAAATTAATTAATTAAACAACACACACACACACACACACACACACACACCACACACACACACCACCCCCCCCCCCCCCCCACACACACACACACAAGCGTACCAGAAAACAGACGTGTGCGCCCATACACACATGCATAGATATAAACACACACATACGCACTCGTGCGTGCATACACACACACACTCACACACATTCACATACACATACACATACACACACACACACACACAACACACACACACACACACACACACACACACACACATACACACACACACACACACACACACACCACACACACACACACACACACACACACACGTGTGCAAGTAGGCACACACCCATGTACATACTCACATCGACCCTCTCTCTCTCTCTCTCCCTCTCTCTCTCTCTCTCACACACACACATACAAACAAACAAACACACATACACGCACAAGCACACTTACACACTCTGTCTGTCTGTCCTGTCTGTCTGTCTCTGTCTGTCTGTCTGTCTGTCTGTCTGTCTGTCTGTCTGTCTGTCCTGTCTCTCCTCTCTCTCTCTCTCTCTCTCTCTCTCTCTCTCTCTTCCTCTCTCTTCTCCTCTCTCTCTCTCTCTCTCTCTCTCTCTCTCACCTCTCATCTCATCACACACACACACACAACACAACACAAACACACACACACACAAGCACCCACACATACTCTCTCCTCTCTCTCTCTCTCTCTCTCTCTCTCCTCTCTCTCTCTCTCTCTCTCTCCTCTCTCTCTTCTCTCTCTCTCTCACTCTCTCTCTCTCTCTCTCTCTCTCTCTCTCTCTCTCTCTCTCTCTCTCTCTCTCTCTCTCTCTCTCTCTCTCTCTCTCTCTCTCTCTCTCTCTCCTCTCTCTCTCTCCTCTCTCTCTCTCTCTCTCTCTCTCCTCTCTCTCTCTCTCTCTCAAAAGACACGTACATTTCCCACTTTATGGCTACCCTCCTTTCCCCCCCCCCCCCCCCGCTGATATTCTCAGATGACAAAACAGGGGGAATATCATATAGAGAAAATGGAGAGCTAGCTGGATCATCAACAACAAGGAGAAAAGGCCACACATCGAGAAGCTGTCTAAAGCCAGACTCTCCCAGGAACCATTAGACAGTCATAGAAACGGAACTTTCTTTGCCATGTCTGCCATTGTGGCGGCACCACATATCCATCATGGCAGCCCTGACCTTTAGCGGTTGCTGTGGTTGCCGTCCAAAGTGTGGGAGTTTTTTTTTTCTTCTGTGGGTAGATACTGAAACTGTTTTTTTTTTCTTTTCTCCCCTCCTCCCCCCCCCCCCCCCCCCCCCGTTAGGAGGCACTAAGACATTGTGGATGGTATTTCTTCTTCTCATTGGTTTAATGTCCGTTCACTACAAGGTGATTAATTTTAGACAATGGTACATTCATTTAAGAATGTACTGAAAAGGGGATGAGGGGGAAGGTAAAAAGGATGAAGAATGTGCTGGATGGTGATAAGTTTATATAATTTTATTGACGGTAACTGTCCTACTGGTGATTGGCAAATACTTTCTGCAACTGATTAATAGGACATGCGATTCAGAATTATACAAGACACTTTGAATATTTCCATATTTTTTACCTAGATCTATCCCTGTGGATGGTACATGTTGAGTTTGTGTGCAATATGCATCCCTGGTATGAGCCTCTAATGAGGATTTGAAATAAATGTTGCTTGTCTTGCCTTGTATTGTCTCGCTTTGTTTTGCTTTGCATTCCTTTGCCTTGCCTTGCTTTGCCTTGCCTTGCTTTGCCTTGCCTGGCCTTGCTTTGCTTTGCCAGGCCTTGTATATTCTAACCTAGACAATATTTCGATTCAACTGGACGAAAAGGTAAAAAATACGAAGGATACAATATCCACAAACTTCAACTCAGAACAAGGAATATTAACACCACCACCGACAAAAATTAAAAGAAAACACCAATAAACAACCCCATAACATCACCTATGTCCCCTGGCCCTTTCTTTGTCAAAAAATTAGAAGAAAAAACTAGCAAAAAAATGGAAAGAGATAGGAATATAAACACGCACAGGCACACACAGCAGATTGCGAATAAAAAGGTGGGTAAGAACCTATAACCCTAGATAAGCATTTCAGAATTTATGCCATGGCAAAAACCTCCATACTTGAGTCGTTAAAATCCTCATGCATTTTTCTTTCTTGTTGTTCTTCTTCTCCTCGTTTCTTTTAGAAATGCGTAATGGAGTTTTGGAACTGTTCTTTGCTCGGTCAGGTATAATTCAGCATAATTATTGTGATATGATGTGTCAGTGGAGAAAGTAACCGTAACCATCGTTCGCCTGAATTTAGGAGTACAGCTGCCTGTCCGACTAGGTAATACACAAAAGTGGACGCTTGATAACTTTCCATTCGGTGTCTACTTACTTTTTTCTTATATAAATTGCCATACGTGATGGATGACATATATACATATTCTAAGTAGTTCTTAGTGTCTTAACTTGAGTAACCACAAAATACGTTTGTAACACAACGGAACTTTGTAAACCACCATCCAACGAAAACAAAGCGTTGCACCCTTTGCAGGTGTGTCCCAAATTAGAAACACAACGTTGCAGCAAGGCCCTGATTGCATGGGAGGTAATCTACTTACCGCCCTGTTACACATATTGTTTGTTACAATGTGGTGAATCTGTGTTGATTTTTTCATGCAGAGAATACCGTTCCTGTGACGTGACTGTTAAGACATTCTGCTGGTTGTTGCCAATAAAAGTAGATACAATCTTGTTCTCATGTTAAAGCAAGCATGCTTTAGCTTATATAGCATATAATTATATACACATACGCACCATATATATATATAATATATATATAATATATATATATATATATATATATATATATATATATGATTACGTGTGTACGCTTGTACAAGTAGGTAAAGACATGTATAGTAGAGTCCAATGTGCATAGCCAATGCACGCATTACAAAACGCAC
>CM060322.1:16862601-16867601 GCA_030674155.1 Stramonita haemastoma | reverse complement strand
TTGATACACACATACACGCACAGTCACAGACACAGATGCAGACACACACAGACACACACAGACACACACAGACACACACAGACACACACATACACACAGACAGACATACAGACACATACACACATACACACATACACACATACACACACTCACACACTCACACACACTCACACACACACACACACACACACGCACGCACGCATGCACGCACGCACGCACGCACGCACGCACGCATGCACACACTGAAAGCATGAGATCGGATGAGACTATAAACCGAGGTCCCGTGTGTGAATGCACGCAGAGCATCTTGCGCACACGTTAAAACCCGTTCTGCTTTTTGGAAGAGTAAGCCATCGTGTGTCGATGGGAACGAATGACAAAACTGTATGCACACGTGGACTGGAGGTAAAAATACATGAATGTGTATTCTATTTTCCTCTAAATAATAGAAGAAATAAATAACAGAATAAACACAATTTCATTTAATGATCACACACACGCACGCACTCACGCACGCACACACACACACACACACATGTACACATACACAGACGCACGCAAGAGACAGATTTTCCACTTTATATATTGTTTCTACCCTCTCGCACTTATCACTGTCTAATATTAAGGTAAAAAGGTAAAGGTATCCCATAACCTAGGCGGTCGAAGAGGAGCGAGGCATCAGAGATCTCAGCTTCTCTAGGGGCCAGCATACTGAGGGCGGCGCCCATCTCCTCTCCCTCGCTGCTTTACCTTTCCTGACCCTAAAGAGGGCATGTGCCCATTTACAGCTGGGTGAACTGGGGGGACTGTACTGAAGTCAAGGCGCGCAAACGGTCACCCATCCAATCGGTAACCACGCTCGCCGCTGCTTAACTTGACTGTGGAAAGCGGGCGTTCTGACTACTTAGCTATCCCGCCCCCACTTACTGTTACTTATTATTACTACTACCCTTTCACACACATACACACAAACACATGCACACACACACACACACACACACACACACACACACACACACACACACACACACACACACACACACACACACTAACATAGACACACAGACAAACACACACACATACACACCCCAAACCCAACTCTAAACTCCCCCACCTCCCAATCCCCCACCCCCCCCCCCCACACACACACTCCAGACACATTTCCTATACTTTATTTCCAACGTTGTCTTTTTTTAGATACTCTCAACTGGAGAAGACCTAGGGAATATATTATCATTCATGATAATAATTATATAGAGATAGACTGGAGCACTAGACTGACTGAAAGAAAGGAACAATATCAGTGAAACCTAAAACTCAACAAACTCTCCCGGGGGACAGTTTTCACACAGTAAGTGGACTCCCCCCTTTCCCTATGCCTTTAGTCTGGCACTGACTATAAAGAAAATGAAACGATTCTCCACGGAGAGATTAGAGTTGGCAATTCTAGTATCATTGCGGACATGAATTGAATTATATATCTCTGTCTGTGTCTGGCTGTCTGTGTCTCTGTCTGTGTCTGTCTTTCTATCTCTCTCTGTCTCTCTCTCTCTCTGTGGTTGTTTTTTTTTGGTTGAAACTGTAGCTTTTTCAATGTATTTTATTTTGGTTGATTTGAGAGAAAGAAAGTGCGTAAGGGAGTTCTTTTTATTTTATGTAAAGCCACTGAGTGAAAACACCGCTATATGGCTGTGACAGCTGTTGTTGTTATGCGTTCCTCAGCTTAACACTCTGAGGGGTCACCCAAAAGGTGCACTCTTACTCACTCATCCCACCTTGGAAATCACTGTGAGATTGAAATGGCACACTAAATGAGAAATTTGCGTGTATGACTGTTTTTAAGTACCTCGCCATATAGGCAGCCACACTCCGACCTCAGAGGATATGTGACGGTAACAACTATTCTCGTGCTATCTGTTCCATGTGCGAGTGCTGCCGTACTCTTCTGAGAAAGACAGAGGAGTTTTTGATGTGTCTGCAAAATGCTTGGCTTCCATGGGGACTTGCACGATTTCAGTTTATAGTCTCATGGAAAAGTTGGGAAAATGGAATGTGGCTATGTCTTAATCCCCAGGGGAACAATTCTCTCAAAAACCCAATTCGGCGGCGCTTGCGTTTGCGCTCGCCGATGACTTCGGATCAAGAGTTTTTACCACAAAGCACATGCCCCCCCCCCATCCCCAAATTCTCCATCACCCCACCCCTCCTCCCCTCCTTTGCCCTTTCTGCAGTGATGTAGAGGTAGCATGAAACACATTTCTTTACCTGTATTGAATAACACGGGCAGAGTCACTGCAAGGGTATGGAAAATACTGAACGAAGAAAAGTCAAACGGTCAAGTTTTCAAAAAACGATATCATCTACCCATTATTTTTTTTAAAAAATGTATGCATGTGTTCATATGTTGATGAAAATGTTGAAGGTGTTTGAAATGGTTGCTTGTGTCTGTGATATCGATTTACACTATTTTCTTTACATGCTGACTGTTTTTAGCTATGCTTGCTTGTAACCTGCATGAATGTCTCTCCATTTTTGAGACATTAAAGATTCCATACGTGTTTTGGTATTTGTAATAAAACGATGCAGAAAATCAAAATCGTAATTCTCAAAATAAAGATGTTGGATTTCATTTGATCTGATCTGATTTGAACCTTAGGGTTTGGTAGTGAAGAAGATGAAAGTGGCACTGACAATACACTAGAAGCAAAACATGAGAAGAAAGAAACTAGAAAAAAAAATTCGCACAGATTGCAACGTATCTGAAGAAGAAAGGAAAACTGTCTACAACTGTAGCCAACATGCTGGCTATAAAAAACAGCCACCTCACCCGAAACCCACCAGCAAACAAAAACCTGGACTGACGATGGCTGTATGCACAGACACACACCCGCACATGCACACACACACACACACCCCTTTTCCCCACTCTACACAAAAAACACATTTTCCATTTTATGGCTGGCATTTCCTCTCTTTTATCTGTCAGACAGAGGTCATGTGGAATAAGTATCGTATGTCTACAACAAAAAGAATGTTGGCCAACCAACTAATCTAGTTTACAGCTAACATACTGTCAAGTAGAGTATAAAATAAAAAGTTGATTCTCCCTCGTTCCAAGTGAAGAAACTGGATTTATCTGTTTTATAGATATAGAAGAAGACAGATAGTCACAGAGAGTCACAGAGACAGAGCGACAGAGAGACAAAGACAGAGAGACAGAGACAGGGATAAAGAGACATAGACATAGATAGACAGACAGACAAACAGACAATCAGTCAGACAAACAGAGACAGTGAGACAGACTGACAGACAGACAGACAGACAGACAGACAGACAGACAGACAGACAGACAGACAGACAGACAGACAGACAGACAGAGACAAAGAGTTCCAAAAAACACGAACTTTTGTCGCAGAAATACAATTTGATAAAACAAAAAAATTCAAACTTTTGTATCACTGATCTTTTACGGTCATCAAAACTGGCATTTCACTTAAGGAATTCTCACTGAACTTGAAACAAGATACCCTGCTTTTCTTTTATTTCTTCTTTTCTTTTCTTCTGTTTCTCTCTTATCTCTAAGAGCAATCACTTGGTTTCCGCATTGAAACCTTCATGCTGTTTGTCTTGGAGTAAGATGAACCTAGCTGATCCAGTTCTGCTTTGCCTGTTCTTCTGCATATAAGATCTATGGGTTTTCCAACGTGTAGACGAGAATGTTCCTGCACAGAATTTCAGATTGTGGCCTAATCTGAAGAAGTTGCATGGTCATGGTGATGTTGCTCTTAAGCCTCCCCCCCTGCCTCAAACATTATGGATTACCCAGACTATGTTCTGTCTCATTAATCACACACCTGGAATCCCTTTGAGGTCATACTTATACATTGGATGTGAAGTTGGCGTGTAAGGCTATTTTCAGATATCGTGATATAGGCAGCCATACTCCGACTTCAGAAGATCTTTGTTGTTGTCCTTCATTACAGAACTCGGGTTGTTATGCCAAAAGAGCTTGTTATGGATGTAGACCTTTTCTCTCGTCTGTTTTACACCGTCATCAGATGTGTCTGGAAAAAAAAGTAATGGCATGTCCTTTCCAGCTCCTTTTTCTCAGCTGTACAGCTTGGTTTGCAGGGTTATCCTCGTTGTCGGCTTTAGGTCATTGTGTAGCGTGCATCTTTGAAGGACGTACTGGCCAGTGGTTTGGTTGTGTTCTCTTTTTTTTTTAAACACAGGCGCACGGGGGAGGAGGAACAAGCTTCAGTTTTGTATACATACAACGGTTTAATGGATGAAGACAACCTCATTATAACATTTCAAAGCATATTATTTTCAGTGTTACACTTGGCAGTTTGCTCTTATCAAGATATGACAAAGCTTTTGGCCTGCGCCAGTCATATTGATACAACCGACGTTATTAGATCCAGCAGAAGAGTACCTTAGTCTTTCTTCAACAAAGAGCTCAGTGGGGATTCAAACCCACTTTCTCAGATCACTTCAAATTCCAAGTATGATGCCCTAACCACTGTCTACCTCTTCTTCCTTACTGCGGGAAGGAAATAGAATAGCCTGGTGGTCAGAGTGATGCGCGCGTGATCTGCTGACCCGGGTTCATATCTCGTTCAAAAGGATTTTTTTCTTTGGAGTTAACATCAGTGCCGACTCCACTCCTCCCAAAAAAGCCTTCGGATGAGACTATGAACTGAAGTCCCGTGTGAAAATGCACGCAGAACACCATGCTTATACATTTAAACCTGCTCCCCTTATCGAAGAGTAAGCCTTTGTGTGCTGGCGGGAATGGATGTCAGAATTTACAAACTGCATACACATAGGCACTAGATGTTAAAAAAGCACATGAGTGCCTAACGCATTATCCTCCAGATAAAATAATAAATAAATGAATGAATAAATACAATAATAAATAAACACATAAATTAATATAGAAAACAATCAATACAAATAGATAAATAAACACTGCAAAAAAAAGGATGCTTGGAAAAGAA
>CM060322.1:16852601-16855101 GCA_030674155.1 Stramonita haemastoma | reverse complement strand
AAAAGAAGAACAAGAAAAAGAACAAGAAGAAGAACAAGAACAAGAAGAAACAAAAACTTGCAAATCAAATACAAGCTCTTGAAGAACATACCTTACGCGCATACTGAATTCAGAAAAAAAAAGCTAAGAACTCTTAATAGATAGCTTTTCTTTTCTTGGTAAAAATAAAGCCAATTGGCTCAAGTGAAATATCTTCATCCCTCAGTACAGATGAAAATCATCATGAAATTTTGATTATTCTCTTCATAAGAAGTGTATTTGTGTAGCCATTTTCAAATCCATTACCTTTACAATTATGCAGACATACTTGAATGGAGGGTGGAGTAGAGAGTCGTCATGCTATGAGGTTTTCACGGATGAAAACTATCTCAACTTAGCATTTGAAAGCAGAAACGTTCATAATTATAGACACTCACACAAAGCGTTTTTTTTTGGCCGAGCCTCACACAACATGTAGAAGTGTCACCTTTGATAACGCATTTGTTTATTTTATTATGTTTTCTTTTTTTCAATAATCGGTGTGTGTGTGTGTGTGTGTGTGGGGGGGGGGGTGATTGAAATATAATGATCATGCTCAAAACCCAACTTCTTTAAAAAATAAAACATCTCTTTTCTTAAAGAAAACAACCCGACTGAATGAAAGTTTCTTAAATGTATTAACTTTATGATAAGCATAAGAAAAAAATATCTATTACACATCCAAAAACCATGCTCTAATTACTCTGCTTTAATGCTACCTGGCAATCTAAACCGTTCAGTTGTGGTTCTCGTTTACTGATGATTTTATTATCTTCATATCCCTAAAAGGCTATATCTTATTTTTATTTTATACCACTTTATTTCACAGCAGATTTCTTTGAGTGAAATTCGGGATGTTCTCCCCGGGGAGAGCGTGTCGCCACAAAAGCAGCGCAACCCTTTTTTTTCTTTTCCTGTCTGCAACTGTATTTGTTTCCATATCAAAGTAACTTTTTTCTACAGATTTTTGCAAGGGACAATCTTCTTGTTGCTTTGTGTTCTTTTACGTGCGTTAAATAATGATGTGTAACTCACAGGACCTCGGTTTATCGTCTCACTAGCACCCATACCACCACTCATGGTCTAAAAGGTGACAGATACAGAAGGAGAGATAAAGAGAGATACAGAGACAGACAGACAGACAGACAGACAGACAGACAGACAGACAGACAAACAGACACACAAATAGACAGTCAGACAGATTTAAAGACAAACTGTGTAATAATTATGGAGATTTGCCACAACACAAATTTCATTAATCAAAGTAAACCCAACCTGTTCTATCTCCCCATCTAGATCAGTAGACTAGCAGATGAATGAATAAATAAAGAAACAAAATTGATAAATAAATTCATGAATAAATAAATGCAAAGCGAAGTCATTCAGAATAGGTTCGATCTGCTTTCTCTTTACTGAGGGCAATGTTGGCTATCAAGCTTACTTGTTGCTCGCTGTTGGATTCAAACAATGATAACAGTAGTAGTAGGCACCCATCAGTCTCGGAAGACTATGGAGTTGCGCTCTAGTCTTTAGAGCGCAAAGCCTGGGCAGGTGAGTATGGAGGGCAAGCTGTTACCCATGCAGCAGAACCCCCTCTCCACGCCACTGGGAATGATCCATTGGAAAGGCAATGACCAATACGAATGGTTCCAGTACCGTCGCAGGAGCCGCCAGAACGTTGCCATATACCTACAGCCCCGAGCCGCCCGGGACTCCAACCCCCCGATTTTTCCTCAGGGATGGTTTCTAAACACGACACCTGTGTGCATGCTGGTTTGTTATAATTTTGTCGTCCGTTCCTACCGGTACACGATGGCCTGCTCTTCCGAAAGGCGGAACGGGGTTTTAACGTGTGCGCAAGATGTTCTGCGTGCGTTCGCACACGGGGCCTCGGTTTATAGTCTCATCCGAATGACTTTGACATTCAGTTCGATTTTTTTCGTCAAACTAGGAAGAAAGGGCGAGGCTGGGTACGAACCCAGAAACTCACGGTTTGCATATTGGCAGGCGAACGTCTTAACCATCCTGCCACCGTCCTTCCTTCCTAAGGATGATAACAACGAAACCAAAAACCCAAACAAACCAACCAACCATCCAACAATCGAACACAAAATCTTTAATCTGTTAACAGGTATAATAATTTAATACATTATTCCTTTCAGATTTTTTCTCTGTCTCTGTGTCTGTCTGTCTGTCTCTATCTATCTGTCTGTCTGTCTCTGTGTCTGTCTCTCTATATGTCTATCTGTCTCGGTTTTCTTTCTTTCTCTCTCTCTCTCTCTCTCTCTCTCTCTCTCTCTCTCTCCTCTCTCTCATCTCTCTCTCTCTCCTCTCTCTCTCCTCTCTCTCTCTTCTTCTCTTCTCTCTCTCTCTCTCTCTCTCTCTCTCCTCCTCTCTCTCTCTCTCTCTCTCTCTCTCTCTCTCTCTCTCTCTCTCTCTCTCTCTCTCTCTCTCTCTCTCTCTCTCTCTCTCTCTCTCTTCT
>CM060322.1:16827540-16835040 GCA_030674155.1 Stramonita haemastoma | reverse complement strand
CATCCTTGCAAAACATCAGATTATGTACGGTAAACGTTCCACAGTTGAGAAGAACATTAAGTTTTGACGGGTTACCCGAAACACAGAGGGGTATCATATATGCAAGACTTTGAACATGCAATACTTTTTGTAGTTGGTAAAGTGTCTACAGTTTTTTATGTTTTATTATTGTATTCTATACCACTTTATGACACAGCAGATTTCTCCGCGTGAAATTCGGGCTGCTCTCCCTGGCCGGGGAGAGCGCGTCGCCACAAGTTCAGCGCCTACCTATTTTTTTTTCTTTTCCCTGTCCCACCTGTTTTGTTTCCCTATCAAAGTGGCTTTTTTCTACACAATTTTACCAGGGACAACCCCCTTGTTGCCGTGGGTTCTTTTATGTGCGCCACATAAAGATGTGTAACACACGGGACCTCGGTTTATCGTCTCATCCGAAAGACTAGCGCCCAGACCACCACTCATGGTCTAATGGATGGGGAAACAATTTTGGGCCCAAACGGGATTTGAACCACCGCATACTCCAACCCGGACTTTTCGCTTTCTCAGCAGGCGCGTTACCACCAGATCACCGATCCACTGATCCACCATGTTTGCTGTTGTTGTTACTGTTGTTATACGTTCCTTAGCTTAACTCACTTGGGATCACTTAGATTATGCTCTCTGGCTCACTAATCTCACCTGGGAATAACAGTGATATAAAAAAAATACAGACATGAGTAAAACGTTTGATTGCATGACTCTTGTGAAGTACATCACAGCATAGGCAGCCGTACTCCGACTCCAGAGGATTTTTTTTGTAAAGACGATTGCAGGTTACTATGTTAAGAGCTTCTTAGGGCTCCATGTAAAACAGGTCAACTTTGTTCAAAGAGTTTGTATTGTGTTGTTGTTGCTGTTGTGCGTTCCCAGGCCAGCTTAGTACTCTGGGGGTCACCCAGAATGTGCACTCTGACTCACTCACTCATCCCACCTAGGAATCATTGTGAGATTAAAACTGCCACATATGAATGGGAATTGTTTAGTCTAATAGGCATCCATACTCGACTTCAGAGGAATTTGATATGATTGTGTAAACGGACATTTTTTTTTCCTTTAGTGATTGTTCAAATATCCAAGTCACATGGTGCAGTATGGCGTTCAGTGATGAATTTTCTTTTTATATATATAAATCACCATCCATATCCCTAAAAGGGGATGACAGGAAATAAAGAATTTGAATTTGAATGTGGCTGAAGGCAAATCACAACATCAAATTTTACAACATAACGACCTCTTATAAAATGTAGGCTACGACACTTGGCTCACATCAATAACTGATAAAATCAACACCTGGAGCAAAACTAGGGTACAGCCCATGTGCGATGTTCTATATTGTGACATTTCCTTAAGGGAGAAAAAAAAACCCAGTAACTCATAAACACCTCGTCGGATTATTCTTATATGCTGTGTCAATTTTGATATGATCTCTAATTCATTGCCCCCCCCCCCCCCTTACACATGCACACATGTTTTTCACACAGGCATGTTATGTATAGACAGGATAGCTTAGTGGTTAGAGTGATGCGCTCATGATCTGCTGACCAAGGTTCGAATCTCGTTCAAGAGGGTTTTTCCTCTGAAGTTCACATTTTGTCCCCACTCCACTATCCCCAAAAGTCCTTCGGATGAGACTATAAACCGAGGCCCCGAGTACGAACACACGCAGGACAGTTTGCACACACGTTAAAACCTGTTCGACTTTTTGGAAGAGTAGGCCATAGTGTGCCAGTGGGAATGGATGATAAAATTGACAAGACTGCATACACACCGAGACTGGATGTAAAAAAAAAAAAAGCGCACGATTCTTCTTCCATGATCCTCGAGATAAAAGAGTAAATAAATAAAAACAAAATAGATAAGATCACTGCAGGCCATAAAGAGAAGCCCTTAAAGGGCTAAAAAAAACTTGATGGGGATTTTTCTTTGTTCCAAACTTCAGTGTGGAGAATATATTTTTGTACCCTAAGCACAGATATTGTTAATAGGAACACCAGCTGGAGATTAATTTATACTTTACGGCTGTGTGTGTTAAACAAAGTGCGTTGTGTTGCATTGCCTGTTTCTAAAAATTATGCACAACGATTTTTTTTTTTTTTTGGGGGGGGGTATAATTATGTGTGTATTAGTGTACGTGTATGGAGATAGTTAACTCGGGGAAAATGGATGGGAAGGAAGCATGTGTGTGTGTGTGTGTGTGTGTGTGTGTGTGTGTGTGTGTGTGTGTGTGTGTGTGTGTGTGTGTGTGTGTGTGGTGTGTGTGTGTGTGTGTGTGTGTATGTGTTTGTGTGTGTATGTGTGTGTGTGTATGTGTGTTTCAGTGTGTGTGTGTTTCAGTGTGTGTGTGTTTCAGTGTGTGTATGTGTGTGTGTGTGTTTCAGTGTGTGTGTGTGTTTCAGTGTGTGTGTTTCAGTGTGTGTGTGTGTGTTTCAGTTTTGTTTATATATATATATATATATATATATTATATATATATATATATATATATATATATATATATTATAATATTATATTATGTATTATAATATATATATATATATTATATAAAATAATATATATATATATATATTATATATAATATATATATATTGTGTGTGTGTGTTGTGTGTGTGTGTGTGTGTGTGTGTGTGTGTGTGTGTGTGTGTGTGTGTGTCTGAGTGCGGGAGTGTTGCGTACACATATAATGATATAAGGTGTGCGTGTAGGGTTGAATGTGTATGTGTGTGTATGTGTGTGAGTGTATATGTGTGAAGTTTGTATATTTTCCCGTGCGTACGTGGCAGTTTCCATATCTCTAAGAGCATATTGTATGTATTTGCTTTTTGCATTAACGGATAAAGATATATTAACTTATGCTGCAAAAACCCACCAAAAAAAACAAGCAATGTATACTCTCTATAAATCTTTTATAAACCAAGTAAAAAAAACAAAAAAAAATCATACAATATAATATCTGCTTGTATATTCGAGACACACTTACTGCACCCACTCCCATTCACTAGTCATATGTTTTCCCCTTTTAGATTATTAAATGTGTAAAGAATCTGTCTATTGGATTAGAGAAAAAAAATCAACTTTGGCAATAGTTTAAATTTAGAGCTGAAGAGAACAAAGAGTCATGAGAACAGTTAAACTGGTGACGCCATACACAGGCACATGACGTCATTGCCGGTCGTAAAATCGTCTGCTAAGGGTGATCGGGTTTATTAACTGGCTTTGTAGTACAGAAGAGAGAAAAAATAAATAAAGGGATTGTTAGCTTGGAAGGATTTTAAGTTGGATTTTTTTTTTCTGAAAGTGTGACAGAAGTTGTGGAAAGATAAGGCAGAGGTGGAAGGGAAGTCATCAAACCACAGTGTCAGGAGAAAAAGGTGCAGAAGCATGAAGAGGTGTTGTAAACACATTCAGACCTTATGTGTTTTTTAATGTTAAAACAGAACATCTTGCGCAAACGTTAAATCCTGTTCCGTCTTTCGTAAGAGTAGGCTATATTTGTGTTCCGGCGGGAACAGATGACAAGATTTACAAAACTGCATACACACAGGAATTTGGATGTAAAAAAAGCAGAGTGTTCTGTTTGTTATAAAAGAATAAATAGATAAATAAAAAAAAAATAATTAATTAAATATTAAAATAGATTAATAAATAAATGAAATAATGTTTTCTTAAACAAGTTGAATTATTGTTTGTTTCTTTACTAACAAGTTCTTGTTTTTGTTCTTTTGTTTTTCTCGTTCTTTTTTTATCATTGTCGTTTTAGTTGTGTTGTTGTTCTCTTTTTTTTCTTCTTCTTCTTCTTCTTCTTCTTCTTCTTCTTCTTCTTCTTCTTCTTCTTTTGTTGTGTTGTGTGTGTTGTGTTGTGTTGTGTTGTTGTTGTTCTTCTTCTTCTTCTTCTTCTTCTTCTTCTTCTTCTTCTTCTTCTTCTTCTTCTTCTTCTTCTTCTTCTTCTTCTCTTCGCAATTTCTCATTTCTTCGCAATTCTTCTTCCAATTCTTCTTCGCAATTCATCTTCCTATATCTTCTTTTTGGCAATTCTTCTCCCTTCGTAATTATTCTTTTTCTTTTTCGCAATTCTTCTTTTTTCGCAGTTTTTCTTCATTTCTTCTCAATTCTTCTCTTTGCAAATCTCTTCGAATTCTTCTTCGCAATTCTTCTCTTTGCAATTCTTTCTTCGCATTCTTCTTCCATCCTTCTTCTTCATAATTCTTCTTTGTGTCAATTTTTTCTTCGCATTCTTCTTCTTCTACGTCGTCGTCGTCGTTGTCGTCGTCGTAGGCTCACACATCAAACTGGAGGCACTGACACATGCCGTGGTACACCGAAGACCTTCAGGGCCGAAGAGTTTGTTTTTTTTTCTCATGGGCAGGTCAGTAGGTCAGATATCAGTCGTCAGGTTTTGGTGTGTTGGAAGGATCTGAACCACAGTCATGGGAGAAGTGCCACAGGGGCAGGTGGCAGAATCACCAATGTGGAGCTTGGTGAACATCACAGTGCTCATCAAATCCAGCATAGCTCAATCACGGGTTCAGGACCCTTTGCTAAAAATCAGCCCCTTCCTTTTACCAAGTCGAAGTGCAGTCAGTTTCTGCTATAATTAGCACCAACCGGGATGGAATGTATAGCAGCGGAGAGGAGCTGAAAGGGGTCAAGTCAAGTCAAAAACACTTTAACACAAGAAACACTTTGTGTGGGGGAAACTGTCAGCTGTGTGCGGTGTTTGAAGTGACATAAGTTCTTCAGTTGGTGCCCGGGGTGACGGTGTCCTTGGAATGCGCCTTGCGGGGTCGCTTTGGCCAGGTAGCTGTGGCGGATCACACGTCCAAAACAGAGAGACAGCTTGTGTTGTTTTACGGCTTTTGAAGACTCACAAATGACCACTCTTCTTTTTGTTGTTGTTGAGGACAGCACCACGTGCATTCTTATAGAAAACTGCAATCTATTAAATGGACTAAGTCATTCTCAGTGCCTACTCATTAGGATTACCACAGCTTGTATTGTGCCAGCCAGAATACGACCCAAAACTTTCTTAAAATCGATGGATTTGCAAACAGAGCTTCACGCTGATTGTGGTTGTTGTGTTTCTAGTAGAGAATGAATCAGTTGAAGGTTTGCTTAGTTCTATTTCTGCGCGAACTAAAGCCAAACGGTTCTCCTCCCTATTGTTCCTCAGCATTAGGATTGAGGTGATTGGGAATCGCAGCTAAACATCATTTTACAAGGCAGGGGGGGGGGGGGAGAGGGTCTTACCCGAAGAGGGTTCTGTACTTCCGACTCTGGCATTGCTTAAAATACGGAATGGAATCACTGGTGGTTTGGGTCCTGTCTTTGGATCATTGCATCTGTTCCCATTGTTCTCTTTGGTATAAAAGAATAAATAAATAAATTAATTAATAAAATAATAAAATAATAAATAGATTAATAAATAAATGAAATAATGTTTTCTTAAACAAGTTGAATTATTGTTTGTTTCTTTACTAACAAGTTCTTGTTTTTGTTGTTATTGTTTTTCTCGTTCTTCTTGTTATCATTGTCGTTGTTGTTGTTGTTGTTCATCTTCTTCTTCTTCTTCTTTTTCTTTTTCTTCTTCTTCTTCTTCTTCTTCTTCTTCTTCTTCTTCTTCTTCTTCTTCTTTTCTTCTTTTTTTTCTTCTTTTTCTTTTTCTTCTTCTTTTTGTTGTTGTTGTTGTTGTTGTTTCTTGTTCTTCTTGTTCTTCTTCTTCTTCTTCTTCTTCTTCTTCTTCTTCTTCTTCTTCTTCTTCTTCTTCTTCTTCTGCTTCTTCTTCTTCATGGTGACGTCATTTAACGTCACCATGTTCTCATATTTGATCTTTAATTATTGTGCCTTTTTGTTTGTTTTGTTTTGTTTTATTTTGTTTGTTTGTTTGTTGTTGTTGTCTTTTGTTTTTTTTTTGTTTTTTTTATTCAAATCAGAGTCATCATTGATTCTTATTTCTATTTTTGTTTCTGAATGAGTGCCTTTTTATAACATTACCTTAATATTGTATCTCTGTCTTATTTCTTACCTGTTGTTTGATACTTGGTATGGTTTCTTGCTCTTGGTATTTGAATCACTATAATTGTTGTTTAGTTGAGGCTATCTTTTTATCTTGATGTTATCCCTGAAAAGGGCGGGGACTGGATGTAAAAAAGCACACGAGTGCTTATCTATTATCCTCGAATAAAAGAATTTTGCCTTGCCTTGCCTTGCCTTGCCTTGTCTTCTTCTTCTTCTTCTTCTTCTTCTTCTTCTTCTTTCTTCTTCTTCTTCTTCTTCTTCTTCTTCTTCTTCTTTAATTCTCTTTCTTCGCAATTCTTCTTCGCAATTCTTCTTCGCAATTCATCTTCCATAGTCTTCTTTTTTTGCAATTCTTCTTCCTTCGCAATTATTCTTTTTCTTTTTCGTAATTCTTCTTTTTCGAAGTTTTTCTTCTTTTTCTTCTCAATTCTTCTCTTTTGCAAATCTTCTTCGAAGTTCTTCTTCGCAATTCTTCTCCTTTGCAATTCTTCGCAGTTCTTCTTCGCAATTCTTCTTCTTCTTCATAATTCTTCTTTGTGTCAATTCTTTTTCTTCGCAATTCTTCTTCTTCTACGTCGTCGTCGTCGTTGTCGTCGTCGTAGGCTCACACATCAACACTGGAGGCACTGACACATGCCGTGGTACACCGAAGACCCTTCAGGGTCCGAAGAGTTTGTTTTTTTTTCCTCATGGGCAGGTCAGTAGGTCAGATATCAGTCGTCAGGTTTTGGTGTATTGGAAAGGATCTGCTCCGCAGTCATGGGAGAAGAACTACAGGGGCAGTTGGCAGAATCACCAATGTGGAGCTTGGTGTAACATCACAGTGCTCATCAAATCCAGCATAACTCAATCACGGGTTCAGGACCCTTTGCTAAAAATCAGCCCCTTCCTTTTACCAAATCGAGTGTAGTTAGTCAGTTTCTGCTATAATTAGCACCAACCGGGATGGAATGTATAGCAGCGGAGAGGAGCTGAAAGTGGTCAAGTCAATCAAGGTCAAAAACACTTTAACACAAAAACACTTTTAAGTGGGGGGAAAACTGTCAGCTGTGTGCGGTGTTTGAAGTGACATAAGTTCTTCAGTTGGTGCCCGGGGCGACAGTATCCTTGGAATGTGCCTTGCGGGGTCGCTTTGACCAGATAGCTGTGGCGTATCACACGTCCAAACCAGAGATAGATGGCGGTTTTTTTTTACGGCTTTTGAAGATTCACAAATGACCAGTCTTCTTTTTGTTGTTGTTGAGGACAGCACCACGTGCACTTCTTATAGAAAACTGCAATCTATTAGTTGGACTAAGTCATTCTCAGTGTCTACTCATTAGGATTACCACAGCTTGTGTGTGCCGGCCAGAATACGACCCAAAACTTTCTTAAAATCGATGGATTTGCAAACAGAGCTTCACGCTGATTGTGGTTGTTGTTGTTTTCTAGTAGGAGAATGAATCAGTT
>CM060322.1:16796800-16799300 GCA_030674155.1 Stramonita haemastoma | reverse complement strand
TCTTGCCACTGTGGATTCTTTTGCGTATACTGTACGTGTGTTGTACACAGAACCCTGGTTTATGGTGTCATCTGAAAGACTTAGCAGTACCCAGACCGCCACTCAAGGTCTAGTGGATGGGAGAAAAAGTTCTGGCTCAAACGTGGATCGATCCCGCATTTCTCGCTTTCTATGCAGCTGGTTGCTTCTAGATCCCCAGTCCATCATTTTGTTTACTTAAGCTACACGAAGTATGTCACATAATCCACATTTGCTTCTGCAAGATATAGCGCTATATAAATTTCATGTATCCTTACCATTATTGTTGTTGTTGTTGTTGTTGTTGTTGTTGTTGTTGTTGTCGTCGTCGTTGTCATCATCATCATCATCATCATCATCATCATCATCATCATCATCATCATCATCATCATCATCATCATTATTATTATTATTATTATTATTATTATTATTATTATTATTATTATTATTATTATTATTATTATTATTATTATTATTTATTATTATTATTATTATTATTATTATTATTATTATTATTAAAGCCGGTGACAGTGTACCCAGTTCATCTATCATGTTTGCATCACCGGGTACGGTGTTTGTTGGGCCGATGCATCTAGTGACACCCACATGATCCTCCTTCTCCATTTCCTCCGGTCTTCGCTGATCCTGCTGACTTCATGGGTCCTAATACCACAAGATTTGGTCAATTTCCCAATGAGAAAACCTTATGGTGGCCTTTAATTTTTCTTCTTCTTGTTGCCACGGTCCTGCCTTGAAAGACAGTCTGTATGAGGTCTGTATTAGGCTCGTAGCGTATGGCCTGCATAGCTAGATGAATTAGCCAATGGGAAAAGCTGATAGTCTGGGTTCTTATCTCTTTGGTGCCACGGTTCTGCCCTGGAAGACAGTTTTATGTAGTCTGTATCGGGTTTGAAGCATATGGCTTGCATATATAGATTCTGCCCTGGAAGACAGTCTTTAAGTGGTCTGTATCAGGCTTGTAGCGTATGACCTGCATATCTTAACTTCTTTTTTATGGATTAAAGTTAGTAGTTTGCCGTTTGTTCCAAATTCGTTCATTATTCTTTCATCTGTCCTTCTAATGTTTCCAGCTAAACCTGAGCAGTTGTTTTTTTAAACAATACAACATATATCACACTTGCGTTACTTCTTTGTTCGTTGTGTTTTCTTTGTGTCCACGATTAACATCTATAAAATCAAGACAAACCGTACAAAACATTTTATTAGTTTTATTTTCAGTCGATAAGCCGTCCTCAACAAAAGTCCTTTGAAATAAACTAGGACCACTCAGAACAGCGGGAGATTTTACAGGCGAAAGAAAAGAGAAGATGGAGGGAGGTTGTAGAGGCATGAGAGGGGTGTACTACTTCACTCTAGTGAATTTCTGACTGTCCGTTTCCATAAGCAGGTTATTGCACAGTAGAACACTATATTATTTGGATGACGCACTCACTATTACAATCATCTATACAATGAACGCATGGACGCGTACACACATCTGTGTGTGCAATGACCTTTCTTCTTTTTTAAAATTTATTCAGGTGACTTTTGACATCCGTTCCTACCTGCACACAACGGCCTTCTCTTCTATAAAGCGGAACGGGCATCAACGTGTGCGCACGATGTTTTGCGTGTTTTTAAGATGGGACCTCGACTTATAGTCTTATCTGAAGGACTTTTACGGGGGAGTGGAGTCGGCACTGATGTTAACTCCAGAGGAAAAATTCTCGAACGAGATTTGAACCCAGGTCAGCAGATCACGAGTGCATCACTCTACATCAACAACTCCGACATCATATAGAACTACATGCTGTGTACTTTACATGTGAGCCCTCTAAACTATGCATAGAAACTCCCATACCTAAAACTAGTCGAGAAACGAATGTCATAAATAAGACAAGCAGGATATTTTATTGATAAGGGTGAAAGCCAGAAAACTTAATGGTGTGGGCATGCCGCAAGATCAACAGGAATAGCAAAAGCAATACTGCAAGGCATTGTCCAAGAAGGAAAAAAAAGAGGCAGACCAAGGAAGAGATTGGAGGACAACATCAGCGAATGGACAGGCCTAGAACTCAACAAAACTTTGAGAAAGGCAGAAAAGAAAGAGGAATGGAGGAAACTGGTTTTCAAGTCTTCATGGGTGCCCCCACTGTCGCCAGACTAAGGGACAATAGATAGATAGATAGATAGATAGATAGATAGATAGATAGATAGATAGATAGATAGATAGATAGATAGATAGATAGATAGATAGATAGATACATAGATACATAGATAGATAGATACATAGATAGACAGACAGACAGACAGACAGACAGACAGATAGATAGATAGATAGATAGATAGATAGATAGATAGATAGTTAGATAGATAGATAGATAGATAGATAGATAGATAGATAGATAGATAGATAGATAGACAAATAGATAGATAGACAGACAGACAGACAGACAGACAGATAGATAGACAGACAGACAGA
>CM060322.1:16789300-16791800 GCA_030674155.1 Stramonita haemastoma | reverse complement strand
TTAAAGCATTAACCACAGGAATCGGAAAAATAAAAGATATAGTGCACGTATTTATGTAAATGTAACTATATAACCTAATTTGTAACACACACACACTCTCTCTCTCTCTCTCTCTCTCTCTCTCTCTCTCTCTCTCTCTGTCTCTCTGTCTCTCTGTCTCTCTGTCTCTCTGTCTCTGTCTCTGTCTCTCTCTCTCTCTCTCTCTCTCTCTCTCTCTCTCTCTCTCTCTCTCTCTCTCTCTCTCTCTCTTTCAGCCCCCAGCCATTAAGGTGCTGCCACGCCACGGTCAGCCTATGCTGGAGTGAAGGCAAAGCATGTCAAGAGCTGAGGGATGCTAACATCATCACACTATACACAAATAAAGGTGACAGAAGCGATTGCAATAATTAGCGCGGCATATCCCTATTCAGCATCATTGGGAAAGTCTTTGCAGGAAAAGTATTGAAGATGCTCTATGTACTTGCAGAGCAAGTCTACTCTGAATAACAGTGCCGTTTCTGTGCCAAAAGATCCACTATAGACGTGATCTTCTCTCTCAAACAACTTAAAAAAAAACTATGGAGCAAAAGTAGCTTATCTTCGTTGCCTTCATAGACCTCGCAAAGGCTTTCGATCTGGTCAGTAGGGATGGCGTCTTCAAGGTCTTTCCCTAGATTGGATGTCCACCCAAACTTTTCAGCATCATCAGATTCCTACATGAAGACATGAAAGGTACCATCGTCTTTGATGGCTCAATATCAGCTGCCTTCAACATACAGAATGGAGTGAAGCATGGTTATGTCCTGATTCCCACCCTGTTTGAAAAGAACATTGTTGTGATGCTGAAACACGCCTTTGGTCCTGCTGCTGAAAGTAGCTACCTCAGAAAAAGTTCCGACGGAAAGGTCTTCAACCTCTTCAGTCTAAGAGCCAAGACTTAAGTCCAGCTGAGGTGCATGCGTGACTTTCTCTTTGCAGAGAACGCAGTAATAGCCGCCCACTCAGCTAAGGACCTACAGCAACTCATGACTCATTCAAGCGATGCCGGCCAAAACTTCGGGCCAAAGCTCGAAGAAAAACACAAGTCATGGGACAGGATATTGACTCTCCTCCAGCCATCAGCATCAATGACCATAAACTGGGTGTTGTCCATGACTTCCCGTACCTGGGCTCAACTATATCAGACACCCTCTCACTTGATGCAGATCAACACGCGCATCAGCGAAGCAGCTACCACCATGGCCAGACTGACAAAAGAAAGCATGGAACAACAGCAAGCTGACTGAGCACACAAAGATCCAGATCTACAGAGCTGAGCTGTGAGTAGCCTCCTTAAGACAGTGAGTCATGGACGTTACGTGTCCGACAAGAGCAGAGGCTCAATGCTTTTACATACGTTGCCTCCAACACATCTTGAACATCACCTGACAGAACAAGGTCCCAAACAACACCGTCTTAGAAAGAGCTGGACGCACCAGCATGTACACTCTGCTAAAACAGAGACGTATGCGCTCATGTTGTGCATATAGGCTACGGAAGGATCCCTAAAAACCTCCTCGATGGAAAACTTGTACAGAGAAAACATCCCACAGGCAGAACACAGCTGCGATTCAAAGACATGTGCAAGAGGGCCTTAAAAGCCATGAACATCGACTAGAACAACTGGGAAGCAACAGTCCCCGAACGGACAGCCCGGAGACAAACCGTGCAGAAAGGTCTCTCCAAGTTCAACGAGACACTAGCTCAGCAGCATAATGCAAAGGAAACAAGGAGAAAAGGTGTATCCTAGGCAGAGAGACCGGCGTCAGTTTTCATCTGTGCCCTTGACATAGCGACTGTCATTCCCCTGTTGGACTGGCCAGCCACAATAGACCCTGTATCATAAACACATCAAGCGCAACTGCATTGTCATCCGAGACTGAAAGCTGCTAACACACCTTATCTCAGTGTGTGTGTGTGTGTGTGTGTGTGTGTGTGTGTGTGTGTGTGTGTGTGTGTGTGTGTGTGTGTGTGTGTGTGTGTGTGTGTGTGTTTTCTTTAATTTAACGTCTTTTCACATTACGTGATATTAAGAAAAATAAATTGTGTGTACGTGCGTGTGTGCGTGCGTGTGTGCTCGCTCGTGTGTGCGCGCATGTGTATTTATGTGTGGATTTGTATGTGTGTGTATTTGTGTGTCTTCATAAGTATCATGTACACTTCAACTAGGAAAGTATACACAGTTCAGGCATTAAAAATGTTCTAACATGTCAAAACAACAACAACAACAACAACAGCAAACAAAGAAATAAGACCACCCTCCCCCCCAAAAAGAATTATATATACATATATATAATTATATATATATATATATATATATATATATATATATATATATATCTATATCTAATTATACATACCTACATACATACCTACCTACATACCTACCTACATACATACATCCATACATACATACATCCATACATACATACATACATATATATATATATATATATATATATATACATATATATATATATAT
>CM060322.1:16781800-16784300 GCA_030674155.1 Stramonita haemastoma | reverse complement strand
TTTTTGTTTTCTTTTAAAAGAAAACTATATGGTTCAGATGGAAATAGGTTAGCGACAATTAGCAATTTAGTAATCATCTACGTCATCTTCTCTGCTTCTTTAAAGCGTACGTTTGTATACACTTGTATGTGCCTGTATTACTCCATGCATTCATGGTATAATTATGTACATGCAAATACACACATACCTGTATACATTTAGATATGCACATCATTATGTATGTACGCAGGCATGCGAGCACACACACGCACACACACAGACACACACACATACATATACACACACAGATATACAGACACACACACGCGCGCGCACGCACGTGTGTACACACACGCACGCACGCACGCACGCACACACACACACACACACAAACATAAAACATACACATACACATACAAGGATACACACACTGAATAAATGAATAAATGGAGTGATAAATAAAATACATGTATAAAATAAATAATGCTGATGCTCTTAATATTGATGTGTATGTGATACGCGTTTCTTTCTTTTTTGGGATAAACATGATTTCAAAGCAAAAAAGAATCCTATACACATCAAACATTCTTATTCAGTGGTGTGTGTGTGTGTGTGTGTGTGTGTGTGTGTGTGTGTGTGTGTGTGTGTGTGTGTGTGTGTGTGTGTGTGTGTGTGTGTGCATGTGTGTGTGCGTGCGCGTGTGCGTGTTTGTGTGTGCATGTGCGCGTTTGTGCGTGCGTGTGTGTGTGTGCCTGCGTGCGTGCCTGCGTGTGTGCCTGCACGCACGCGCTTGTGTGTGCGTGTGTGTGTGTACGGTCTATCAGTGATTCCCACGTGTCACAAGGGAGTCAAGAGTTACATAGTATGGATGCCTCTCCAGGGGTTAGATGAAGCTGGGGGTGGGGGTGGGGGGGGAGTGGAACATGCAACACTGATACCTCAACAACATGAAATTGATGCTGGTCAGTTTGCCATAGCCAACCGGGTCAGACTGACAGACAGATAGTCATTGATTATTCAGAACTTTCAAACGAGATGGCAGCACTTTGCATGATCAAAAGCTGGCTGAAAGTATGGATTAGATGCCGTAATACTGACATCCAATGACTTATCTATTGCTCAGTGACATTAGTAAAACGGGGTGATAGGGGTGGGAGGGGGAGTTGTGTTGTTGGTGTTGCTGTGTTGTTTTGTTGTTGATGTTGTTTTTAATGCTGTTGTTGTTATTTTGTTACTGATGTTGTTGTTTCTGGTGTTGTTGATGTTGGGTTGATGTTGTTAATGTTGTTGTTGTTGTTACTCTTGTTCAAGCTTCACGATCTCGGAGTCACCAAGAATATAAAATTAGTTTTATGGTCGAAAACTTTTTTCATCCACCTGGAAACCATTGCACACACTGCATGCGAAGTTTGCGTGTCTACCCATCTATCTATCTATCTAGCCTGTTGTCTGGCGAACGTGGGGGCACCCCCCCCCCCCCCACGAAGACTTGACAACCAGTTCCCCCCATTCCTCTCTCTGTTCTGCTTTTCTCAGGGTTTTGTTTGAGTTCTAGGCCTGTGCAATCGCTGATGTCATTCTCCTATCTCTCCCTTGGTCTGCCTCGTTTCTTCCTCCCTGGACAGTACCTTGCAGTATTGTCTTTTCAAGTCCTTTTGATCTTGTGATATGCATATACCATTTAAGTTTACGCATCTTTACAATTGTTAGAACATTTTCGTAGGGCCCACTGCTTTGCTGGAGTCTGTTATGCACTTCTTCGTTGCTTATGTGGTCTTTGTAGGAGATGCCAAATTTGCGTGTATGGATGTTTTCGTCTAAAGTGCCTTGCCATGTATGCAGCTGTGTTTCTCTTTCAGAGAATGGGAAGAATATAAAAAGATAATTATATAATTATGCACATAGATAATGAAATTGGAAGTGTGAAGAATAAAACCGAAACAGCAAAACAGCCTGGCTGTGTACCATGTACAGATTGTAGGGAGTTCTGTGTCGTGACAACTGTGTCTGTGTGCTTAGAGGAACGTGGGTCTGATTTCTTATCGTGCCCCTATGTTTGGCATTACATTACTATCAGTATAAATTGAGAGGCTAAGGATGAAGAAATAGGTATGTGGGGGGTAGGGAGGAGGGGTGTGTGTGTGTAGGTGGGGGTGGAAGTGGGGGTTATCTATGTGTATACGTGTGTTTGTGTGTGTGTGTGTGTGTGCGCACACGCATTCGCGTGTGTATATGTGTGTGTGTGTGTGTGTGTGTGTGTGTGTGTGTGTGTGTGTGTTCTGTGTCTGTGTCTGTGTTTGTGTCTGTGTCTGTGTGCCCGTGTCTGTGTGTCTGTGTGTTTGTATATCTGTGTGTTTGTGTGTGTCTGTGTATAAGTGTAAAACAACTCAACTCTCACTCACAGTGAACATGATAGTCTGATATTACAAATACTGATATGACATTAAACAAACCAGCGTAACTTTACTTAATACAGGGGCAGAAGGAGTCTACAAGTCAGTCTTATCCCTGACAGCATGGG
>CM060322.1:16769300-16771800 GCA_030674155.1 Stramonita haemastoma | reverse complement strand
CCACATAGTACATTGATTGTCTGTTTGTTTGTTTGTTTGTGTGTGAGCGCGTGCACATGCGTGTGTGTTTGCGTATCGTGTGTGTGTGTGTGTGTGTGCGCGTGCGCACGTGCGTGTATGTGTTTGTGTATTATTTTCTTTAACTTTTTCTAGATGCATTCTTGGCGATAAACAAGGAAATACAAAACACAGTTGGGTTTTTTAAAATTAAAAAAATGACCAAAACAACAAAAAAGAAATGATGAAAAACATTTAATCATTCTACCAGTGGAGCCGAGAAAATTTCTAGCTCATTTAACATCATGGAAAAATGTCATGGTGCGCTTTTTTGTTTTGTTTTCTTTCTCTTTCACGCTTGTTTTAAAGTATTTACACTTTCACCATTGCAACAACATAGCGCAGAAGCCCCATTAAAAAAACAACAACCTGGTTTTCCAAACCCAGCACATAGCAAGTGCAACATAACTCGTAAACACTTCGTAGAGCAGACGACCAAACGGCAATAGTGTAATAGTTAAAATTAGTCTGTCCCGAGTCTAAGGCTTATCAGGCCGGTGCTTATCCCGGTTTCTGTGGCGTTAAGCGACTGAGAGTCATAGACTCCCCCCTGGATAGGACGCCAGTCTATCGCAGGGTTAACCCCCAACACAAGGTTGGTACCCCTTTTACACCTGGTGGGGTGAGAAAATAGCCGTAAAGTGCCTTTTCCAAGGGCACAACGCCAAAGCTGAAAGCTGGGATCGAACCCGCAACCTTTAGATTACGAGTCCAACGCCATAACCACTAGACTACAGCGGCGGCTAAAGTGCAATAGATCAATGACAAAAGAGCCCCATTCAGCAATCAATCGGTAGCGTTAATGGTATATTTTCAATATGATAGGTCACACTGGTTCATAGCTTCAAAACGGAGGTATTTTGAACGGGGGATATTACAGAGTGCAAGCATACGCAGAGACACAGACAGGCAGTCATACACGGGTAGACAGACACAGACACACAGACATAAACACTCACTCCCTCCTTCCACATACAGATGCAAACAGAGACAAACACACACACACACACACACCCCACACACACCACACACACACACACACACAACACACACACACACACACACACATACATACATACATACATACATACATACATACATACATACATACATACATACATACATACATACAGACATACAGACAGACAGACAGACAGACAGACAGACAGACAGACAGACATACACACATATACACATACATACATACCATACATACATACATACATACATACATACATACATACATACATACATACATACATACATACATACCTACAGACAGACAGACAGACAGACAGACAGACACACAAACACGCGTGCGCACGCACGCAAACACACACACGCACAACACACACACACACACACACACACACACACACACACACACACACACACACACACACCACACACACACACACACAAAACACACAGTGTGGATTTGCTCAAACATGGATGACAAAATTTACAAAACCACATATAAACGGGGACTGGATGCAAAAAAGAACATGAATGCTTTTTCCATTATCCTCGAAATAAAATATTTAACAAAAAATAAAGATTAAATCAAACAAACACTCTAAACCTCACTCTATTTGGACTTTATCGACAGGAAAATCCTCCTAGTGTTTCGTAAAAGGTTTTAAATGACTAAGGTCAACAAGCAGGGATACCACAATGGTCAGAGGCGCTCATTTTCCCCCCAGCCAGTGTTAAGTAGCATCGAGCCTGGTTGCTATGGATGGGTGACGGTTTGCTCGTCTTGACTACAGTACAGTTCCGCCAGTTCACCCAGCTGTAAATGGTTACCTGCCCTCCTTAGGGTCAGGGAAAGGAAAGCAGCGAGGGAGAGGAGATGGGCGCCGCCCTCAACATGCTAGCCTTTAGAGAAGTTGAAGTCTCTGACGCCTCGCTCCCCTACGATCACACATGTTATGGGACACCTTTACCTATTTTACCTTTTTAGGTCAACAAATGCGGTACTGAAATGTTTGTTGTCTTCCAGCAGATGAGTATCTGGTGGAGATGATAAGGAACCAAAAGAGGGACGGAGAGGGAAGGAGGGTGAGTTAAGTGCTACGGTAAAGTTTAAAATGTTCTGAAAGAGTAGTCATGTGTTTAGTACAAGTTTTGTATCTGTTATGTGTGCTAATATTCCATTTGCCGGAAATCAAGTTTCTAGATGCTGTCTCTGTCTCTCTCTGTCTCTGTTTCTATCTCAGTTTCTCTGTCTCTGTCTCTCTGTCGCTTTCGTTTGCTCTCTGTCTCTGTCCCCTGTTTCTGCATCTCTCTCTCTGTCTCTGTCTTTCTGTCTGCCTGTCTGTCTGTCTGTCTGTCTGTCTCTCTCTCTATCTCTCTCTCTCTTCTTTCTTTCTTTCTTTCTTTCTTTTCTTTCTTTCTTTTTCTTTCTTTTTTTCTTTTTCTTTCTTTCTTTCTTTCTTTCTTT
>CM060322.1:16761795-16764295 GCA_030674155.1 Stramonita haemastoma | reverse complement strand
AAAGAATATTGCAGGCTCTCTCATGTTACTACAAATTTGTTACGGATAACTAGCAAAGCTGCAAGTATTCCAAATCGATATAGCAGACTATCTCATGTTATCACACTTTCTTGCTGCGAATAACTAACTAAGCTGCCAGTGTTCCAAATAATTATCTCCAAACAAATTTTAGTTTCCTCACGAATTTTGAAAACTAAAAGTTACTTCTATCGGCAGGTTCCATATCCTGCATAAGTTACTAGGCTTAAGAGGGACATACAAAGCCTCAGAAAGGTTATTTGATTCTCTTAGACAAGTAAATGTAAACACAGCTACAGAAAATGTTTTCAGAGCAGGGAAATCCCCAGTCGGTATGTGGCTACCTTTCCCCACATACATTCGTATATCAAAATCTCATCACAGAACTCTAACCCAGGGGCAAAAAAGAAAAAAAAAGAAATAAGTTTGAGAATGGCCTTAACATTGTATAAACATTTTTTTCTCTCAAGCAGAGAGGAATACTGTACTTGTGAAAAAAGTTTTAAGTGTTTTGCTGTAAAGAAAAGCAGAAATTTTCTAACCTGAGGATTTTTTTTAGGAGCATGTGGCCTCTTGAGTTTGCTTTGAACAGGCAGGTAGACAGGTCTGTAGTCGCATGCCCCCAGTAAGTCACTAACGCCACTGGAGTTGACTGTAACTCTTCTGGTTCATAAGATACCTGGTGAAACAGAGGTCAGTTACAAATTTTAAATGGATGAAAACATGAAATTGGAGCAAAATGATAATTTTATAAAGAAATAGAGAATAAACTTGACCAGCCACCATGGTGTAATAAGTAAGACTTTGGACTTGCGGCTGATAGGTCATGGATTCTAATCCATTAAGAGAGTTATTTTCTGTTTTAACTAAGATAACTATACTTACAGCAAAACTGTTGTGAGTTTAATAGGAAGACTGGGGGCAAAGAATTCAGCATCAAGTACATTTCCGAAGCAATTATGAGAATAGTATTCTTATCGTCCTTTCTTCAATTGAAATTGAAAATGGGTAGTAACAATGGGCAAACTACTAGCAAAGTCGTAAACAGAAAGACAGGACTGAGAGGAGTTTAAGGTCAGATATAGGAGACAATAATGGAAGAGAAAGATACATTACCTTATCTCCCCTCGATAAACTCGGGTCACGATGGCTGCACTCACACACGTCAGGTCACTGGCACTTGATTCCTGCCCCAGAGGTCCTGAAAGCAGAATATTATCAGTAGACTGAAAACCACAACTCTTATTGACATATATTATTACAATGATTAATTAATTAATTAATTAATTAATTAATTAATCTATTTATCTATTTATTTACTTGTTCTGATACTATGGGGATGAGAGAATAAACACATTTTACATCCGGTCCCTGTGTGCAAGCAAATTTGGGAATTTTGTCATCTGTTTCCACCGGTACATCCATTCTTCTCTTCCATTCTTCTCTTCCGAAAGGCAACCTGTTTGCAAAATACTCTATGAACATATGCATGCGAGGCCTGTCTTCCAAAGAAATGGTTTAATTTCATCATTTCATTACTTCTTCCTACTTCATTCCATATGCTTCTTTAGCAAACCTTTCACCCATACCAATTCAGTCATATTTATATACAACTAGTTTATGGTGCCAAACAAACACATGCTAATGAGCTATGAAATTATTTTGAAAAAAATATATACAATTTCAGTTTATTCTTTTTGAAATTTGCAAAGAGCCATTTCTTTCTCTCTTTCTTTTTTCTTTTAATCTCTAAATCAACTATATGGAATGAGAATTAATTTATTTTTTAACATCCAGTCCCAGTCAACACAATTATGATACTCTCGATTCCAGATACACATGCTGCCATATCCACAGCAAACAAACATTACAAGCGCTTTAAAAGCAAAGGACATATACGATTAATGATTTAAGATGTAAACTTTGCTCTGTTCAACAGGTTTAAAGTTCGGAAAAAAAATACAATACAGTCGTCTAACTTATCTAGCTGTACAGTTAATGTAGGGTACTTACAGGTAACAGAACTTGACAAAGGATGGTAGATTCCCCTGCATTCCCCCAGACCAGATCTTGATATCCCCGATTCCTTCTGGACAGGACTTGGCACAGTAGATCCCCCCAGTTCCTACTGCAGAGCTGACTTCCAGATGACCCACATGATGACTCACCAGGCTAGAACCGTGCAGAATATAGGATGGGAAGAAGTGATTTAAGAAGTGCATACAATTGTGAGGGGTGACAGAGTCCCAGCCCTCATGGCTACTGTCTCAATGCCTCTGTACTTGATGTTTTAGTACAACCCCTCTCTATGGGCACTGTCTCAAAAAGAGCGTAGGTGGTGGGGTTTTCGGACACCCCGTCATGACCACTGTTTCAATGAGGGTAGGGCGGTATTTGCCGACACCCCCCACCCATTCGTTCATGGCCATTGTCTCATAGAGAGGGTAGGTGGTATTCTTTCTAAAGTTTATTGTAATACTGA
>CM060322.1:16754295-16759295 GCA_030674155.1 Stramonita haemastoma | reverse complement strand
CTTCCTCCCCCCACTTCCTAGAGTTCTGACATTCTCCAATGGTCAGATTTTGCATATGCGTGTGTGTGTATATGTGTGCGTGCGTGTGCGTGCTTTTATTTTTGTTTTTATTTTATTTTTTTTTCGAGGATAATGAAATAACTCATGTACTTTTTTTTACATCCAGTCCCCGTGTGTATGCAGTTTTGTCAATTTTGTCATTTATTTCCACATGCATAAAGTGGCCTACTTTTCCGAAAAGGTGTGTGTGTGTGTGTGTGCGTGCGTGCGTGCGTGTGTGTGCGTGCAAGCGTTCGTGTGTGTGCGCGCACGCGTATGAGATTTATATGTATGCAGGGTGCAGGCATGTGCGTCGTGTGCCTACCTACTTGTAAGTAAGCATACCAATTTACACAAGACACAGACACGATACCAAACATTTTAAAATCAATATAAAAAAGAGTAAATAACATATCGTACTCACAATTACATGATGGCTGAAGTCGTACCACACCACAGCATCAGCCATGACACCCACAGCTTCAAGAAGCTTGTCCGTCTGAAATGTTGCTAGTACCGCGTTCCTGCAGTTCTTGATTTTGGACAGTGCCTGGCTCAGTCTCTTCACTGCTTCACTAAAGGCTGCTATACACCAAGGGTCCGCCAAATCACTGTAGACATTCTTGACCACTGGAGTGGATAAGGTTAGACCCTCTTCTATTAGTGTCTTATGTATACTATAGTGGTCAATGGCTACGACACATGTTCTGTGGTCTGGTTGCGAGTCTTTTCTGGGGCATTGTGGTCTTCAATTTTACATCTTTTCACAAAAGTGATATTAGACAAATATTTGTGTAAGATATTAGGGCACTGTTTTGTAGAGCCTATGCAAGAGTTTCGGTCATACAATTTAGATGGTTGTGGCCTATCCTTAGCCTGAATATAAAGACCCGCTCTCGTTACTTCAGTAGGGGATAGGAGTCTGGCTTGTTGTGGTATGGATCCTATTGTAGTCATGTGCTTGGCCTTGATGATGGTAGACCTATCACACCCACAGTATTGCCTTGTAAGTTCCTTTCCCAGGCAGTCAACAGTCTCATTGCCAAACACGTTGAGGTGGGGGGGAAGGGATCCACTATAGGACGAGTATGACTCCGTACAGTAGGGAGAAAGAGTGAACAACAATCAGGGTGTGTGGAATGCTGTTGCTGCTGCTGTTTAGATTTCTGCCACAGATTGGTAGTTTGCGGGGTCGTGGCCAGTGAGCTGCTATCTCTGTTGGACTGTAAGGCTTGCCGGAGGAGGAGCGTGGGGAACAGAGTGGAGGAAGCTGGTTGCAAAATCTTCAGTGGTACCCTCACGGTCCGTGGGACTCCGAGACAGGTGAAGGTGAAGGTAAGGTTTGCAGGATGGACAGGGATTTGGTAAAAAAAAAAAAAATTCTGGGAAGTACACACACTGATCATGGTGTTGTGGGTTGTTGTTGCTGCTGGTGGTGTTTGGGACTTCAGTTACAGATTTGTAGTTTGGGGGGTAGCGGCCAGTAAGGGAGTTTGATTGTGATCTGCTCTACCTTCCAGGTACTACTCGATGTCTCTTCAAGGCAGGTGGGGTTCTTCCTCTAGATGTCTTCAAGGCAGGTGGGGTTCTTCCTCTAGATGTCTCTTCGAAGCAGGTGGGGTTCTTCCTCTAGATGTCTTCAAAGCAGGTGGGGTTCTTCCTCTAAATGTCTTCAAGGCAGGTGGGGTTCTTCCTCTAGATGTCTTCAAGGCAGGTGGGTTTGTTCCTCTAGATGTCTTCAAGGCAGGTGGGGTTCTTCCTCTAAATGTGTTCAAGGCAGGTGGGTTTGTTCCTCTAGATGTCTTCAAGGCAGGTGGGTTTGTTCCTCTAGATGTCTTCAAGGCAGGTGGGATTGTTCCTCTAGATGTCTTCAAGGCAGGTGGGATTGTTCTTCTAGATGTCTCTTCAAAGCAGGTGGGGTTCTTCCTCTAGATGTTTCTTCGAGGTAGGTGGGTTATTCTTCCACAGGCAAAGGCTTGCCCCTTGATGCACATGGTGGTGGTCTTCTGTTCTTTGGTTGAGAGGTTGAAGATAGGTGTGAGTGCTGTCATCTTTCTGGCGTGTTCCTGTGAACATGTTAAGCCTTTGATTAGCTTTGTTTTCTACTTAATTCTATATGTAGCTCAGCGTTGTGTATTATGCTTTATATTTATTGTACCTTATTTCTGCTTTGCGAGAGAGAGAGAGAGAGAGAGAGAGAGAGAGAGAGGAGAGAGAGAGAGAGAGAGAGAGAGAGAGAGAGAGAGAGAGAGACAGAGACAGAGACAGAGACAGAGACAGAGACAGAGAGAGAGACAGAGACAGAGACAGAGACAGAGAGCGAGCGAGCGAGCGAGCGAGCGCGAGAATTAGAGAAAGAGAGTGAAAGAGAGAGACAGAGACAGAGACAGGGACAGAGAGAGAGAGAGAGAGAGAGAGAGAGAGAGAGAGAGAGAGAGAGTGAGAGAGAGAGAGAGAGGAGAGAGAGAGAGAGAGAGAGAGAGAGGTGTGTGTGTGTGTGTGTGTGTTTGTGTGTGAGCAACTGTGTGTGCGTAGGTGTGTGCGTGTGTATATGTGTGTATGTGTGTGTGTGCGTGCGTGCGTGCGCGCACATTCATAAGTGTACACGTGCAATTGCGCAATTAAGTATGTGCCTTTTTTTGGCTTTAGGAGGGAGCATTGCACTAATGTATAAATGTGTAAAGTGTGTTTGCGTGCGTGCATTAGTGCTAATCAACATTATTAATGTGTAATGTTTAAAAATGCATCATATTTAAACAAGAGATCTGCTAAGATAAAATCAACTATGAATTTGTTTTTGGCAGTGAATAGATCTAGGAGCAGGCTGAAAACATGGAATCACCATTTTCAATAACGCGACAAAGACACATTCTACTTTACTATCACTACAATGACAGGCCTTATATTCAAATATAGTACAAAAAGTACTAATAGCTATTTGAGGGTAAGATAATTGTGCTTAGAGCGTTCAACTTCTGATCTAATGGTGTGGGTTTGAGCAACCGCTGAGACACTCACCCGTTCGGAGATTTTACTCCAGAAGTAGCATGTAGGTACTAGTTCCACTTCCCTTAAAAGTCCTTTGGATGAGATCGCAAACTATGGACCTATGAACGAACTCATGATGAACATCTTGTGCACACTTTAAACCCCCCGCTCCTTTTTTAATTTAAATAAAATGTTAACCCATTGTGTAACAGTAGAAATTGATTATTTATATTCTAAAAACAATGTATAACAGTGTGTTGAGACATGACCCCTTAAATCAGAATGTGGTTACATCATTTCATTATATTTTCCTGCAATATTTTTAGACGGTGATGTAAACTCGAAGGGCCCCATGTCTGACTTTGCAGAATTAAACTGTGCACCGGTTAAAGTCCATCCCATCTTTCACTGAGAAATGGGACGGGACTGGACAATGGCATGGAAGGTATGAAACATTTCCTTATGTTTGTCTTGCCAAAAACACATACTTGAAGAATTACAGCGCAATGCCCCAATGGCGTCTAAAAAGTATCAAAAGTAGCAGTTAAATCACACGCCAGTAGAGCCATGTGGAACTCCTACCCCCACCGTGATATAAAACTAATGAATTTTCTTTTAGACAAATCTTTAATAATTTTATATATTCTTATAATGTTTTCATCGAAAATATGTTAACTATTCACAAAATAACAAACTTAAGACAGCCGAATAAACAAAGCTAAAAACACTGACCAGAAGCCTCAAGTTCACAGAGCAGTATGACGGCGGGCGGGGACGATAGTCTTGTCAGGATGTCACACTGGAAATTCTATCTTCCGCTGCTTCTCTTTCTTCATTCCTCAAGGAGTCCTTGGAGCACAGTGCTGAATATCTGAGGCTGCATCTTCCGGTCATTTTGAACCCCGTCCCCCAGGTATAGGGTATATGCTAGCCATTTTCCCAGATTATGTAGCCCACCCGATGCTGATATCTTGAATAGTTTGATCTTCTGAGAGCACATAAATACAACAACGCTTGTCTTCCTTCGTCATCAAAAAAGTGAAGGTCGGTTTCCCGCAACGCAGTGCTCAACCCTGTGTGAATAAAAAAGGAGTTATTTTCACGTGCATCATGAAAGCTTGTTGACACAAGAGTTACCCTCTCTCTCTCTCTCTCTCTCTCTCTCTCTCTCTCTCTCTTCTCCTCTCTCTCTCTCCTCTCTCTCTCTCTCTCTCTCTCTACTCTCTCTCTCTCTTGTGTCTCTCTCTCTCTTTTCTGTCTCTCTGTCTCTGTCTCTGTCTCTGTCTCTCTCTCTCTCTGTCTCTCTTTTTCTCTTCTCTCTGTCCCCTCTCTCATTTTATTCACATGTGTGGGTGTGTGGATTCTCCACACACCCACACATGTGAATGAATGAGTGTTGGTTCTTTTGTTGTAAGGGGTTTTTTGTTGTTGTTGTTTTGGCACTTTTTTTTTCTTTTCCCTTATGACTTACCAGTGAAATGTGTGCGTATCAATCAAAAAAGGGGAATACTCCAAAGCAGACTGCAGGGACAATATTCCAAATTATAACAAATTGATAGACACTGCGACATAATTCAAAAGCGATTCTGGTGTGGTGAAAAGAACTGATCGTATGGGCGTAACATTCTGTTATATCGTTATTCAGCCATTAAAGACAGTGCCATCACACTCCAAGTGACAGACTAAAGACCCTAACGACCAAAGTTTTTCTTTTTCCCCGGCCTACAGTGGATCAGTGATCTGCCCTCTGCACTGGCCAAAACAACTTACGCGTTTTCTATCACACATCCAAAGGGATCACTGTGACTTTGTATTTTAGACTTCAACGAACGCTGGTACTCTTCTGTGTTTAAGGCAAAGACTGTCGACTATGGGACACAGAAGAGTCGAACAGCTTAAGCACTGTGTTTCAAAATTTCAGAAAAAGGTATCAGCACCTGACGTCCGCATAATGGATTCACTGGTTCCCAGCT
>CM060322.1:16744349-16749349 GCA_030674155.1 Stramonita haemastoma | reverse complement strand
CTGTCTGTCTGTCTGTCTGTCTGTCTGTCTGTCTGTCTGTCTGTCTGTCTGTCTGTCTGTCTGTCTGTCTGTCTGTCTGTCTGTCTGTCTGTCTGTCTCTCTCTCTCTCTCTCTCTCTCTCTCTCTCTCTCTCTCTCTCCTCTCTCTCTCTCTCTCTCTCTCTCTCTCTCTCTCTTCTCTCTCTCTCTCTCTCTCTCTCTCTCTCCCCCCCCTCTGTGCGCAATGTGAGTGCGTGCGCGAGCAGGAATATATTTTTCGTGTGTGGCGTGCGCGCTCGCGCTCGCGCGTTGGTGTTTACTGCAGACAATACGGATGCGCCTTGGTATGATATTAACTTTTGGAGTGGATCGATTCCGGTATTGTGTCCTCAGAACTATTTGCAATACTAGCAGCTGTTGTTGTTGTTGCAACTTTCGTCATTAATTTTACTAACTATGGTTTTGGGTTGGTTCGAAGGACTTGGTTACTTAAGGGGTTGGACAAAATGAGTGTATGTGAGTGAGTGTGTGGATTTATTTATTCTTATTTATTTATTTAGTTAGTTAGTTTTTTTTATTTATCGATTTATTTACTTGTTTCTTTCTTTCTTTCTTTCTTTTTGTTTATATCGAGGATAATAAATTGGAATGGATGAGTAAGTCAGTGAGTCAGACAGTCAGTCAGTGAGTCAGTCAGTCAGTCAGTTAGTCAAGGATCCAGTCAGTGAGTGAATAAAATATCTATTGATTGATTTGCTAAACAATTTACTGATTAAAATGTCTTGTTTATGGGAGTTAGCGTTAATACTGGCGTAGCCATATTAAAACTGGGAAATATTCTAACTAGAGTTTTAAAATGTAACCTAAACACTTGAACACACGCACGTAAGTACGCACGCACACACGCCCCCCACCCCCTCCCCCTCGACCTTACACACATACTCACGCACGCACACACACTTACACACACACACATATGCGCGCGCGCGCACATACGCACATACGCACACATGCACGCACAGTGCTAAACCTTTTGTCTTGTTTTTTTTGTTGTGAATTATCTATTAGTTCGTTTCGATCGGTTTTTATTTGTTTGTTTAGTATTTTTCCTTTTTAGTTTCTTTTGTTCAATTATTTTTTAATTTTTAATTTCTGTTTATCTTCTTTCTTTTTATTTTTTCCCTCTGTCTCTCTTTTGTGCTTGGCCGTCTTTATTTTGCCATTTCTTATCTTTCTTCTCATCTTTCTTACGTTGTTTTCGTTTTTTCCTTCCTTTCGTTTTTTTTTTTCTTTCCTTTCTTCTCTTCTTCCTTCTCTCCCTCACTCTCTCTCCTCTTCTCTCTCCCTCTCTCCTCTCTCTCCCTCTCTCTCTCTCTTCTCTCTCTCTGTCTCTCTTCTGTCTCTCTCTCTCTCTCTCTCTCTCTCTCTCTCTCTCTCTCTCTCTCTCTCTCTCTCTCTCTCTCTCTCTCTCTCTTCTCTCTCTCTCTTCTCTCTCTCTCTCTGTCTCTCTCTCTGTCTCTCTGTCTCTCTGTCTCTCTGTCTCTCTGTCTCTCTGTCTCTCTGTCTGTCTGTCTGTCTGTCTGTCTGTCTGTCTGTCTGTCTGTCTGTCTCTCTCTCTCTCTCTCTCTCTCTCTCTCTTCTCTCTCTCTCTCTCTCTCTCTGTCTCTCTCTGTCTCTCTGTCTCTCTGTCTCTCTGTCTCTCTGTCTCTCTGTCTCTCTCTCTCTCTCTCTCTCTCTCTCCTCTCTCTCTCTCTCTCTCTCTCTCCCCTCTTCCTTTCTTTCTTTTTTTTCTTCTTTTATTATTTTGGTCTTTTGTTTTTGATTTTGTAATCTCTTTTCCATGTTTCTGGAATATGCTCTTTTGCCTTTGAGAGCAGTTTCCCTGCGCGCACGCACACACACCACACACACACACACACAACACCACACACACACACACACACACAAACCTACACTACAACACACAACACACACACATACACACACTGCACGCACCACGACACAACACACACAACACACACACACACCACACACACACACACACTGACAACACACAACACACACACACACACTGAAAAACACACACACACAAACACACACACACTGAAACACACACAAACACACACACACACACACACACACACACACACACACACACACACACACACACACACACACACACACACACACACACACACACACACACACAACACAACGCAAGTTGACAATAATGCATTTGCTTGTAACATAAATATATCAGGCTAAAAAATAGCTAAAGTTGCTGGTCACCTCTCTCAGTTTATGACCTGCATTTTTTTTTCACAAAGACCTCCAAAAAAGGCTTAACAAAATAAAAGACACAACACAGTTCGACATCTGAAGGGATAAGAACCTCATCAGCTTTTTTCGCTTTCATGGTAGCTGTGTGGGCTAGATGAGAAATTGACGCGCACGTGGCTATTATTTCTCGGTACCCTGCGCGCCACATAGGCAGCCGTATTCAGCCTTCAGAAGATTCTAAATTCTATTCTTTAATTCTATGCTAAGAGCTTGTCATGAATATATAAACAATACCAACGTAAAATTTCAAAGCAAAGAAATTTTACGTCACTCGACTCGGATTTTGAGGTTCACCTTTGGTGAGATTTTACGTATGCGACCGTTTTTAACACACCTTTAAGGCAGCTGCATTCCGACTTCCAGGATGGTGTTGTTCAATTACGACACCTGAGTACAATCAGGGTTTTGTTTCTGATTTGTAATCCGTTTTTTTCCCGGCCCAAACTGTTGTTTTCTAGACATAGAAAATGAGCACGTTTTGGAGTGTGTGAGATTTGAAATGATTTTCACTTCCTCCTTTAGTTTTGAAGGGTGTTTAGTTAAGGCACTGCGTGGAACCTTTTCAGGCAATGTATTTTAGGCAAGTTGAATCTGGAAAGAACCCAGCGTTCTCCCCAAAGCGTAATGTTTAAGTACGTTTGTTTTCCCCCCGTACAAACAGCGACACCAAGTGTGTAAGTGTGTGTGGATGTGTATGATCGTTCGTGCAAGTATATGCGTACGTGTGTGTGCGTGCGTGTATGTGTGTGTGTGTGCGTGCGTGCGTGCATGTGTATGTATGCATGCGTGTATGTGTATGTGTGTGTGTGTGAAGTTGTGTGTATCAGTGCATGCGTTCAAATATGGCGTCAATGCGTCTGTATGTGTGTTACTCCTGTGTATATGAGTGCATTACATGTGTATTATTACTCTTCTGTGACTCATTAGATAATCAATTGAGTACTACACGATGGACTGAGATGGTCTACAAACTCACATCCCCTCTTCCCCCCCCCCCCCCCCCCCACGGTCCCCCATTTTTTTTTCTATTTTATCTTACAATGTCATTCTGTATTTACTGGGAGCTCGATAAGTTTACGGTTAGAAAATAAGTTTATCATCTCGTAATCTGACTAGTTGGCTCAGAGCTTACAAAACGGACTATTTAAGAATGGCAGGTTTTCTTCATGTCTTCTTAACACGATAGTCAAACCACTTTGTATTAGACAAAGAAATCGCTGAAAAAACAAGCACAAAAAAATACAAAAAAAGACAAAAAGCAAAGGGTGTAAATCAAAAAGCAAAAATTAAGCCTTTAAAAACAAAAATATTTTTTTTAAGGCAACGAAACAAACAAACTACTTGGCTTCAAATTTAAGTACGTTCAGGAAAAAAAAATCATTATTTTAAACAACTACTTAAAAACAGCGAGCTATTAAAGGTGAAAAGGCAAAGGTGTCCCATAACCTAGGCGGTCGTAGGGGGAGTGAGGCACCAGAGACCTCAGCTTCTCTAGGGGGCCAGCATATTGAGGGTGGCGCCCATCTCTTCTCCCTCACTGCTTTACCTTCCCTGACCCTAAAGAGGGTAGGTACCCATTTACAGCTGGGTGAACTGGGGGGGAACTGTACTGAAGCCAAGGTGCGCAAACGGTCACCCATCCAACTGGTAACCACGCTCGACGCTGCTTGACTTGACAGGGGGAAAACGAGTGCTCTGACCACTTAGCTACCCCCCCCCCCCCCCTTGCAAGTTAATACACATACAATACACTCACACGCCCAGAAGCACATTCCCACTACAGACACATGCACACACGTTCACACACACGCGTAAAGAGACGTATATGTCCACACGTTTTTATTTATGTGTTGATTGATTGATTGATTGATTGATTGATTGATTGATTGATTCTTTTATTTCGAGGATAAATGAATAAGCTGTCATGTGCGTTTTTACACCAGTCCCTGTGTGTGTATATGTGTGTGTGCGTGTGTGTGTGCGTGCGTGCGTGCGTGCGTGTGTGCGTGCGTGCGTGCGTGCGTGCGTGCGTGCCTGTGTGTGTGTATGTGTGTGTGTGTGTTTGTAAAATCTGTCATCTGCTCCCACTGGCACACAATAGCCTACTTTTCGAAAAAGTGGAACAGGACTTAACGCGCGCAAGATGTTTATCGTACGTTCACACATGGGGGCCTTGGTTTATAGTCTCATCCGCGAAGGATTTTTTAATGGGGTGGGGGGGGAGGGGGGAAGGAGAGTCTGCACTGATGTTAACTCCAGGTGACCCCCTCCCCTCCCCTGCCTAATTTGTATTCAACCAATTTGCATTCACCTCATTTGCATACAATATATTTTGTATTGAATTTGTATCTGTCCCATGGTTTCGTGTCATTGTTCATCGATGAACTGTGAACGGAATAAAAGGACTAAATTGCACAATCATCTGCAGCAGCTTTATTGCGTCTAAAAATAGGGGGGTTTCGATTGCTGATAATATAGAATCTTTTAGGAAAAGTGCATAATTATGCACGAAAGCACTTGCGGTTTTTCATGCAGATGAGTAGGCATATATACAAGCATTGACGTTCTTCTCGCTGAGTGGGGTGGGGTGGGGTGGGGTTGGGGGTGGGGTTTCTGTCTCTGTCTGTCTGTCTGTCTGTCTGTCTGTCTGCCTGTGTGTATGCATATGTGTGTGTCTCTGTC
>CM060322.1:16736849-16739349 GCA_030674155.1 Stramonita haemastoma | reverse complement strand
AAAAAAACAAACATTTCGCCTTTTAGGCAGAATAGGCAACTTTCTGTTGGTGGGAACGGGTGACAAAGCTTACAAACCCCTATACAGACGGGGACTGGATGTAGAAACAAAGAGAAAGATACGAAAAAAATCCCACACAAGTTATTTTTCATTCTTCTCGAAATAAAGGAATAGATAAACAGATAAACACATGCTCTTCAATTTCGAAAGGTGGAACAGTATTTAACGTGTGCGCAAGATGCTCTCTGTGTGTTCGCACACGGAAGCTCAATCTTTACTTTCATCATGTATAGTTGTAATTATTATAATTATGCTAAGAGTGGGTCATGGATGAAGACAGCCCTTGCATAGCATGTCAAAGCATATCCCCATGACGATGATGAATAGGATGATGAATACGATGAATATATGATTAGTGCTACTGCTGCTCGCTGCTGCTGCTGCTGCTGCTGCTGCTGCTGCTGCTGCTGCTGCTGCTGCTGCTGCTGCTGCTGAGGAGGAGGAGGAGGAGGAGGAGGAGGAGGAGGAGGAGGGAGGAGGAGGAGGAGGAGGAGGAGGAGGATGACGACGCCGGTGACAACGACGACGACTGAAATGATGGTGGTTATCATGACCATAATGGTCATCGTAATCCTGATAATCATGATAATCGTCATGCTGATCACTACAGTTGTCATAACCGCTTCCATCTCCCATCATTGTCACCCTCTTTACTACGATATTTCTTTTCCCCTTGACTTGCAGAACTACGCATCCTCAGTGTGGAAAATTACGAAGGACGAGCGGCGCCTGAAGGCAGTTTCAGCAACCTGGTGTGTCGTGCCCGAGGTTCGAACTTCATGCTAGTGAGGTGGTACAAAGATGGCCAAGTGGTCAACACTAGCTTGACCACCCGCAATATCTGGCAAACCCTACTGCTAGAGGGAGAAGAACACACCCGTATGTCCATTCTGAATATCAACGACATCACTATTTACGATAAAGGTCAGTTTGGTGTGTGTGTGTGGGGGGGAGGTGGAGGGGTTGAGATGTGGTTGGGGGGATGGGTGGGGGGATGGTTTTGGGTAAAAGGAGGGGAGATGGTGAGCTGGTGTTGTGTGTGTGTGTGTGTGTGTGTGTGTGTGTGTGTGTGTGTGTGTGTGTGTGTGTGTGTGTGTGTGTGTGTGTGTGTGTGTTTGGGGGGAGGAGGAGGAAGGGTATGTGTGTGGTATGTGTGTGTGCGTGCGTACGTGCGGGTGGTGTGTGTGTGCGTGCGTGCGTGCGGGTGTGTGTGTAAGTGTGTGACTGTGTGTAAGTGTGACTGTGTGCATGATTGTGTATGACTTGTGCTTAAGTGTGTGTGGGTATTGTGCATACATGCCTAGGTGTTTGTGTGAGCATGCACGTGTGTGCGCGTGTGCATATGTGTACGTGTATGCACGTACGTGCTTCCATGTGTGTGTATGCAAGCGAATTCCATCCTGTGTATTTCCATCAAAATAACAACACGCATCTGCAGATATTGCTAAAAAAAAATGTTATTGTACATAACCACAGATAATTTCTGTCAAAATATTCTGAAATTGCCTCCAAATTAGAAAACTACTGATCATTCAGATGATGGTATCATGATGGGATGGAAAACAGAATCAGGAGATAGCTCCATGATGCGAATGGAAGCAGTACGGTTGCTTTGTTTACTTTTCTTTTTTACCTGTGCAGAAAGGTGTCGTTTGTCTTACAGCTGAACAATAATAATCTCGCCTACAGCAGGGTCCCAACAAGGCTGTAATACACATTTGGATCAAAGAAAAGAAAAACAACAATCTGTAAAAAAAATAATAAAATAATAAAAGCAACTAAAAACAAACCAAGACTCACTCATCCCACCTGAGAAGGACTGTGTGAGATTGACAATGCACACTAAATGAGAAGTTTGCGTGTATGACTCGACTTTTTTCAAGTACCTCGCCGAAGAGGCAGACATACCCCGACTTCAGAGATTTTTTTTTCTTCTCTTTTGAAGGAGAGTGCAGGTTTGTTATGTTAAGAGCTTTGTCATGACTAAAATGTAATCTCAACACAATAATTTTTACAACATAACAAAACATTTTTTAGTGTAGGCCTTGGCATTGTGCTGACATCAATAATTGCATACACAGCTTTGGCCTGGGCCGTTGATTTTCTGTATTTCAAAAACCAATTTTCAAAGCTCATGTGTTTTCTTTTAACAACAGGAGTATTCACCTGCGAAGTGGAAGACTACGGAGAGATACAGAGGCAGGACGTGATGTTAGATGTGGTGACGTCACCCTCTGTCGTCATCACACCCGGAGCGGCCAACGTCCGTCAAGGGGAGACAGTCAGCTTCCGGTGTTTCTCTCCGGATGGGCGCCTGCATTCCTACAGATACAGCTGGAGAAAGGCGAGTGGGGGTCAATGGAAGTGTGGGTTTCAACACCAAGTGTGTATTAGCTGCGTTGTTTCCTCCTTTTCTGTCTGTTTGACTGTCAGCCAGCCT
>CM060322.1:16723843-16728843 GCA_030674155.1 Stramonita haemastoma | reverse complement strand
GAAGCGGAGTTCTCTTTTCCTGGCTGTGGTGTATTTGTTGTTTCTCTGTGTGCACAGGCGATGGATTGTCTGTTCCTCTGTGTGGACTCTGTTGTTTTCTTCGCCGTCTTCGATTTTCTCCGGCATGATAAACGCTGCACACAGGAATTGTAAGTTGTAAAAGTGGGGGTTATTGTTTTTTTATGTGGAGAAAGTGAAAGACTGTTTGTTAGTGTCTAAAATGTAAACAGTTCGTGGGAACATTTGTAAAGGTTGCAAGTGAACAATTGTAAAAGGGTAGCGTCGTTTCATTTTTTTTGTTATAAATACCGAAATACAGAACAGTAGAATACAGTACATTACATTGCAAACCAAAGTAAAACATAACGAAACAAAACAATGCAATACAATATAAAATAATACAATACAATACTAGAGTAGTAGAAGGCACCCATCAGTCTCGGAAGACTATGGAGTTGCGCTCTAGTCTTTAGAGCGCAAAGCCTGGGTAAGTAAGTATGGAGGGCAAGCTGATACCCATGCAGCTTTCTCAATACAATACTATACAATACGATACGATACGTTACGGTAGGATTAATTGATTAAAGGAAGTTTACAACAGAAGAGAAGCAGCATAACGAAAATGTAAAATGTATATTGATATACATATACATCAAGAACAGCAAGTACATAATAAAACATGTCAATTACTGGCAGCTCTCGGACAAAATGTCTGAAGTATAATTATCTGTACATTTTTAACAATCCGAAAAGCAATTTAAAAAAAGAGAGAGAAACTATGACATACCTCGGAATGAATGTGTGGAGCTATTCTGAAAAAAGACAACAAATTAACGATGGTCAATTTTATATTCGGACTGGGCATTCGGCGCTCTCCTCTCTCTCTCTCTCTCTCTCTCTCTCTCTCTCTCTCTCTCTCTCTCTCTCTCTCTCTCTCTCTCTCTCTCTCTCTCTCTCTCTCTCTCATATAGATATACATACCTACCTACAATACATATTATATATATATATATGTATTTATATCTATCTATACGTCTGTGTGTGTGTGTGTGTGTGTGTGTGTGTGTGTGTGTGTGTGTGTGTGTGTGTGCCATTACCTGAACCAATCTCCTTGCCCGATGTCCAAAGACTACGAACACGGTTTGCACCACCTGAAAGCAGTCATTTCAAATTATCAATATTTTCTTTACAATTTTTTCAACACGCTGTTTTCTGCCCCATGTGTTCCCAGAACCTATGACATCGCTTTAGGAGCGAGGCATCAGATACCTCAGCTTCTCTTAGGGGCCAGCATTTTGAGGGCGGCACCCATCTCCTCTCCCTCGCTGCTTTACCTTCCCTGACCCTAAAGAGGGCAGGTACCCATCGACAGCTGGGTGAACTGGGAGGCTGTACAGAAGCCAAGGCGCACGAACGGTCATAAATCCACAAGGCAACCATGTTCAACAGGGTTTAACCTTAGCTTGGGAGTGCGAGTGCTCTAACTACAGAGCTATACCACCCCTATATCCCCCCTTATTTTAAATAAGAAGGATTTAAAATCTATGGGGATAGACAGTGGAAGATAAGATATAGAAAAAAAAAGATGAAAAGGCAGTCGTTTTCTATTTAAATGTTCAACAAGAAAGAAACAGAGAGTAAAATGAACAAGCAAATAAGAAAATTCTATACCTTTCCGTTCTATAACTTTCCGTGCTCCCAGAATGAGATATTTGTATCATGTAAAAAAAATCACGATGTATTTTCTAACAGTTTTATTCGTATCATGCTGATATAAACAATGAGGTCTATGATATTCGCTTTATTTTGATAAAACAATGAGATCTGTAACATTCGCATTATGTTGATAAAACAATGAGCTCTAAGATATTCGCATTTTGTTGATAAAACAATGAGCTCTAATATATTAACTTTACGTTGATAAAACCGGTGAGCTCTAAGATATTCGCTTTATGTTGATAAAGCTCGACGAAAATTCTCATCAAATATTGTGATGTGGAAGTTCTCTGTTTGGTGTCCACCCTGGGTTGACCCTTATGGTTGACCAGGGTCTCGATATAAGGAAGAAAATAAGAATTTGTTTTATACTCCGTTCTAATCTGTACATAGTGGCATAGATTTATTCTGACACTTAAAATTTTACGAGACAACAGCCCCAATATAGCCTGTGTGGTTGGCAGGATTATGAACAACATGATTGGAATGAATTGGATTGGAAGTTCTCGTTTCTTCCACAAACCGTTATCTTTAAACCAAACAAAAAGCAAAAAACCATACTTACGGTCTTGTCAGAGACACAGTAGGACGTGAACACTACTGCCACCTGTAATAAAACAAAACAGAAAATTAATTTATTTCAATATCTACGTTTCTCATTGCCGATGCTGTTTCTATTACTGGTTGCTTTTGTTGTTGTTATTATTATTGTTGTTTTAGCTGTTAGTGTAGCTGGGTTTTTTTTTTGCCGATGACCAGTCTGATTTTTTATGATAAGAATAACAACGTGTGTGCATGCGCACGAACGCGCGGGTGTGTGTGTTTGTGTGTGTGCGTGTGTGTGTGTGTGTGTGTGTGTGTGTGTGTGTGTGTGTGTGTGTGTGTGTGTGTGTGTGTGTGTGTGCGTGTGTGCGTGTGTGTGTGTATGTGAGAGGCAGACAGACAGACAGACAGACAGATACAGAGGGAGGGAGGGATGGAGAGAGAAGAAACATAAACAGAGACAGAAAGACAGAAACAGAGAGAATTCCATTAAACACTAGTCACAGTTTTAAATTAAAAAACAGCTTTAACGTTCAACAAACAGACATATTAATACAAACAATACTAACCAAAAGCAGCAAAAGGCAAAAAAACAGACTTTGGGCGCCATAACCGCCATCATTGTCTACGTCACATCCGGACCACGTGACTCCCAGAAGCATCAGCAAAATCGCGCCGTTTTTTGACGCTCTCAGTCTGGAGATAGAAAAATAAAAAACAAACTGAATATTAAAAGGAAAGGAACTTTAAAATAATAGAAGTTCAATGGGAAAAGAGAAAATGGCTTACGGATACCATTACAAATGAATAGACCTGAAATATTGCTTCGCTTATTGTTTTGGACTTGTGTACCTCAAGGTTTTACATTCACATATAAGTAATTTTATAAAAATGAATGCTATCATCTATTCGTGTAAATACTTCTGTGTAGAAGCGGCTTATATTTGTTTGTTTCGTTTATCTTTTTTTTTCTTTTTCAATTAAAGCTAAGTAACCCAATCAATTGGTGCGGGAAAGCTCAATGGTCAGAGCACTCGCTTTTCCCAAAGCAAAGGTTAAACAGCAACGAGCATGGTTACCAAGTGGCAGGGTGACCGTTTGCGCGCCTTGGCTTCAGTACACATCCCCCAGTTCACCCAGCTGTAAATGGGTACCTGCCCTCTTTAGGGTCAGGGAAGGTAAAGCAGCGAAGGAGAGGATATAGGCGGCGCCCTCAATATGCTGGCCCCCTAAAAAAGCTGAGGTCTCTGATGCTTTGCGCCCCTACGACCACATAAGTTATAGGACACATTTACCTACCGTTACCTTTATTGAACCAATTGTGACGCTCCATCACGAACTGAAGGGCTCAGCTCCTGACCCACTTTTCTGCAAGGAGCCATTAAAGGCAGGTGGGGGTCAGATTGTTGATTTTGAGATTTTGATTGATTATAAAACTATAGCCCTTATTCTACCTTGTACTGAAATATTGAGGCATAATTGTGTTTCCTTTTTGCGTTTAAATGTGTTTTAAAGTACCCACGTCTTCATTCTGACCACCTGTTACGATGCAAAACTTGCCAATTTCTCATTTTGTAATTTCATGTAGTCTTTCAAGTTGTAATAACTGTTGATAGAATTGTCCGATTTTAAATATGTTTTTATATTATATGGCCATTTCCTTGCAAATTAATAATAATGTCAATAAGTAAAAATTGACGCCTAGTGCATGGCGAATTACTATGTGGTGCAGCGTCACAATTACGTCTATTTTTTCTTATCAACTTACATTTGTTTCTTTCTTGTTCTGTATCGCCATTCATCTGTCCATGGGTACACAGTCCATATACACTTTGCCGAGATCAGCACACTGGACTGCACATTAAGAAACATTGAAAATGAATGAATGAGTAAATTAATAAATAAATCAATGAAAAACAAACAAAAAACCCCGAAAAGTATGAATGAATGATTGAATGACTGACTAACTGACTGACTGACTGACTGACTAACTAACTCAATCAATCAATCAATTGATCGATCGATCAATTAACGAATCTTGAAACCAATTTATGCTCGCAGAGGCATAGAGTCATGAACTTAATAAACGATAGAAAGAAAGAGAGATAGAAAGAGATATAGGAAAGAAAGAAAGTAGGAAAGAAAGAAGAAAAACAAAAGAAAGAAAGAAAGAAAGAAAAAAAGAAAGAAAGAAAATTAAAAAAAAAGAAAGAAAGAAAAAACGAAAGAAAGAAAGAAAGCCAGATAAATACATGTAAATCGAAGGCATTAATTCACAAACGAACAAAAAAAATCACAACATGAATATAACACACACACACACACACACACACACACACACACACACACACACACACACACACACACACACACACACACACACACCATCTCATAGTGTAATGTACAATGCTATACTCTCCTGTCTTTCAACTGTTCAATAGCATATGAAACGCGTAAATTCTTCATCTGATTTCTTGCAATTTCTTAAACTGCATTGCACAGCATTCCGTCACTGTGTGAAATTTATACATGAAATTGATACATGTTTACATCTTGCAATGTACAACTGTTTAATATACTTGAAAGTTTGTAAACCCACAACAAACTAAGATGATAACGATACCGATCAGTCACTCGAACTGGCCTCCAACTTATTTTGATAAAGGGACGTAATTGTGATACCTAGCGATTAGCAGGACTTATTTCCCCTCCATCGCTTGACTCCCTATAAACAACACCAA
>CM060322.1:16711343-16716343 GCA_030674155.1 Stramonita haemastoma | reverse complement strand
TAGACAGACAGACAGACAGACAGCCAGACAGACAGCCAACCAGACAGACTGACAGACAGATGCATAAAGATTCACGTTCCACCAACCTAAAGCCGGCTCCAACCAAACTCTACACTACTCTATCATTATACACTCACACGTCTCAACAAACCACAAAATAACAAGGCAAGGCACCCTTTCTTCTCACCTTACTAATTCATAGGGAAGCAAATAATTATGTCTCCGTTGCACTATGGTCATTTTCATACTTGTTTGGGTTTGTTTTGGTTTTGTCTTTTTGTTGCTGGGTTTGTTTGTTGTTGTTGTTTTTGCAACACCGGTCTGTTATTTCATGACAAAGCAGTAACTTTGTTCTAAATTTGTAAACAATAGTATTGTTTGTAGAAAAAAAATAGAAAAAGAAACAGGGGTGTAGAGAGACAGAGAGACAGAGACAGACACACAGACAGACAGACAGACAGACACACAGACAGACAGAGACAGACACACAGACACAAAATCGTGCAGTAGTGTAGAAGTGGTGGTGGTGGTGGTGGTGGTGGTGGTGGTGGTGGTGGTGGTGGTGGTGGTGGTAGTGGTGATGGTGATGTTAGCAATAGTGTCGTTGTCTGTTTAGTTGGTGAAGATATTACAGTGACTTTATGCGTGCAGTAGTAGCGCAGCAACACTAAGTTTAGCAGCAGCAGTAGCAGCAGCAGCAGCAGCAGCAGCAGCAGCAGTAGTAGTAGTAGTAGTAGTAGTAGTAGTAGTAGTAGTAGTAGTAGTAGTAGTAGTAGTAGTAGTAGTAGTAGTAGTAGTAGTAGTAGTAGTAGTTACTTCAAGCATTTTATATCTCTGCAGATTTCTCTGCTTGAAATTCGGGATGCTCTTTCCGGAGAGAGCGCGTCGCCACAAGAGCAGCGCCACCCATTATTTAATTTTTTTTTTCATGTCTGCAACAGTATTTGTTTTCCCATAAGAGTGGCTCTAGAGGCTTAAGCGCAACTCGATAGTCTTCCGAGACTGACGGATGCCTACTTGAACTACTAATATTCTGCCAACGCTGCCACAAGTGCTGAAACTACTGCTGCTACTGCTGTTGCTGCCGCTGGTGCTACTGAAGATAGCTGCTGCTGCTATTAATGATGGTGACGATGGAGACCACGACGACGACGACGATGACGATGAAGAAGAAGAAGAAGAAGAAGAAGAAGAAGAAGAAGAAGAAGAAGAAGAAGAAGAAGAAGAAGAAGAAGAAGAAGAAGACAATGATGAGGATTGTGATTATTTTCTTACCTGTCATTTCGGTGAGGAAAATCAACCAGCATCATGGAATCATCATGAACAATCTCCAGCACTTGGAATGTTTCAGCTGAAATACAAGTATTCTCGATCAATTAAAGAAAGAGAGAGAGAGAGGACAGCGAGATAGCGAGAAAGAGAGGGATGGAGAGAAAGAGAGAGAGAGAGAGAGAGAGAGAGAGAGAGAGAGAGAGAGAAGAGAGAGAGAGAGAGAGAGACAGAGACAGAGACAGAGACAGAGACAGAGAGACAGAGAGAGACAGAGAGAGACAGAGAGAGAGAGAGGGAGAGACAGACAGACAGACAGACAGACAGACAGACAGAGAAAAAGAGAGAGAAAAAGAGAGAGAAAAAGAGAGACAGAGAGACAGAGAGACAGAGAGAGATAGACCTGTAGACAGAGACAAAGAATGAGACAGAGTAACCCACAAAATACAACCAAAAAACTTAACGTACAAACTGCATGCACATTTTGTCCTATCATTGTTAAAGTTAAAGTCTGTCCCGAGCCTAAGGCTCATCAGGCCGGTGCTTATCCCGGTTTCTGTGGTGTTAAGCGACTGAGAGTCATAGACTCCCCCCTGGATAGGACGCCAGTCTATCGCAGGGTTAACCCCCAACACAAGGTTGGTACCCCTTTTACACCTGGGTGGGGTGGGAAAATAGCCGTAAAGTGCCTTTTCCAAGGGCACAACGCTATAGCCGAAAGCTGGGATCGAACCCGCAACCTTTAGATTACGAGTCCAACGCCCTGACCACTAGACTACAGCGGCGGCTCCTATCATTGTACTAGAAAAGTAATATGATTAAAATAGCATGAAGTCTACAAGAGGTCAGTAATCAGAGGAGGTTTACTTGCGGATAACATGATGCTAACTGATACAGTGTAGATTAGATCAGTTACAGAGTTACTTCAGAAAATATTCACCCCCAAAAGGCTGAATTATTATTATTTTTTTATGTTTTAAGAAAATTTATACCACTTTATGTCATAGCAGATTTCTCTGCGTGAAATTCGGCCTGCTCTCCCCGGGGAGAGCGCGTCGCCACAAGTGCAGCGCCTACCCATTATTTTTTTCCCCTCAGGGATGGTGCCTAAACACGACACCTGTGTGCATGGTGGGTTTTTTTTAATATAATTTTGTCATCCGCTCCTACCGGCACACGATGGCCTGATCTTCCGAAAGGCGGAACGAGATTTTAACGTGCGCGCAAGATGTTCTGCGTGCGATCGCACAGGGGACCTCGGTTTATAGTCTCATCCGAATGACTTTGACATTCAGTTGAACATTTTTAAGTTGAACAGACAACTAAATCAGGACAGCATAATGACAACAATAAAAGCCCATCACCATCAACAATAACAACAGCAACAGTAATAATTTCTAGTTTTCAAACAGAAGTGTAATACGAGCGTACATATTCTTCAATAACGTTCCTTAGGCAGTATGAAGGTAAAGGTAAAGGTGTCCCATAACCTATGATGGTCGTAAGGAGAGCGAGGCGTCAGAGACTTCAGCTTCTCTAGGGGCCAGCATATTAAGCGCGGTGCCCATCTTCTCTCCCTCGCTGCTTTACCTTCCCTGACCCTAAGGAGGGCAGGTACCCATTTACAGCTGGGTGAACTGGGGGACTGTATTCTGAAACCAAGACACGCAAACGGTCACCCATCCATTTGGTAACCAGCTCGATGTTTCTTAACCTTAGCTTGGGAAATGCGAGCGCTCTGACCTTTGAGCTGCCCTGTCCTAAACTTAATTAAGCAATAGACTCATTGAAGAAACTTGGTCTCTGAAATGCATGAGAACTAATACTACGATTGAAAGCAACGTCCACATAGAGTAGTAGTAGTAGTAGTAGTAGTAGTAGTAGTAGTAGTAGTAGTAGTAGTAGTAGTAGTAGTAGTAGTAGTAGTAGTAGTAGAGGGAATATATAGAAGCGGTGAGAGCTAAAGATATTTCCTTACCTCTTTGGAATTTTCCGGACAAATCAAGCGAATCATTTTGTCGTCTTTCCTCTTCCGAAAATTCTGCATCCTTTTGGCTATTCTCCGGTGTAGTAGATTCCTTCATAACTTTCTCGGATTTTCGCACGTTATCATGTATAACCGATGCATACCTTTCCCCAGCTTCTCTCGAAGAATTCCTCTTCTGTTCCATGTCTTTTTCTTTAGAATCTGGTCTATCTTGCATCTCGCCATTTTGAGCCGAGGGGTTTCCTACACTATTGTTCACTGCAGTATTCAAATCTTCCGCGGATGTACTGTTTTCACTTTGCTTGGATGCTGTCTTTTTGCCCGAAGATTCTGGCTCATTCGAGGTGGGTGGGTCTCCATCGCGTGGATGCAAAGAATCAGATTTCACTAAATTTCCCGCTGGGGTTGTAGAACCATTGGTTTCTTGTGTGACCCCAGTGCCATTCTTGTCCTTGTTCGTCAGGTTAGTTCTGAATTGCTTTCGGGTGAAGTTGCGTGGATGTATGTTGTGAATGTTGCTGACGTTTGTTGCAGGGTTTGGCGTTGGTGTTTCCTCGCTTTTTGGGTGGGCTGTGGTGGTATGGGGGATGTATTTCTGATATTCCTTTATGGCGGCAACTGAAAGAAAAGAATAGGACAACGGTTTGTATGATAATAACGATAGCTTTTAACGCGCATTTGCAACAACTACAATTTTAAACATTTTTTTAATTGTCTTTGATATTGTCATTGTCATTGTCATTGTAATTTAATTTTAATCTGTTATCTTTATATTTATCTTGATATCGTTGTCATAATCAGACTTTTATCATTATAATTATAGTTATCAATTTCAGCATCTTGCTTATGATTGTCATCAATGTTGTTAAGATAATAATCACGATAAAGGTGATGATGATGATGATGATGATGATGATGATGATGATGATGATGATGATGATGATGATGATGATGATGATGATGATGATGATAATGGTGATGATGATGATGATAAAATGTAAAAATGACAATGACAATAATGATAGTAAGAATAACAATGGTGATGTTTATGATGAGGAGGAGGATCAATTCATAATGCGTTGTTGATAAGGTGGAAGAAACAGTTCATGCGTTTGTCGAAATTACACGAACAAAGAATCTAGTTCTTTATTTATTATTTTTTTTATCTATTTATTTATTTATTTATTTATTCATTTATGTATATATTCGTTTGTTTATTATTCATATATACATATATATATATATATATATATATATATATATATATATATATATATATATATATATATATTTATTTATTTATTTATTTATCCTTTTTTTTTTACTTCGGGGATATCAGAATGTGCCTTAATTCATACAGTCCCCATGTGTATGCAGCTTTGTAACCGAGGTCCCGTGTGCAAACGCATGCAGAACATCTTGCGCACACGTTATAACTCGTTCCGCATTTTTGGAAGAGTAGGCCATTGTGAACCAGTGGGAACGGATGATAACATTGACAAACCTGCATACACACGGGGCCTGGATGTAAAAAAAAAGCACGTGCAATTAACCGCTTGTTTCATTATCCTCGAAATAAAAGACTAAAAGACTAAACAATAGAGAAACAAAAGACAGAAAAAATACACACTTTCGTGCATGCACAAAGGCATACATACATACGCGTACACAAAATACAGGAGGAACACGGATGTAAACATATCCACAGATACACATACACATGCAGACACCCAACATGCCACAA
>CM060322.1:16703843-16706343 GCA_030674155.1 Stramonita haemastoma | reverse complement strand
ACTCCATAATACCTCAGGGTACATCTTGATTGCTGATCGCACCAGAAGATCCGGGATGTCCACGGCTGTGGCAATCCCGTTTAGAATCATTCGGGACGACAAGGTGACGTCCCCTGGAATCACAGTCTCACGTGACCGATCCGCAACAGGAACAGTAACTCTGTGTAAATCCCTGCCAGTGTCCACCCTTGGTAGCCTAGCCGAGCTGTTCCGTCTGTGGAAAAGGAACAGGCACTGAGTTATGTAAATACGTTTATATATATATATATATATATATATATATATATATATATATATATATATATATATATATATACATACATAAATAGAATTCGATGCAGGTAAGTGAGTAAGAAGGTAAGTAGGTAGATAGGTTAAGTAGGTAATTAAGTAAGTAAGTAAGTATGCACGTAGGTAAGTACGTAGGTAAGAAGGCAAGTATGTAAGTACTAAGTAAATAAGTAACTACGTAAGTACGTAAGCAAGTAAGTTAAGTAGACAAGCAAGCAAGGAAAGAAGGATGGAAGAAAGGAAGGAAGGAAGGAAGGAAAGATGGATTGATGGATAGAGGGAAGGAAGAAAGGAAAGATGGGAGGAAGGAAATAAGGAACGAAAGAAAGAACAAAGAAAGAAAGAAAGAAAGAAAGAAAGAAAGAAAGAAAGAAAGAAAGAAAGAAAGAAAGAAAGAAAAAAGGATGGAAGGACGGAAGGAAGGAAGTAAGGAAGAAATGAAGGAAGAAGAGAAGTAAACAGGTAGGTTAGTAATAAAGCAAGTAAGTAAGCAAATAAGAAAGTAAGTAAGCAAGTAAGTATGTCGGCACGATAGTCAGTCAATCAATCAGTCAGTAAGTCAGTCTGTCAGTCAGTCAGTAAGCAATCTTGCATCTCTCGGGTAAAAACAAAATGAAAACGCATACACGAATTTTCTTTACACACACACGCACACAAACACACACACACGCACACACACACACACACACACACACACACACACACACACACACACACACACACACACACACACACACACACACACACACACACACAGAGAAACACACAGAAACACACACACATACACATACACATATACACACACACCACACACACACACACACACACAACGCAACACACATACACACACGCAACACACACACACACACACACACACACACACACACACACACACACACACACACACACACACACACACACACAACAAACAAACAAACAAACAAACAAACACACACCACTATCCACTTTCACACACATCCCACTACCCCTCTCTCCCGCCACCAACCCTCCCCCCCTCAAACACACACACACACACAAACATACACACACTACACACACACACACACAACACACACACACACACACACACACACAACAACACACAACACACCCACACACACACACCACACACACACACACACACACACACACACACACACACACACACACACACACACACATACACACGCGCCCGCGCGCGCGTGGACGCTCATTCGAAATAACTTTTATAAATCTTCCCATCGGGCATGATATTTACATGGTTACATTTTCCAAATAACTACACCGTCCCCGCAATAACAATGACCACCGCCACAACCACCACCACCACCACCACCAAACACCACCGCCAAAACCCTTACGACCTCCACAACCACCACCACCTCCAAAAATAACATCCCCCCCCCCCCAAAAAAAAAAGGAAAACAGAAAAAGAAAAAGTCAAGCATAAGACAAACATGGCTGTTTATAATAAACTCGTAGATCGGAGCAAGTGTCACTTGACACCAGTGCCGGATATTATGCGTGTAGTTTAAAGCGTGAGAGAGAAACAGCTGGTGTTGAATTTATAATACGACCTGTAATCCAGCTAGAGTCTAGATCCTGTGTTTTGGGTTGTGTTGTGTTGTGTTGGGTTGTGTTTTGTTGGAGTAGAGTAGAGTAGAGTAGAGTAGAGTAGAGTAGAGTAGAGTAGAGTAGAGTAGAGTAGAGTAGAGTAGAGTAGAGTAGAGTAGAGTAGAGTAGAGTAGAGTAGAGTAGAGTAGAGTAGAGTAGAGTCTCATCCGAAGGACATTTTAGGGGATTGGAGTCGGCACTGATGTTAACTCCAGAGGAAAAATCCCCTCGAACGGGATTCGAACCCGGGTCATCAGATTGCGAGCGTAACCTTCTAACCACTAGGCTATCCCGTCCCACCCGCGCGTGCACCCGTGTGTGTGTGTGTGTGTGTGTGTGTGTGTGTGTGTGTGTGTGTGTGTTGTGTGTGTGTGTGTGTGTGTGTGTGTGTGTGTGTGTGTGTGTGTGTGTGTACACGTGTGTGTGTGTACACGTGTGTGTGCGTGTGTGTGTGTGTGTGTGTGTGTGTGTACGTGCGTGCGTGTGTGCGTGCATGTGTGTGTGTGCGTGCGTGTGTGCGTGCGTGTGTGTGTGCGTGCGTGCGTGCGTGCGTGCGGTGTGTGTGTGTGTGTATGTATGTGTGTGTGTACGTGCG
>CM060322.1:16693789-16703743 GCA_030674155.1 Stramonita haemastoma | reverse complement strand
GAAAAAAAATTTTAGAAAACTGATACAAGGGGGATGGATGTAAAAAAAAAACATGGTGTTTATTTTTTTGTCACGATGTAAAAAAAAAAAAATTAAAAATTAAAAAAATGAATGATGAATGATGAAAAAATAAATAAATAAATGAATAAATAAAAAATAAAAAATGAAAAAATAAATGAATAAATAAATAAATAAATAGATAAATAAATAAACAAATAAAATACGTAAATAAATGAATAAGAGATTGATGTCTTTTGGGTTTTTGTGTGATTTTTGGACTTGAGGGGAATCTGATTGGAATAAATTATAGAGCTGATTGTGCATTGGGATGTGCCATGCTGTTCCGGGGATGAATCGATTTGTAGTTTTTGCTGTTTTTTGGTCTTTGTTTTTGCTTTGCTTTGGGTTTTTTTTTTTTTGTCTGGCGTTTTCAAGTATTTTATTGCATTTAATGTGTTACCGTAAAACATATTGTAAATGTTGTTTTTTTAATTTTTTGGGGGCTTATAAAAGATTTGTAAAAAAGAATATGTAAAGCAAAACAAACAGAAAAAATCAATCATAAAAGGGAACCAACAGATGACAGAGATATATAAAGAGACACAGAAAGAGACGGGTTTTATTGATAAAAGTGTGGCGAAAGAAAGAAAACTGCTGGTAAGCTTTACCCAGTTATTTTTTCTACACCATCAAAAAAAAAATTGTAATTGAGATAAATTTTGGGGAGGAAAAAAAAAGCGCAAGGAACCAGTTCCAAATTCATTTTATTATGCAGATGGTTTTTGTCAAAAAGCGAAAAAAAAAAAAGAATCACTAAAAGATAAAAAAAAAAATAATAATTTAAAGGCACGTTTGATAAAAATTTGGTAAGGACCCCATTCGAGTTTCGGGGCCCGGTTTGGTAGTCCAGAGGTCCGGCAGTGATTGAAACCTTTCTCCCCTTTGGTACCCAAAAACGGCCCCCTTTGCTTTTTTTAGATGTGTCTGTTGAGCCCCCCAAGCGATTTATTTTTTGGTGGCCCTACAACCGTGCCGTAAAAGATAAAAAAGAAAGAGAAGGAAAATGTGCTAAAAAATAATTTTTTTTAAAAAAATTTATTTGTGGTGGTTGTGTGTTTTGCTGTGATTGGCATGTGTGCATGTTTTGTGTTGTGTGTGTGTGGTGTGTTGTGTGGTGTGTGTGTGTGTGTGTGTGTTGTGTGTGTGGTGTTCTGTGTGTTGTGTGTGTGTGTGTGTGTGTGGGGTTTTGTTTTGGGTTGTGTGCATGTGTATTTTGGGGGTGTGTGGTGTGTGTGTGGTTTTTTGTGTGTGTGTGTGTGTGTGGTGTGTGTGTGTGTGTTGTGTGTGTGGGGTTGTAAAAATAACCTGATATAAACGTTCATTACACGGGGAAAGTTTAAGTACGCTCTCCCTATTTTTTTTCTTGGAACCTTGTACTAAATTTTTTTTATTAGTATATTTTTTTTTGGAATATTTACGCTTCAAATTTGCAAAATTTTGCGTAAGAACGACCATGAAACATTACCCTAAATGGTTTTTTTTTATATTATTTAGCTTAAAAACAATTGAATTGTTTTTAAAAAAAAAAAGGGTCTTACATGACCTTTTCAAAGGGCACGTTGCAAATGTCAACCTTTTCAGTTTACCTTTTTTTGGTAAAATGTTTTTTTAATTTTTTGGTAATTACAACATTAAAAATGATTGTAATGTAGATAGACGAATAATTGCTGCTTTTTTTTTTTTTCCAAATGAAAAAAAAAGGAAATTGCATGACTACTATTATCTAGTTATCGATCTATCGATCTATCACCCATCTATCTATCTATCTACTATAAATCAATAACAATCAATCGTAAATAAAATCTATCTACTATCTATCTACTATTATCATCTTTCTATCTATCTATCTATCTACTATCTATCTATCTTTCTACTTTTTCTTCTATTACTATTATCTATTATCTATTCATTTATCGTTGTTTTTTCTTTCCTTGGCATGCCTTTTTTCTTTAAACTATGCAAGTGTGTGGGGTGTGTGTGGTGTGGTGTGTGTGTGGTGTGTGCGTGTGTGTGTTTGTGTGTTTTGTTGTGTGCGCGCGCGGTTTGGATGCATGCTGTTGCATGTGTATGTGTCTGTTTTTGCACGCATGCTTTTTGTGTAAATTTTTTTGTGTGCGTGCTTGCGTCCTGATTTGTTATGTTTTTTTCTTCTCATTTTCTTTTTGTTTTTTTGCATTATTTTGGTTTTTTTTTTTTTTTTTTTTTTCTTATTTTTTTTTTTTTTTTTTTTTAAATTTTAATCAAATTTCATCTTTACAATTTTCCCATAAAAAACAAATAACAAAAATTTCTTTCTCCTTATTTACCAAAACATATCTCTTAACTTTTTATTTTTATTTTTATTTTTTTATTTTTTTTTTTTTTTTTTTTTTTTTTTTTTTTTTTCTAAAATTTTTATTTTAAAATTTTTTTATATATTATTTTGTGTTGTGCACCTTTCCAAAATAAAACCCCCCCCCCCCCCCCCCCAATTTTGTGTGTGTGTGTGTTTGTGTGGTGGGGTTGTGGGGGGCGTGTTTGGGCTGTTGTGATTACTATTTTTATTTATTCTTTTATATCGGGGATAAGAATAGCACCTTGTTTTTTTTACATCCTGTCCCTGTGTGTATGAGTTTTGTAAATTTTCAGCTTTTCCCCACGGCAAAATGTGGGTATGGGGTTGTGTTGTGTGTTGTGTGTGTGTGTGGTGTGTGTGTGGTGTGTGTGTGTTTTTGTGTTTTGTGTGTTGTATGTAGTGTTTTGCGGCGTGTGTGTATGTGGTGTGTTTATTCTTTTATTTCGAGGATAGGGGAATAACTTTTTATTGGTTCTTACATCCAGTCCCTGTGTATACGCAGTATAGTACTTTTTTCACCCCTTCCCACCGGCACATATTGGTCTACTCTGCCCCTGTTTTTGTTTTTGTGTATTGTGTAGTTTTATTTATTATTTTATTTATTTTTTTCATTTTATTCTTTTATATCGATGAAAAATGGGATACACTCTCCCCCTTTTTTACATCCACCCCCGTGTGTATGCATTTTTGTAAATGCCATCTTTTCCCCACCGGCACCGTGGCCTTTTCTTACGAAAAGGGGAAAAAGGGTTTTAAAACGTATGCGAAAGTTTTCTGCGTGCGGAAATTAAGTCTAATCCGAAGGACTTTGGGGGGTGTGGATCAGCACTGATGTTAACTCCAGGGAAAAATACCCCCAACGGGAATCGAACCCCCCGGGTCGTTAAATTGCGAGCGCAATGTTCTGACACTAGGCTATCCCCCCCCCCCCCAAAAGAGAGACAGTGAGCAGACAGCATTTCTCTTGTTGTCTGTCTTCTATCTCATGTGTGGTGTTGGGGTTTTGGGGTGTGTGTGTGTGTGTTGTTGTGTGTGTGTGTGTGGGGTGTGTGTGTGTGTTTTTTTGTGTGATGTTGGTGTGGTGTTGTGTGTGTGTGTGTGTGTGTGTGTGTGTATTTACGCGTTCGTGCATAATTTTAGTTTTTTAAAAATACCCCTTTGTGGAATCAGAGGATTTTTGTTTCACAATATAATCAGAATTTTTAACGCCTTGTTTTCTGAAAGAGTAATTTACGTCCAGATGTCCATATGTTTTATCCTTTATCTTTATATGCTTATTCTTAGTTTTTTCTGTTTTGACCGGGCTCTTTGTGTAATTTGTGGCCTTTTTGATTCACCCCGTTTCAAGTAAAAAAACATATGTAATGTATTTGTAACTTGAACATATTTTTAATTAAAACATATATGAGAATACGAATACGGACAATTTATTTCTAAAATTTATGATAAATTCAATTTGTTTGGGAAGCATAGCTTAAAAAAAAAACAAAGGGAAAAAAGAAGTAGACATTTTTCGCACAAAATGGGAAATCATTTCGAGTTTTAGGTAATCGTATCAAAATTTAAAAAAAGAAACGTATACATCAATAACGTCCCTCTGTAGGGTGTTTTTTTTAAAGTCAGAGTACTGTCGCTTGTGCATTCCTCTGTCTGTCTGTTGTTGTCTGTCTCTGTCTGTCCTGTCTTTCTGTCTGTCTGTCGCTGTCTGTCTGTCTGTCTGTCTCCTCTCTCTCCTTCTCTTCCTCTCTCTCTCTCTCTTCCCCTTCTCTCTCCTTCCTCTCTTCTCTCTCTCTCTCTTTTCCTCTGCTGTCCGTCGCTGTCTGTCGTTCACCACACAAAACACACACGCACGCACGCCGCTTGCACGCACAACACACACACACACACACACACACACACACACACACAACACACACACACACACACACACACACACACAACACTAAATTGTTAAAACTAAAATGAAATATGATATTATTATGGCTTTTTGTCCCTTTTTATATCGTAAAATAGGCACTGGAGTTAATTATTTATCAATGGTGTCCTTTTTTTTGCTTTTTTTGCAGCTTGATTTTTTGTCTGTTTGCTTCTTTTCTTTTGGATAACTTTTCCGGTTTAGGGGGTTGACTGCTTATTTTTAAAGTTTGTTAGTTAATTTGGGTTGGTCGGTTAATTGAACAGTGGTTGTTTTTTTACCGTAAATGAGCCTCGGCCGATCGAGTTCAAGGGGATTTTACCCCGGAGTTAACGTTAGTGGACTCCACCCCCCTAATTAATGTCCTTTGGATAGTCTATGAGTCTTTGCTCCCCTGTGGAAACGCACGAAGAACATCTTTTCGCACCGGACAATATGATGGCCATTTGTGTGCCGGGGCAAAAAGGAGACAAAAGTACAAAACTACATGAATTCAGGGACTGAAATGCTTTTCTTGACCTCGAAATAGAAGAATATGGTACAACAAATATAATATTAGGATTAAGGTTTTTGGACTGTTACATTTTTATTTGTTTGGCATTTTATCTTTTAAATATAGTATTTATAATCATATAATGCGTAAAAATGAATGATTAAAAAAAACAGCCACAGACTTTTTTTTCGTGTGTGTTTTGTATGTGTGTGTATGTGGGGGTGGGCATTGTGTGTGTGTGTGTGTGTGTGTGTGTGGGGTGTGTGTGTGTGTGTGTGTGTGTTGTGTGTGTGTGTGTGTGGGGTTGTGTGTGTGTGTGTGTGTTTAGGGGGAGGTATTTCTGGGGGGGGGGGGGGGGGGGGAGGGGGTGTTTTTATGTGAATGCAAATTAGATAAACTTATTTTACCGCGGAAATGTTAGGTTATACTTTTTCTTTTTTTTTTTTTTCTTCTTTTTTTTTTTTTTCGTTTTTCCTTTTTTTCTTTTTTTCTTTCTTTTTTGTTTTTCCCTTTTCTTTTTTTTTTTTTCTTTTTTTTTTTACTTATTTTTTTCTTTCTTTTTTTTCTTTCTTTTCTGTCTTTTTTTTTTTTTCTTTTTTTTCTTTTTTTTTTTCTGCTTTCTTTTTTTCCCTTTTTGATGTTTTTTTTTTTTTTTTTTTTTTCCTTTTTTTTATCTTTTTTCTTTTTTTTTTCTTTCCTTGTTCTTTATTTCCTTTTTCTTTTTCTTTTTAATTTTGTTTCCCCCCCCATTTTTTTTTATTTTTTTCTTTTTCTTTTTTCTTTCGTTTTTTTACTGAAAGGGATTTTTGGCTGCCTTCATGCGGATGCTTAAAACGTCAGCAGAAAACTTCTCATTATGTGCTATTCCAATTTAAGTGATTCTCGATGGGATGATGAGTCAAGTGACATTTGGGGCCCCCCGGTTTTGCTGGGGCCATAAAAAACAAAACAATAAAAAACAAAAAAAACAACAACAACAACAACAACAGCCTACTTTTTTTTACGTTTTGTTCTTATTTGTTTTTTTTTTTTCTTCTTTGTTTTTTTTCTTATTCTTTCTTTCTTTTTTTTTTTCTTTCTTTCTTTTTTCTTTTTTTTTTTTTTTCTTTCTTTTTTTCTTTTTTTCCTTCTTTTTTTCTTTTTATACTTTCCCTTTCCCCCTTTAAAAACCACTTGGGCCCCCCTTTTTTTTCCCCCTCTGGCCCCTTTTTTAAATCCACCTTTGGGGAAAAACCCAAAAAATAAAAAAAAAAAACCCCCACTGAGAAAAACGTTTGATTGCTGACTCAGTGAAGTAAAAAAAACGGGCATCCCCAAGCCGTATTTCCGCCCCCCGGGGGAAAATTTTTTTTTGAAAAAGACATTGCAGGTTACTAAAAAAAGAGCTTTTTGGGTTTCCAAAAAAAACCCCAGGTCAACTTTGTTAAAAAGGGGTTTGGGGTTTTTTTTGGTTGCCCCCTTTTTGTGTTTTTCCCCCGGGCCCCTTTTTTGTATTTCTGGGGGTCCCCCAAAATTTTTCCCTACTCTGACTCACCCCCTCACCCCCCCCTAAAATTTTTTTTGTGAGTTTGAAACTGCAAAAAAGAAGGGAAAAGTTTTTTTTGTAGGATTGTTTTTCAATCCCCCCAAAGGGGGGCCCCCCAAAACTTCGACTTCGGGGGGGGTTTGACTTTTTGTAAACGGACATTTTTTTTCCCCTTTTTAGGATTTTAAAAAATCCAAAGCACATGGTGCAGTATGGCGTTCGTATAAATTTTTTTTTAATTTTATTATATACACCATCCACCCCCAAAAAAAGGGGGGTGACAGGAAATAAAGAATTTGAATTTGAAGGGGGAAAAAGGGGCCCAAAACAAAAACATCTTTTTTAAACATAAACGACCTCTTATAAAATGTATTTTTTCGATTTTTGGGGCCCCACATAATAAAAAAAAAATCAACACCGGGAAAAAAAAAACTAGGGTCCCCCCCCAAAATTTTGCGTTTTTCTTATTGTGACATTTCCCTTTTAAGGGAAAAAAAAAAACCCCAAAAAAAACTAAACCCCCCCTCGTCGGTTTTTTTCTTTATGTTTTTGTCAATTTTGATATGTTTTTTAAAAAATTCATTCCCCCCCCCCCCCCCCCCCTTACCTTACACACATGTTTTTAAAAACAGGATGTTATTTGTATAGACAGGATAGCTTATTTGGTTTATTTTTGGGGGGCCTCATGATCTGCTGAAAAAAGGGTTTTGGGAAAAATCCCCGTTAAAGGGGGGGTTTTTTCCTCTAAAGTTAAAATTTTTTGTCCCCACCCACCCCCCCCAAAAACCCCCTTTGGGGAATGATTTTTAAAAACCCCGGGGGGCCCCCCCGAGAACAAACCACCGGGGAAAATTTGCACCCCTTTTTTTAAAACCTTTTTTCCCCGATTTTGGGGGAAAAAAGAGTAGGCCATAGTGTGCCTTTGGGAAAATGGTTTAAAAAAATTAAAAAGGGGACTGCATACACACCGAGATTTGGATGAAAAAAAAAAAAAGGCAACGTTTTTTTCCCCTTCCCCCTAAACCTCGAGATAAAAGAAAAATAAAAATAAAAAACAAAAATAGATAAGATCCCCCCCCGGGGGCCCCATAAAGAGAAGCCCTTAAAGGGCAAAAAAAAACTTGAGGGGGGGTTTTTTTTGTTCCAAACTTCAGTTTTTGGGGAATAAATTTTTTGTCCCCCCAAGAAAAAAAATTGTTTAATGGGGAAAAAAAACCAGCGGGAAAAATTTTTAAATTTTTATTTTTTGGGCCCCGGGGTGTGTTAAAAAAAGGGGGCTTTGTTTTTTCATTCCCCCTTTTTTTAAAAAAAAAATGCCCCCAAACGTTTTTTTTTTTTTTGGGGGGGGGTTTTTAATTTTTTGGGGGGTTTATTTTTACTTGTAGGGGGGAAAATTTAAAATGGGGGGGAAAAAGGAGGGAAAAAGGAAAACATGTGTTTGGGGGGTGTGGTGTTTTGTGTGTGGTGTGTTGTGTGGGGTTTTGTGGGGTTTTGTGTGTGTGGGGTGGGGTGTTGTTTTTTGTGTGTATGTTTTTTGTGTGGTTATGTGTTGTGTGTTTGGGGGGTTCCCGGGGTGTTTTTTGTTTCCCCAAATGTGTGGGGTGTTTCAGTGTGTGTTTGTGTGGTGTGTGTTTCTTGGGGGGTTTTTTTTTTTTTCCAGTGTGGGTTTTCAGTGTGTGTGTGTGTGTGTGGGGTGTTTTTTCATTTTAAAAATATAAAATATAATATATATATATATATATATATGTATATATTTTTTATATATATTATTATATAAAATATTTATAAATTTTATATTTAATGTGTGTGGGGTGTGGGGTGTGGTTTTTGGGGTGTGGGGGGTGTTGTGGTTTTGTGTGTGTGTCTGAGTGCGGGAAATGTTGCTTTTCACAATAATGAAAAAAGGTTGTTTTGGTTGGGGGGTTTTTAAGTTTTCGTGGGGTTTTGGGGGTTTTGATTGTAATGTGTGAATTTTTGTGTTTTTTCCCCCCGTGCGAAAATTTTGGGATTTTTTCCTTTTCCCCCTAAGGCATATTGAAAAGTATTTGCTTTTTTGCTTTTTAAAGGTTTTAAAAATTTTTTTAAAATTATGCTAAAAAAAACCCAAAACCCAAAAAAAAAAAGCAATTTTATACTCTCTAAAAAATCCCTTTTAAAAACCCCCAAAAAAAAAAAAACAAAAAAAAAACTTTAAAAATAATATCTGCTTGAAAATTTTTGACACACTTATTTTAAAACCCCCCCCATTCACTAGAAAAAAAGGGGGTTTTTTCCCCCTTTGGATTATTAAAGTGTAAAGAATCTGCCCCACCCGGTTTTTGGGGGAAAAAAAACAAGTTTTTCCCCGAGTTTTTTTTTAAGAGTGAAAAGAAAAAAAAGGGGGTTTTATGAAAAACCCTTTATCGGGGGACGCCAAAACAAAAAGGGAAATGACTCTTTTTCCCGGGTTTTGAAAAAAACGCTGCTAAGGGGGATCGGGTTTTTTAAAATTTTTTTTTGTAGTACAGAAGAGAGAAAAAAAAAAAAAAAGGGGGTTGTTAGTTTGGGGAAAGGTTTTTTTAATTTTTTTTTTTTTTTTTTTTCTGAAATTTGGGGACAGTTTTTTTGGGGAAAAAAAAAAGGGGGAAAAGGGGGGGAAATGAATGGGAAAAAAACCCCCAGTGTCGGGGAAAAAAGGGGGGGCAAAAGCATGAAAAAGGGGGTTGTAAACACATTCAGACCTTATGTTGTTTTTTTATGTTAAAACAGAAAAACCCCTTTCGCAAACTTTAAAAACCTTTTTCCCTCTTTGTAAGAGTAAAAGGGTTTGTGTGCCGGCCGGGAACAGTGGCCCCAAAAATTTTCAAAACTGCATACCCCACAGGAACGGATGTAAAAAAAAAGCAGAGTGTTTCCCCTTTGGGGTTTTTAAAAAAAAAAAATTTTAAATTAAAAAATAAAAAAATTAATAAATAGATTTTTAAAAAAAAGATTAATAAATAAATTTAAAAAAAAAGTTTTCTATTAAAAAATTGGGGAAATTTTTTTTTGTTTCCCCCTTTTTTCTAAAAAGTTTTTTGTTTTTTGTTCTTCTTGTTTTTCTCTTTCTTTTTGTTATCATTTTTGCGTTGTGGGTTGTGTTTTTTGTTTTTTTTGTTATTTTCTTCTTTTTTTCTTTTCTTTCTTCTTCTTCTTTTTCCCCTTTTCTTTTTCTTCTTTTCCCCTTTTTCTTTTTCTTTTCTCTTTTCACAATTCTTCTTTCGCAATTTCTTTTTTTGAAATTTTTTTCTTCGCAATTCTTTTCGCAATTATTTTTCCCAAAAAATTTTTTTTTTGGGGCAATTCTTTTTCCCTTGTAATTATTCTTTTTCCTTTTTTTGAAATTTTCTTTTTCCCATTTTTTCCCCCCTTTTTTTTCTTTTAAATTTTTTTTTTTTTTTGCAAATCTTTTTCGAAATTCTTCTCCTTTGCAATTCTGCATTTTTCTTCCCCCCCTTTTCCCCAATTCTTCCCCTTCTTCTTCAAAAATTTTTCTTTTTGTAATTTTTTTTTTTCGAAAATTTTTCTTTCTTCAAAATCGCGTCGTCGTCTTTGTCGTCGTCGTGGGTCACACTAAACCCCCGGAGGCACGACACATGCCGGGGTCC
>CM060322.1:16651289-16656289 GCA_030674155.1 Stramonita haemastoma | reverse complement strand
TCATCACATCTTCAAAGAATGTTTAGTTTTGGTTGGGGTCTTTTAAAACATTGCAAGCTAATTAGTTGGAAACAGTACTAATTTTAATCTCCAAACATATCTTAGTTCTAAAATGTACTTGTAGCAAAACAGTTACAAAATATCAGAGGACTTTGATGTTCAAATAGATTTTGTGTTACATCTAACTCTGTTTGAATTGTTTCTAATCAATAGTTGTTTTCCAGATAAACTTTGTATTTTGTTTTTATAGTTAGTTTACGTTTTGTTGTTGTTGTTTTTTAAGCAGACAACAAGGAGGGCACATTACTTTGGCTTTATTAATGTATCCATTCTCCTTTTTAAAAACAAAAATTCAACATATTATTAGACACAATATTGACACCCCCAACACATCCTATTGAGGAAGAGAGATGATTTCCTAAATCGTTTGTTTATGAACAAAAGTAAAACCCTCCCTCCAAAAGCATCTGTAGTTGTACGCAATAATGTATCTCTACACAATTAATATCTATGTAGTATGTGTATAACAATAGCTACTTGTGTTCCTTTAGTGCTTAGTAGATCAGGTTTCAACAACTGTAAATTATTGTGTATTATCACCAGTTACTCAAACGTAAAATGCTTTCTTTTTCAATCGTAATCTTAACGTAGTAGATGCCTATGAGTCTCCGTGGCATCTCCTACAAAGACCACATAAGCAACAATGACGTGCATAATAGAATCCAGCAAACCATTGGTCGCTGCGAAAATCTACCGTAGAGAAGCGTAAACTTCAATGGTACCGGCATGTCACAAGATTAAAAGGACTTGCAAAAACAATACTGCAAGGCACTGTCCAAGGAGGAAGAAAAAGAGGCAGACGAAGGAAGAGATAGAAGGACAACATCAGCGAATGGACAGGCTTAGAACTCAACAAAACCCTGAGAAAGGCACAACAGAGAGAGGATAGAGGGAACTGGTTGTCAAGTCTTCAGGGGTACCTCCAATATCGCCAGACTAAGGGATAGATAGATAGATAGATAGATAGATAGATAGATAGATAGATAGGTAGATAGGTAGATAGATAGATAGATAGATAGATAGATAGATAGATAGATAGATAGATAGATAGAATCTTGACGTACTAGATCTAGTCATGTATAGGTAGAATATTTTAAAACATTGTGTGACGTAGTCTACCACGTAATTATGATAGTTACGATAGTCTGCTACGGCTTAAAAAAAAAATTTTTTTAAGGATACGTGACATACAACAGCCTGTTTCTAGTGCCTTAACACACACACACACACACACACACACACACACACACACACACACACACACACACACACACACACGCGCGCGCGCGCGCGCGCGCGCGCGCGCGCTCACACATGCACGCACACACAAGCAAACTAAATATCAAAGCCTTGGCTAAAAAAAAAGTTTTGAAATATTTTGGGATTTTTTTTGTTGTTATTAAAAACTAACACGCATGTACTTTGTTTTCTTTCTTATGCAAAAACCACAAACAAACAAATCTAATATAAAAACTTTCGATGGAAGAAATATAGAGTTTACGTATACATCACGCACGCGTATCCTCTCAAGATTTCTTTTTCTAAAACTTTCTTTGATAGAAAAAAAAAAAGCAACACCATTTTATTGGATTTTGGATGATGGTATATAGATCTATCAGGACTCGTTTTGCCTAGTTTGTCTTCATTATATTTCAATCACATCAGAATTTGATTTTTTTTTTCTTCTTGTTTTTCTTTTGGGGGGTTGTTTATTTATTTATTTATTTATTTATTTATTTTATTTATTTATTTATTTATTATTTTGATTCATAGATTGGACTGATTTTTGTGCTTGGTTTCGATTTATTGAATCAGAATTGCTGACATACGGACATACTTACTTGCTTACTTACTTTCTTACTTACTTGCTTTATTACTAACCTACCTGTCTACTTCTCTTATTCCTTCATTTCTTCCTTACTTCCTTCCTTCCTTCCTTCCGTCCTTCCATCTTTCCTTCTTTTCTTTCTTTCTTTCTTTCTTTCTTTCTTTTCTTTCTTTCTTTCTTTCTTTCTTTCTTTCTTTTGTTCGTTCGTTCGTTCGTTCCTTCTTTCCTTCCTCCAATCCTTCCTTTCTTACTTCTTTCTATCCATCCATCCATCCATCCATCCATCCATCCATCCATCCATCCATCCATCCATCCATCCATCCGTCCATCCATCCATCCTTCCTTCTCTTCCTTCCTTCCTTCCTTTCTTCCATCCTTCTTTCCTTGCTTGCTTGTCTACTTACTTACTTGCTTACGTACTTACGTAGTTACGACTGATTTTTGTGCTTGGTTTCGATTTATTGAATCAGAAAAGCTGAGCTGATCTGTCTGTTTATCGTGTATACGTACTGTTTCTAGTGTTTGTCTCTGCGTTTCTCTGTCTGTCTCTCTGTTTGTCTCTGTCTGTCTCTGTCTGTCTCTCTGTTTGCCTTTGTCTGTCTATCTGCGTGTCGGTCTGTCTAACTGTCATTATGTGTCTCTGTGTCTTTGTCTCTTTATATATCTGTCTCTGTCTCTGTCTCTGTCTGTTTGTCTGTCTGTTGGTCGGTCGGTCGGTCGGTCAGTCTCTCTCTCTCTCTCTCTCTCTCTCTCTCTCTCTCTCTCTCTCTCTCTCTCTCTCTCTCTCTCTCTGTCTCTGTCTCTGTCTCTGTGTGTCTCTCTGTGTCTCTCTGTCTCTGTCTCTGTCTCTGTCTCTGTCTCTGTCTCTGTCTCTCTCTCTCTCTCTCTCTCTCTCTCTCTCTCTCTCTCTCTCTCTCTCTCTCTCTCTCTCTCTCTCTCTCTCTCTTCGTGTCGTGTCGTGTCGTGTCGTGTCACGTCGTGTCACATCGTGTCACGTCGTGTTTTTTTTTTTTTCTGGTTAATGTTATTAATGTTCCTGTCCTCTTTGTTTTTTGTCATAGCTTCTGCTGGAGTTGATGAGTTTGCTGATGAATTTGGCAACCAGAGCCACTACAGAGGAGAGGAGAGTGAGTTATCTTGAAGCCACTTTGTTTTTGCTGTTGTTTTTTTTCTCCTCCACTTGTTCTTGTTATTCTTGGTGTGTTGTCATTGCTGCTGCTGTTGCTGCCGCTATAGTTTTCAAGTCTCAGAACAATTGTTTTCGTTCAAGAAGTTTTTAGAGGTTTTTTGCTTATTATTTTGTTTGGGAAGGCGGATAGGCTATTTTATTTATTTATTATATACATTTTTTTTTTTTTACTATAGTTACTTTACTTAGTTTAAGTTTTTTTTTTCACTCTTGTTTTCTACCTTTATGTACGATTGCATTGTTGTATACTGTTTTAAATTTAGTCTCGGCAGATTTTTCTGTGTGAAAGTCGGACTGCACTTCCTAGAGAGGGTTGTTGTCGCCACAAGATTAGCGCCACCCTATATACATGCATATCTAATTTTTATCGTCTGCAAAATAGTGTATTTGAACTGAATGGAATTGAATGACATTACTTTCAGTCACGGAAGATTTCTCTAAAGGGACTGTGGGATTCTCTTCCACGGGGATAAAGCGTATGCAAGAAAGAAGCTTGGTCCGTTTTTGATTTGTTTTGTTTTCAAGTGTATTTCTTTTTATTAAAAAAAAAAAAACTTTTTCTAAAAAAATTTGCCAGGGACAAGTCTTTTGCTGTGGGTTCTTTTACAAAGGCCTAATGCAGGTTGCACACAAGACTGTGGTTCATCATCTCATTCGAAAGACTAGCTAGCCTAGCACCCATCCCACCATTCATTCTAGGTCTAGTGGATGAGGAAACAGTTTGGCACAGACAGGTATCAAACCCATACCGGTCACTTTGAAGGTAGAGGCAGTATAGTATCTCAAAATTATCGGATCATATCTGTGTCTTTGGTGGTATAATTGTGCCTAGAGTATGTCATAGATGCATTTTGAATTTGTAGTGTGTGTGTGTGTGTGTATGTGTGTGTGTGTGTGTGTGTGTGTGTGTGTGTGTGTGTGTGTGTGTGTGTGTTGTGTGCGTGTGCATGTGTGCGTGCGTGCGTGCGTGTGTGTGTGCATATGTGTGTGTGTGTACAATTTTATATATATGTATGTTTTTATGTGTGTGTGCGTGCGCGCGCGTGTGTACAGGACCAGAAGATACTGACCAGAAGTCTGCTGACGATGGAAATGATCTCCCAGTTGATGGAGAATGCTTTACCTCAGCTTCATAACGGCTATTTTCAGGATGCCCTTTTAGGTTCGTCACATTTTGGCATGTTGGGTGTCTGCATGTTGTGTGTGTGTGTGCCTGTGGATATGCTTACATTTGTGTTCCTCCTGCATTTGTGACGCTCCACCACATAATAAGACGGAGTGCACCAGAGGTCAATTTTTAGTTATTGACATGTTATTAATGTACAATAAAGTGGCTATCAAATACAAAAAACAGATTGAAAATCGGACAATTTTGTGCAACATTATTACAAATTGAAATGATAGACTGCAGGATGTGACAAAATGAGAAACGGGCAAGTTTATTTTCGTAACAGGTTGTCAGAATGAGGGCTTGGGTATTTTCAAAACACATTTAAAAGCAAAAAGAATAAAAATCATGCCTTGATATTTCATTATAAGGTAGATAAACGGATATAGTTTAATAATCAATCAAAATCTCAAAATTGACAACTTGACCCCCACCTGCCTTTAATGGCTCCTGGCGCATAATTGGGTAATGTGCTAAGCGACTCATTTCGTGGTGGAGCGTCACATTTGTGTATGTATGTATGCCTGTGTGCGTGCAAGGAATTGTGCATTCTTTTCTTTTTCTGTCTTTTTTTTCTTTATATTTTAATCTTCTACTCTTTTATTTCGAGGATAATAAAACAAGCAATTATGTCCACGAGCTTTTTTACATCCAGGCCCCGTGTGTATGCAGGTTTGTCACTTTTGTCATCCATTCCCACTGGCGCACAGTGGCCTACTCTTCCAAAAATGCGGAACGGGTTTTAACGTGTGCGC
>CM060322.1:16641289-16643789 GCA_030674155.1 Stramonita haemastoma | reverse complement strand
GCTGTTGTTCACACATACAAACACACACACACACACACACACACACACACACACACACACACACACACACTCATACACCCCCACACACACACACACCCTTCCTTCCACACACACACACACACACACACACACACACACACACACACACACACACACACACACACTCACACACACACACACAACACAACACACACACACACCCACACTCACGCATCCACACACACAACACAACAACCACATACACACACATCACTCCCCCAACCACCACCACCCCCACCCCCCCCCCCACACACACACACACAAACACTCGTTGCCAAACACAACACGTTACATGCAATCGATTTCCTGCACACACCCCATACAATAACACCCGGTTCTTGACAGAGTGAAACTGACACACACAGGGAAACTGACAACAGACCACTCTCTCTACCTATTGATTTCAGAACTGTGGGGTCTGTGTTTCACATCATCCGTCTCAACACCATTCTGGCACTGATGCTGGTGCTGATTCTCTGTGTCATGTGTCTGCAGGGTCGTCATTTGGAGGTACATGAGTTTGCGATTTGTGTGGTGGTTTTTTTGTGGGATTTTTTATTGAGTTTTTGTACGTTGTTGGTTGTGGGGTAAGGGAGGGAAAGAGAGAGAGAGGGGGAGAGAGAGAGAGAGAGAGAGAGAGAGAGAGAGAGAGAGAGAGAGAGAGAGAGAGAGAGAGAGAGAGAGAGAGAGAGAGAGAGAGAGAGACAGACAGACAGACAGACAGACAGACAGACAGACAGACAGACAGACAGACAGACAGACAGACAGACAGACAGACAGACAGAGAGGGGGGGGCGGGAGAGAGAGACAGAGAGAGAGATGGGTGCTTTTTTCATTATTCTCAACAGATAAATAGAATAAATAAATAAATTAATGAATAAATAAATAAATAGATTCTTGATAAATGAATAAATAAATAAACAGCACACCCACCCCCACCCACCCACATACTAATACATACACGCCCCTCCCCCCCCCCCCACACACACACCAATAACCCCTCTTACACATACAAACACACTACACATACACACACAGATCCCCCACCCCCACCCCCCACCCCCATATCCTACACCCCCCCACCCCCCCCCCACCACCCCCCAGTCCTCACAATCCCTCCTGTAACTCCACTAACACTACTAACTAATAAGCCTACTCTTACCCACCCCTACAATCACTACAATAATATGATATGATAAAATAACTACGTTAACACAGATCCTGTGCATCACGGGTCGTCTGTTGCTGCATCTGACCTTGCTGACCCTCTTCGCCTTTCTCTTCGTGGACACTCTCCACATGTACCTCACCGTCCACGCCCTCACCTCTCATAACCTCATCACCGCTGCCTGGAAATTCGTCCTCATCGGATGGGGTGAGTTTAATTAATACCTTTCCCTGACCCTAAAGAGCGCAGGTACCGATTTACAGCTGGGTAAACTGGGGTTTTGTTGTGAAGTCAAAGTACACAAACGGTCACGGTTCACCTGGAGTTAACATCAGTGCTGATTCCACTCTCCCCAAAAGTCTTTCGAATGAGACTGTAAACCGAGGCCCCGTGTGCAAAACGCACGCAGAACATCTTGCGCACACGTTAAATCCTGTTCCGCTTTTCGTAAGAGTAGGCCATTGTGTGCCGGTGGGAACAGATGATAATATTTACACAGCTGCATACACACAGGGACTGGATGAAAAAAAACACATGAGTGTTTATCCCATTATCCTCGATACAAAATAATAAAATAATAAAATAAAAATAAAAACCCATCTGCAAGACAACCACGCTCATCGCTGCTTAATCTTGAGCTTGGGGAGGGCAAGTGCTCTGACCACTGACAAGGGACTATAATTATTAGGACAGAACTAGAAATCGACAAGAAAAATTTGTGTTGAAAGGCTAGATATATTAAGGGAGAGGAATAACTATGATAATTATGATTATGTGGTGGTGTTTGAAAAATGTGTATGTGGGGGTGGGGATGGGGGGTGTAGGAGTGTGTGTGTGTGTGTGTTGTGTGTGTGTGTGTGTGTGTGTGTGTGTGTGTGTGTGTGTGTGTGTGTGTGTGTGTGTGTGTGTGTGTGTGTGTGTGTGTAGTGTGTGTGTGTGGGTGGGTGGGTGTTGTGTGTGTTTAGTGTGTGTGTGGGTGGGTATGGGTGTGTGTGTGTGTAGTGTGTGTGGGTGATTGTGTGTGTGTGTTTAGTGTGTGTGTGTGTGTGGGGGGGGTGTGGGGTGTGTGTGTGTGTGTGTTAGTGTGTGGGTGTGTGTGTGTGGTGTGGGTGGGTGGGTGATTGTGTGTGTGTTTAGTGTGTGTGGGTGTGTGGGTGATTGTGTGTGTGTTTATTGTGTGTGTGGGTGGGTGTGGGTGTGTTTGTGTGTGTGTGTGTGTGTGTGTATGTGTGTGTATGTGTGTGTTTGTGTGCGTGCGTGCGTGCATGCGTGCGTGTGTGTGTGTGTGGGGGG
>CM060322.1:16621289-16633789 GCA_030674155.1 Stramonita haemastoma | reverse complement strand
TTGGGGTAATGTTGTAGGGAGGGTGGGCTGGGTAGGGGTGGAGGTGGGGTTGGGGGTTGGAGTGGGGAAGGTGAAATATCCAATGAAGTGGTCTTTGTTTGCATTGCAGCTGAAAGAGTTGTGTAAATTCTTGTTGGATTTCTTAATTATTATTATTATTCTACAGTGTCACCGGTGCTTACTTTCTAATCTACAATCGGAGTGATGTGATGTGATGGATATATATAAATTGTGTGTGTGTGTGTGTGGTGTGTGTGTGTGTGTGTGTGTGTGTGTGTGTGTGTGGTGTGTAGGTTGGTGGGTGGGGTGTTTGTGTGTGTGTGTGTGTGTGTGTGTGTAGGTTGGTGGGTTGGTGGGGGTGTTTTGTGTGTGTGTGTGTGTGGTGTGTGTGTGTGTGTGTGTGTGTGCGTGTATGCGGTGTGTGTGTAGTGTGTGTAGTGTGTGCGTGTGAGTAGTGTGTGTGTGCGCGTAGTGTGTGTAGTGTGTGTAGTGGGTGTGTGTGGGTGTGAGTAGTGTGTGTGTGTGAGTAGTGTGTGTGTGTGTGTGTGTGTGGTGTGTGTAGTGTGTGCGTGTGAGTAGTGTGTGTGTGCGTGTGTGTGTGTGGTGTGTGTGTGTGTGTGTGTGGTGTGGTTGTGTTGTGCCTGTGTGCACGTGTGTGTGTAGTGTGTGTGTGTATAGTGTAGTGTGGGTGGTGTGTGTGTGTGTGTGTGTGTGTGTTTTCTAACGGCGAAGGAACCTGGATTTCTCAGTTGATAAGAAACACATAGATTTCTTTCGTTTCTCAGAACATTTCTGTCACATTGGAGTAAAGCTACATGTACTGCTCAAGTAAAAGGCTTCATAAGTGAAGCAGACCGGTGACTTAAAATGTGCCATGGTGTTGTTAGCATTGGCATCTTTGCGTACTGCTTTTTAACCTGAACAAAAACTATTGGAGGAAAAACTGACTGTTTCTCTGTGATACCAACTGCCTAACATTGCCATTAATTTTTATTCTGCTGTACAATGATGGTGAATTTATACTTGCGTTTTTCATTATGTTTTGTTGTCCAGTATGAGCTACGAACAAATCCCGGTAGGATTTTTATGTGCCTATTTTATATTTATGGATTTTTCGCATGTGTGTGCGCGTGCGTGTGGTGTGTGTGTGTGTGTGTGTGGTGTGTGTGTGTGTGTGTGTGTGTGTGTGTGTGTGTGTGTGTGTGTGTGTGTGTGTGTGTGTGTGTGTGTTTGCGTGTGTGTGTGTGTTATCTTGCCATGAGAAGTAAATATACACATTTCTATAACATTTCCACCTTGTGACATGTAATTACTTGAGGACAACATTTTATATCACACATGGACAACTCATAATAAAATCAGACTGATCTATGAAACGAGTTGTTTTCTGCCAGTGGCATAAACTCACGTCAGAACAGCATTTATATCAAAAGTTTTATACACGTTTAGTCATACACTTTTCCGCGCTTTTATAATGTCTTCCTGGTGAATTTGAAGGAAAAAAACAAAACAAAAACAGCTGATGTTTTTTTCTTTTTTTACCGGTGATCGCAAAAAGAAAGAAAACCCGGTCATAATATTTACTTGCTGCATAACCATGTACTAGCTTGTTTGTTATTTATTCATTCATTACTTTTTTGTTTAGGCTTTCTTTTATCTAACTAAAAAAAAAAAGTACTGCGTATTCTTTTTTCTACAGTTGCATAGTAACAACTTCTCTCTTGTTACCACAGGCTTTAATCCATTATTGGTAACCTACTTCTGTGGTCTTTCGACAATTAATACGTGTTATAAACAATTACATTCTTGTAATAAGGATATATGTGAGGCTCCACCACGAAAGGAGTCGCTTAGCACATTACCCAATTTTGCGCTAGGAGCCATTAAAGGCAGGTGGGGGTCATTTTGTCAATTTTGATATTTTGATTGATTATTAAACTATATCTGTTTATCTACCCTATAGTGAAATATCTAGGCATTATTTTTATTTCTTTTACTTTTAAAAGTGTTTTGAAAATACCCAAGCCCTCATTGTGACAACCTGTTACGAAAATAAACTTGCCCGTTTCTCATGTTGTCACATCCTGCAGTCTATCAAGATGGCTTGATGGAAAAAAGCAGATCGCTGCTTACTCAATGTACCATCTGGAAATAAAAATTTGATTGATTGATTGATTGATATCATTTCAATTTGTAATAACTTTGCACAGAATTGTCCGATTTTCAATCTGTTTTTTGTATTTGATAGCCAATTTACTGCACATGAATAAAATGTCAATAACTAAAAAGTGACCTCTGGTGCACTCCGACTTATTATGTGGTGGAGCGTCTCATTTATGTATATACATACATACATACATACATACATACATACATACATACATACATTACATACATACATACATACATACATACATACATACATACATACATACATACATACACACACACACAAGAAGCACTCTGAGTATGTGTGTGTGTGTGCGTGTGCGTGTGTGTGTCTGTGTGTATGTGTGTGCGTGCACGTGTGTGTGTGCATGTATATGTGTATGTGTGCGTGCGTGCGTGCGTGCGTGCGTGGTGGTGTGTGTGTGTGTGTGTGTGTGTGTGTGTGTGTGTGTGTGTGTGTGTGTGTGTGTGTGTGTGTGTGTGTGTGTGTGTGTGTGAAAGTCAAAGTCGAAGTCAAAGCCAAAGTCAAAGTCAAATGACTTATTTGTAAGGCCATAATTATACCAATACAAATAAGTTCACATTCGCATAACAGTGTATATATAGTTACATCCTTCCACTCTCAAGTGCGTCTTTCCTGATTAGATATGCTTTGTAAACGTAATTGCAGAGTTTTGAAATAATGCCTTTGTTTCCACAGGATAGCAGTAACACAAATTTGAACACAGGGTTTGTGTGTGTGTGTGTGTGTGTGTGTGTTGTGTGTGTGTGTGTGTGTGTGTGTGTCTGTGTCTGTGTCTGTGTCTGTGTGTCTGTGTGTCTGTGTGTCTGTGTCTATGTGTGTGTGTGTGCACGCGCGATAGTGTGTGTGTCTGCGTATCTGTGTGTGTGTGTGTGTGTGTGTGTGTGTGGTGTGTGTTTTGTGTGTGTCTGTGTGTCTGTGTGTCTGTGTGTCTGTGTGTGTCTCTGTGTCTCTGTGTCTATGTATGTATGTATGTATGTATGTATGTATGTATGTATGTGTGTGTGTGTGTGTGTGTGTGTGTGTGTGTGTGTGTGTGTGTGTGTGTGTGTGTGTGTGTGTGTGTGTGCTCGCGCGAGAGTGTGTGTGCGTGTGTGTGTGTGTGTGTGTTTCTTGTTGTTGTTGTTTGCTAGGCAGAATCTTGAATTTGATCAAGGTACACTTTCAATGTGCTCTGACTTTTGTGCCATAAAAACAGCCCCGTTACAGTACTATCAAATTCATACCCGGTTTCTTCAAATGCTCAACAAATAAAATGTTATTTTGATATTATCAACGTTAAACAGTATTTTGAGATATCAAGGTGGCCATAATAATTTTTGCAATGTGATAGTCGACTAGCTTACATGTTCATTTAGCTTCTTTCTTTGTGTGTATTTTTGTTTGTTTGCATTCATTTTGGTTTTTTTTTGTCTCTTTGTTTGTTTAGTTTATGTCTTTATTGGTGTGTGTGTGTGTGTGTGTGTGTGTGTCGCGCGCGCGCGCGCGCGTGTGTGTGTGTGTGTGTGTGTGTGTGTGTGTGGAGGAAGCACTTGTTACTTCTGTGCAGTTTTGATATACTTACCGGTGGTATTTTATGTTGAAAGTGAGTACTTTGCTGTCGTTTATCTTACCATTTGTTATTATGAGAAACACAATATTGTTTGATGTTTGATTTAATGAGCCATTGCTGTCTTGTTCCTTTCATTCTCTCAGTCTTTGTCTCTCAGTGTCTTCCTACCTGTCCGGTCTCCCTTCCAGTCTTTGTCTGTCTGTCTGTCTGTTTGTTTGTCTGTCTGTCTGTCTGTCTGTCTGTCTGTCTGTCTGTCTGTCTTTCTGTCTGTCTGTCTGTCTATCTTGTCTGTATGTCTTGTCTGTCTGTGTCACTGTCTCACTGTCTGTCTCTTTCTGTTTCTGTCTGTCTGTCTCTGTCTCTCTCCGTCTCTCTCTATCTTTCTCTCTCTCTCTCTCTCTTCTCTCTCTCTCTCTCTCTCTCTCCTCTCTCTCTCTCTCTCTCTCTCTCTCTCTCTCAGGAAATGTGTCTATCTGTCTGTCTGTCTGTCTGCCTGTCTGTTTATTATCTCTCTATCTGCCTATCTATTCTTCAACAAGTCCCTGAAATTAGCAGCTTGATTATTATTGTTATTATCCTGTTTTTCTTCTTTTTGTTATTGTTGTTGCTGTTGTTGTTGTTGTTGTCGTCGTCGTCGTGGCTGTTATTGCTGCTGTGGGTTTTTGTGTTCAAGTATATCGGACACCATCTGAGATATGAGTTATGATACAGGTCATTCAGATATCGTTTAGAATTTACATATAATATGACTGAAAGTCTGTGTGTGTGTGTGCGCGCGCGCGCGCGCGCGCGTGTGTGTGTGTGTGTGTGTGTGTTAGGGGGAAGATCCCTGTAGTTAAAACGTTTAGCTCATGATCTGAAGACCTGGGTTCGAGCCAAAGCAGAGACATAGACGCCCTTTTGAGAGGCTATTTTTCTACTGAAGATGGAATGTCAGTACTGGCTCTGCTCCCCATGCCAGACAGTCTTTTAGACGAAACTATAAAGTGATAACATGTGTAGGAACGCATGCAGAACATCTTTCGCACACATAAAAATCCTGTTCTGATTTTTTGAAGATTACACCGTTGTGTGCCGCGCTTTCTCCTCTGTCTCTGTCTCTCTGTCTCTCTGCCTCTGACTCTCTTTCTCTCTCTCTGTATGTTTTTGTGTTGTCTGTCTTCGTCTGTCTCTGTCTCTCTCTCTTTTCAAACACGCACACACGCACGCACGCATACACACACACACACACACAACTGCATACACACGGGGACCGGATGAAAAAAAGCGCATGATTGCTTATTCTGTTATCCTCGATATAAAAGAATAAATAAATACAAAATAATAAATACATAAATAAACACACACACACACACACACACACACACACACACACACACACACACACACACACACACACACACACACACACACAACACACACACCACATCAAAAAATGGACAATGGTCAGAAAAAAGAGATGCAGAGGTGGGTGGGTGGCAAAAACAAAATTGTGTCCGAATTGCGAAAGGGGGTGTCCCTTAATGTGTGTGTGTGTGTGTGTGTGTGTGTGTGTGTGTGTGTGTGGTGTGTGTGTGTGTGTGTGTGTGTGTGTGTGCGTGTGTAAAATAAAACAAAAAATGCAGTCATTAGATCACAATTTTATCTTAGGTAACTTATCAACGTGCCATTCATTTAGAATGGGTTCGTTTTGGGTAGGGTTTTATATTTGGCACAAACACATACACAAACCTTATCTCCCGTAAATTATCGTACTCAATCCTCAGGTTTGTAAAAGGGTTTTTCAACAAATATGAATAAATGTGTGTTCAATTGTGTGCATGTGCATATATCTTTATGTGTGTTCACATATTTATTCCAAGTACAGTGACCCACTGCACTCTCATTGGATACAAATTAAAATCTGCTGCAGTAGTGTTGATAACACTCTGAATTATCTATCAAGTCTACTTTGCTCAAAACAACCGACAGCCTCTATTTGTGAAGTGTTATTGTCATGAATGCATTGGTGGTGTAGTGTTGAGTTCGGTTATTTGTAATCAGTATCTTTACCAACAAAGTTAATTCTATGATTATTGTTTTTGTTGTTATTGATGACCTTCATCGTCATTATCTTTATTTTTTGTCATTGATGAAGTCATCATCGTCATCATCGGTGTTGCCATTGACAGTGTCTTTGCAAAAATAAAAGACCCCCCCCCCCACCCCAAACAACAAGTATATTGCATTCCCAATCTCTCTCTCTCTCTCTCTCTCTCTCTCTCTCTCTCTCTCTCTCTCTCTCTCTCTCTCTCTCTCTCTCTCTCTCTCTCTCTCTCTCTCTCTCTCTCTCTCTCTCTTCGGATGAGACTTTAAACCGAGGCCCCGTGTGCGAACGCACGCAGAACATCTTGCGCACACGTTAAATCCTGTTCCGCTTTTCGTAAGAGTAGGCCATCGTGTGCCGGTGGGAACAGATGACAATATTTACAAAACTGCATACACACGGGGACCGGATGAAAAAAAAGCACATGATTGCTTATTCTGTTATCCTCGATATAAAAGAATAAATAAATAAATAAAATAAATAAATCTGTCTCTCTGTCTCTCTGTCTCTCTGTCTCTCTGTCTCTCTGTCTCTCTCTCTCTCTCTCTCTCTCTCTCTCTCTCTCTCTCTCTCTCTCTCTCTCTCTTGATTTATTCATAATTGTTTCATTTTTGCCCATGAGGGCCTGGTGTAAAGAAGCCTCTGGCTTATCCAATTACCCTCATTAAAAATTTCGAGTTTCGTTTCGAGTTTTTCGGTCTCTCTCTCTCTCTCTCTCTCTCTCTCTCTCTCTCTCTCTCTCTCTCTCTCTCTCTCTCTCTCTCTCTCTCTCTCTCTCTCTGTATGTGTGGCTCGAACATGTTTCCAACTTATTCTGAACAAAACGATAACCAATGAATACTTCATTCTGCTACGTTTTAAATTATTTTTTGGATAATTGTAATCATTCGATGCAGACTTTAATGTGTACATTGTATACTCTGAGATAATTTTTGTGATGCAACTTTTTACAGAATAAAATTCAAAATGTGTCTTGATCTGGGAATAAAATAATGTTGGTTTTTGGGGTGAGTGGGTTGAGAGAGAGAGAGGAGAGGAGAGAGAGAGAGAGAGGAGAGAGAGAGAGAGAGAGAGAGAGAGAGAGAGAGAGAGAAGAGAGAGAGTTTGTAGTCGACAATAAAAAAGTTTCCCAAGATTATTCTTACATAAGTAAACCAAACACACAAATCTGACACAGTATGTCTCTTTTTTACTTGGTTGCTTAGAATTTGAAATTACTTAGTCATACCTAGGGAAGTTGTCCTTTCTTCCATTTTATAATAAACTACTCCACGAAGTTGGAGTGTAGATTAATGTCGGGCAAAAACGATTTTGCGTACGCAAAGACCTGACCAGTGGTGAAATCCAGTAACCCATACATTTTTCTTGGTGTATATCTGTTTTCTCTTTTAAAAAAAAAAAATGCTTATAAAATATTAATGGTATATCAGCTGCAAAAGATCCACAAAGGTGTTAAAACTATTCATAGCTATTCCACATACTTTGTATACGATCTTCCCGGAAACTGAAACGAAAAAACTAAAATATTATCATTTATCAATCAAATCTAATATTTATTTATTTATTATTTATTTATTCTTTTATTTATTCTTTTATATCGAGGATAACAGAATAAGCAATCATGTGCTTTTTTTCATCCGGTCCCGTGTGTATGCAGTTTTGTAAATATTGTCATCTGTTCCCACTGGCACACGATGGCCTACTCTTACGAAAAGCGGAACAGGATTTAACGTGTGCGCAAGATGTTCTGCGTGCGTTCGCACACGAGGGCCTCGGTTTAAAGTCTCATCCGAAGTAACCCATACATTTTCATACATGATTATAAAGCCTGTGAGAGGGTCAATACTATGGGAAGTAACTGTGCGTTTATCAACGCAAAGTAATTGCTTCCCTTGAAACACAGCGCTGTCAAAAAAATTAATGGTTGCTTTAGCTCGTGCTCTTTTCAGCGAAAAAATGCCTCTCGGTCTGAAGCATACACACACAAACTATAGCTCCAATAGGTGTTCGGATTATCCTAGATATGTTGTTCCAGGTCTGCATAGACGTTAAAATAAATTAAGATCCACATACTGATTAATTAAGCCTACCATTCGAGGGGTGAAAATTCACAGTGTGGGAAGTAACTCTGCCTGTGTAAACACAAAGTAATTGCTTCCCTTGACAAGGAGTGTGCCACACTGTTTGATTCAGCTGATGCTCATTTCAGCAAATATCTGCTTCTCTGGATGATACACACACACGTCAAAGCAGAAGCCAGAAACGCAAAATGCACTAATAAAAATAATGTTTATCAAGTCAAGTTAAGTCAATGACTGTTTTTATCAGCCCGTAAAGGTGACGGGATAGCTCAGTGGTCAGAGCACTCGTTTTCTCCAAGCTGAGGTTAAGCAGCATCGAGCGTGGTTAGCATGTTTGATGGGTGACCGTGTTTGCGCGCCTTGGCTTCAGTACACCCCACCCCCCCCCCCCAAAAAAAAAAAAAAAGAAAAAAAGAAAAAAAATTCCCCTAAATATTATTTTGGCTTCGGGAACATGTACATGGATAAAGCAGATGGACCTAAACTACCAATGTGTCCGTGTCTGCTTACCCGTTCGTAATATTGTCACATAACAGAAGTGTTCATTTGCTAGTAACACATTTTGACTTCTCTTGGGGTGTTATTTGGCCTCTGCATTTGTTTGTTCAGTGAGTACAGGTTTGTATTGTATTGCAAATGTAATTGCATATGTATCGTATTGGATCGTATTCTATTGTATTATATTATATTGTGATGTGTTATAGTTGTGTTGTGTTTTGCTGTGTTGTGTTGTATTGTGTTGTTTTGTATTGCACTTCGGTGCGGTGATTTGCAGTGTATTGTATTGTATTGTATTGTACTGTACTGTATTGTATTGCGTTGTGTTGTGCTGTGGTGTTGTGTTGTTTTGTATTACATTGTATTATTTTGTAATATATTCCATGTCACTTTAAGTTACAGTAGGTTTCCCCAAGCTGCTCTCCTAGAAGAAACGTATGCATACGGACATTGTCTTTAAATAGCACCCTGAAGTCGGAATGCAGGTACTAATGGCGGGTAAATAATCATAGTCCAATACACAAAGTTTCACCATTGGTAAATCTTAGAACTCAGGCCAAGGAACGAAAAAAAAAAAGAAACACACCCAAAAACCCTAAACCAAAAATAAAATCAAAAGGTATTCATGTATCGTGTACCACTCCAACTGAAATGAGACAAAGAGACAAACAAATTAAATTGAAAAAAAAAACTCCAGCAAAAATGATGCAAAAGCAAGAAAAAGACAAAAAAAAGACAAAAATAATAAAACTTGATGCCCTCTCCCCTCTTTCAAGACGGAAAGAGGACCAAGAACGATTAGATCATAAAACGTTTACTAGACTACTAAACAACAATAATTTTAATCGATTGATCATTGACAAGGTAAATATCATAAGGAAAAGAAGTACAGAGAAAAGAAAAGAAGAGGGAAAAAAACAACAAAAAAAACTTTTCGCCAACGAGAAAAAATTTAAGAGAAAAAGAGGAGAAATCGAAATCAAAACACAAGCAAAAAAGCAACCAAAATTAATCAGCAAAGCAATTCATCATTCAAGCAAACAGTTAACCATCGCTATCTGTAAAACAACAAAGCGACCAAAACCAGCCAACCAAAAAATCAACCAACCACAAAAAACCCTACAATAAAGCCTCTAATGCCTTCTTTTTGTGTTGTTCAAACCAACCAACCAACCCAGCAATAAACCAACCGAAAAAGAAAAAAAAAGCCACAGCCATGTAAGCTTTCATTTTCAAGTTTTTCGTATTCTTGGAACATCAACCAATCAACCAACCAACTACGAACAAACCAGCCAAAAAAGACACAATAAAGCCTATAATACATCTTTTTTTTTAGTTCTTGGGACCATGATCAACCAATCAACCAACAAAAAAAAACGACACAACGAAGCTTTCAATACATATTATTTTGTGTTCTTGGAAAAAAAATCATCAAGTATAACGTTTGAAGTGATAACATGACACACGTCTACATCCATGACGCATCCGCCACAGCACATAACCCTAGCTCTTTCCAAAGTCCTGCCCCATTACGTCAGACCAAAAACCATAACCCCAATAAACAAACAACTCCCTTCCAAAACCCCAAGCAAACAAAATAACAAACAAACACACAAACTCAAAGCTCTTTTTTACACGGCTTCTTCGCTACCCGTACTTGAGTGCAGTGTTTAGTATGCATTTTCACAATAATCATAAATCTTGGCACGATCAAACACGACACAACATTAAAGGCTAGAAACAGAGTTGTGTGCGATTTTTTTTTTCCTGGAAGGTCAGTGCAATAAAAGCACAGTAAAGCGTTCAGGAAATGCTGTGTGCATTAAAGTTATTGATGTCATATCAGATCATATATTTTCATTAATGGTTATTACCGTTCACATTTTGTCGTGAAATATGAACTGGTTTGTTTGCAAGAGTTCGTGAAATATAGCTGGTTTTATTGTAGAAATTTAGATCGCTGAAAGTCTTGATGGAGTGTGTGTATGTAGAGGAGGGGAGGGGAGAGATAAGGGAGGGGCGGCGAACTTGCAAGAATGCTCACGTGAGCGTGCACACGTGCACGTACAAATTAAACGATATAAATTACAATTTAATATATATATATATAATATATATATTATATATTATATATATATATATATATATATATATATATATTATAATATATAATTATAAATTTTATTATTTTTTTTATATTTTATATTTGTCAATATGGTTACACAAAGTTAGTTCCTTGACTTTTTTCTGAATTGTTGGCCTTTTTGTGTCTAATATTATGTGAAAAGACGTTAAATTGAAGAACAGAACCACCACCACCCCTCACACACACACACAACACACACACACACACACACACACACACACACACACACACACACACACACACACACACACACACACACACACACACACAAGCTCCCATGTGATCTTATATGATTTTATCGTTTTAATTTTTTATAGTTACATTAGCTATACAATTGATCGATAATGTTAACTATTCTCTTTCATTGCAAATATGGTTACACTAGTTAGTTCCTTGACTTTTTTCTAAATTGTTGGCCTTTTGTGTCTAATATTATGTGAAAAGACGTTAAATTGAAGAACAGAACCACCACCACCCCTCACACACACACACACACACACACACACACACACACACACACACACACCACACACACACAACACACACACACACACACACACACACACACACAAGCTCCCACACCCGAAAAAAAATCTTATAAACTTCTTTATCTGAAAAGTTTCAGAATAAACGAAATGTGCTTAGCCTAATCAATTTGATTGAGTTTCCTCATTATTTTTAAACAGACACGCAAAATCAAGGAAAGAAGCAAACAAGGCAGTCCCCCTCCCCCCCAAAAAAAGATGAAAAAAGAAAATGTGTTATCGTTGCGAGCTATTGTCATGCTCAGAACCATCCAAGGGAAACAATTCAGTTTGCCTTGTACGCCTTGTCATAGTTTTGCTATTATGTCCCATGGACTGCTTCTGTTTGACAATAATTATCTCTCTGTCTTCTGTCCCTGTCTATTATCTATTTATTTATCTATCTACCTATCTGTACATCTGTCTCTTGATCTACTTCAATGTCATTATAGATATATGTCGGTGTCTGTCGTTTTGTGTTGATGTCTGTCTGTCTGTCTGCCTGTCTGCTGTCTCTGTCTGTCTCTGTCTGTCTCTGTCTCTCTCTGTCTCTCTCTCTCTCTTGATGCATGGGACTCTTTTCCCTCTGTGTGTTATGTGTGTGTGGTCTATGTTTGTTTCAAGTGTCTGTCTGTCTGTCTGTACACGCTCGTACGCACGACACAACACACAACACACACACACACACACACACACACACACACACACACACACACACACACACACACACACACACACAAACACCACACACACACACTCACACACACAACACACACAAACACACACACTTACACACACACACACACACACAAACACACACACACATACACCACACAAACACACACACATATACACACATATGCTCGTTCGCACGCACGCACGCACACACCTGTGAATACATGCATATGTACACAGCTCCCGCGTATGCGCTGCACCGATTGTCAGCGTTCGCACTTGCACGAACTCAAGCGTGTGATCATAATGGACACAGCTGTTACCTCCTCACCTACACAATGAGCAAGGCTGACAGATTTTTCTAAAGAAGTTAGGCAGCTGTGATAGTCTTCTTCTTCTTTTTTTTTAGATGACTTGCAGTGATGATGATGAGAAGATGATGAGTGGTGGCGATGATGTTTGATTGATGGATATTCTTGCGATCTTTTTTTTTATATTATCATTATTTCATAAACTGAGAAGTAAAAGGAGAGGGGAGGAGAATGGAAAATCAGTTAAATGAGGGGAGGATGGGGTAGTGAAGGGGGTGGGGGTGGGGGTGGGGGGGGCGGTGAAGTGGGGAGGAAGTTTTCATAAAGCGATCCCAAATAATTTTGACTGAATACAGTTATTGATATTTGATGTTATTGATTTTGATGTGGGGCAGACGAAAAAAGTCATTGATTTTGTAAAGTGAGTTGAATTGAA
>CM060322.1:16608789-16611289 GCA_030674155.1 Stramonita haemastoma | reverse complement strand
CCCTACTATAATGTGTACTTTTCCCCTGCTCCAAACATGTTTTGTGTGGTGACCCAAGGCCGAAGTACAATAAATCTATCGAGTGTTTAGTGTTTAGTGTTCAGTGTTCAATGTTCAGTGTTCTCTCTCTCTGTCTCTCTCTGTCTCTCTCTGTCTCTGTCTCTGTCTCTCTCTCTCTCTCTCTCTCTCTCTCTCTCTCTCTCTCTCTCTCTCCTCTCTCTCTCTCTCTCTCTCTCCCTCTCCTCTCTCTCTCTCTCTCTCTCTCTCTTCTCCTCTCTCTCTCTCTCTCTCTCTCTCTCTCTCTCCCCCTCTCTCACCTCTGTCTCTCTCTGTCTCTGTCTCTCCTGTCTCTCTCTCTCTAAAGGTTGTCACACACACACACACACACACACACAAAAAGGCGCAATGATTAAAGAGCAAACATGAGAACATGATGAGGTTGAATGACTGAAAACATCAATCCACCACCATCTGTCATCAAAATAGTCCCATACAGCATAAGTTTGATAAAAGGGGGGAAAGAACAACAACAACAAACCCAACTCACACACACACACTCACACACACATACACACACACACACACACACACACACACACACACACACACACACACACACACACACACACACACACACACACACACAAAAGGGCGCAATAATTAAAGAGCAAACAGAGAATATGATGAGGCTAATGACTGAAAACATCAATCCACCACCATCTAGCATCAAAATAGTCTCATAAAACATAAGTTTTGATTAAAGGGGAGAAGACAACAACAACAAAAAACCCAACTCACACACACACACACACACACACACACACACACACACACACACACACACACACACACACACACACACACACACACCTCTCACACACACACACTCTCTCTCTCTCTCTCTCTCTCTCTTCTCTCTCTCTCTCTCTCACACACACACACACACACACACACACACACACACACACACACACACACACACACACACACACACACACACACACACACACTCACACAGAGGGAGGGAGGAGGAGAAGGGGGAGAAGGAGAAGGGGATATAATTGGTTTATTATTTTTGGTGCATCAAGTGGATTAGAAGGTGAATTTTGAAGGTTGTCAATGATTGATGCTCTTTAATTGAATCGGGAAGGGAGTTCCACAGCACAGGGCCTGAGTATAGTAAACTAGATTTAAACAAGTCTATTCTTGGGATTGGGACACTTGGCTTTTCAATATTTCTGAAATGATTCATTGCGAACTTATCTCTTAAGGATGTGGGGACAGCTCCTGCCATTATCTTAAACATAAAAATGTCTTTGTTATATTTTAGTCTTTGTTGTAGGGGGAGAATATTTAACTGGGTATAATCCACTTCAAGTAAAGTTGTTTTCTTCAGGAGGATAAGTTTGAGAGCACGTTTATACAGACTTAGTAACGGTTTCATAGTGTTTGCACTGGCAGAATCCCATAGGGTTGAGGCATAGTCTATTGAGGATTGTATGTAAGCTTGGAAGAATAATTTCCTTGAATTGTGGTCAAGGAAATGTTTAATTTTAGTCAACTGGTATACTCTTTGGGACAAATATTTGCATAGATGAGATATGTGGTAGAACCAGCTGAGATTTTCATCGATTGTTACTCCTAGAACTTTGTGATGAGAGGTTTGTTCAATTGCTTCCTTTCTTATATGGATTGGAAACTGTTTATGAGGTAAATTTTGTCGCTTTTGTCTGGTGGTGATAAGCATGCATTTTGTTTTTTGGGGGTGAATAGACATATGGTTCAGTTCTGTCCATTTGACAAGATCATTGCAGCTTTGTTGTAATATGGTTGCAAGAGAGTCAATGTCGTTATGGCTTGTATGTATGGTTGTATCATCAGCAAATAGTTCACATTTAGATTTGATAAGTAGAGGAAGGTCATTTATGTATAAGGAAAAGAGAATAGGTCCTAGTATAGATCCCTGTGGTACTCCATAATGAATGGGTTTTAGATTGGATGTGGATGTAGTTGTTGAGACACACTGTTGTCTGTTTTTAAGATAAGAAGCAAGTAGTTCTAGACTATCTGATGATAGATTGTACAGTTCTAGCTTTCTGATGAGGAGTGTGTGGTCAATTGTATCAAATGCTTTTTGAAATCTACAAATAATACTCCACAAAATTTGTTTTCATTAATGTTTGATAGCCAATTGTCTATGAGACTAGTCAGTGCAGTATGACATGAGTTATTTTGTCTGAATCCTGATTGATTAGGGTGAAGAAGGTCGTTAGTGTCTATATGACGGACTAAGTGTTTATTTATATGTTTTTCCAGGGGTTTTGAAAGGAGGGATATAATAGAGATTGGCCTATAATTTGAGGGATCTGAAGTGTCACCAGATTTGTGGATGGGGATTACTTTAGCAGTTTTGAAGGCATTGGGGAAAATAGTTCTTTTCAAGACATTGGTTATATACATATGTTAGGGTGTCTGTGATAACTGGAGCTGACAGTTTCAG
>CM060322.1:16577762-16590262 GCA_030674155.1 Stramonita haemastoma | reverse complement strand
GTTGGGTGGACTGGGGAGAAGGGAGGGGGGTTGAGGATGATAAAGGGGGTAAGGGGTGAGTTTGTGCGTGTTATTTTCTCTCTCTGTGTATTGTGAGAAAAACAGTCAGATAGACATGCATACAAACAGACAAGCAGGCAGACAGAGCGATCTGACCGTTTCGATTTTCAATCTGTGATGAACGAACGTTCTAGGTTTGCCTGTCTGTACTTTGTGAGGAAGGAAGCAGTTTACCATTTGAAATACTTCGTTTTTTGAATAATCGGATTTCTTAATTTACCGAACCGATTGAATATGGACTAAACTGACCACACCCCAGCCCCACACCAAACAATAATCACTTTTTATTTAAAACAATAATTTATTGTACTTTTTTTTTTAAAAAACACAAAACCCACTATTTTATATAGATAGGGGCTGAATTGAAGGTCACGCTTGTCTGATGCCAAATTCTGCACTGTCACAAACAAGGGAGACAAGTCTTGCATATCTAGCCTAGGTACAGGTAAGAAGTTGAGTTGGAATTATGTGAGCAATGATTCATATTCAGCACACACAAAAAACACAAAAAAAGTTTTGATAAAAAAACGACAAAGAAACAGTTTGGAAAAAATGAATGGTACACAAACTATTCCCTATTAAAAGATCTCTTCAATCCATTGAAAGTCTTTACCTGAAGCACACACTCACTACCTTTGTATGTATTTGCGCTTACATGACAAAATATGTAGGATTATTAAATTTGTTCTCAGTCAAAAAAAATGTTTTGTACCACTAATTTTCTTTTTGCTGCCTTCTAAAGTCTAGCCTATTGATTTGTCGACGCTATCTCTCAGCAATTATCTGGCGTTAACAGTCCACAGGTGGCTGCAAGTTTACAGTGTGTAATAAACATGGAGATGTGTCTCAAGCTCACAATGAGACTAATTTGTGAAACACAAGCTTTGTCAGTAATGAACTTGACATGTTTTTGCTTTTTTTTTTCTTTGGGGGGAAAATGGCCCATAGTGTAGGATTTTTGGGGGTAATAGTTCGCCTTTGAGTGGGTGTGGATATTGTATGTGTCTACTAGCATCGTTTTCTCCTTGCATAGGGCGTGCGCCCCAAATACATTACCATACTTTTGGAGTCTTTGACAATCAACGGGGCCAGAAAGGGGGAGAGGGGGAGGGAGAGGGGGCGGGGGTATACTAGGGGTAACTTTTTTGCTTTGCAGGCCCCTATTTATTGCACATGTCACAGTCAACAACACACAATCTACACAGGTAAAGGGCAAGAGAAGACAAGGTAAGGCAAAAGTAAGGCAAGGCAAGAGCAAGACAAGACAAGGAAGGCAAGGCAGCGGTATGGCAAGGCAATGACAAGGCAGTCATGGCAAGCAAAAGGGTATGCAGGCAAGACAAGACAAGACAAGGCAAGTATGGCGAGGAAAGGCAGGCAAAGTAGGCATGGCAAGAGGGAGACAAGACAATTATGGCAAGCTCGTTGGCAAGACAAGACAAGACAGGAAAGTATGCGAGGCAAGGCAGGCAAAGCAACAAGGCTCCACCCGTTTTTCTCCTCTCCACATACTCCAAAGCAAACACTTAGAGTCAAGCGAAAATAAGAAGAGAAAGAAAACACCCCCCCCCCCCAAAAAAAACAAAGAAAAAAAGCCCGAAAAAATAAAACGATAAGAAAAAAAAAGAAACAACAAAGAAAGAAGCCTCAGAAAATCTAACTGTGATACTCTCCCAACTCATTTACCCACCCACCCTGAAAGAGCAGAGAGGCAGCGCAGGCACGCCTAAAGCCCCGCCGCCTCAGCCCGCCAGCAAGCAAGCAAGCAAGCAAGCGACAAGGAGACAGGTGAATTGAATGGGTGTGTTCCATCGAAGCCGTTTTTTGAGCAGTTTACCTTGAAACAGTTTTGGCACGAAAGCCTGACTTTTTCCACATTCGCAGAAAAAAAAAGAAAAAAAAGCTTTTGGCGAGGAGAGAGAGAGAGAGAACGAGGGGAGAGAAGAGAGAGAGAGAGAGAGAGAGAGAGAGAGAGAGGAGAGAGAGAGAGAGAGAGAGAGAGAGAAGAGAGAGAGAGAGAGAGAAGAAGTAAAAAAGAAAAGATAAATGAAAAAAAAAAACGAAACAAGATGTGGCAACTTCGGCAAGAGGGAGAAGAGGAGGAGAAGAGAGAGAGAAGAAAAAAAAAAGACCTAAAAAAAGGAAAAAAAAGTCTGCTAGCGAAAAATCCAATGCAAAAACGCTAGGAGAGGGGTCGAGTTACAGCCCCTCGTAAGTTCCACGGATCGCGTACACGATACGAGGGTGTGGTCCCAATATGGTCATTGACTTGGTTCCCCGGGTGCCTGCCTGCCTGCCTGGCCTGCCTGCCTGCCTGCCTGCCATGCTGAAAGGCAGAGACAGAGAGAGAGACAAGAAGAGAGACAGAGACAGAGAGACAGAGACAGAGAGAAGAGAGAGAGACAGAGACACAGAGAGAGAGAGACAGAGGAGAAGGACGATGAGATCACTAAAGTATCAAGTGAGAGAGTCTGACTCACATCCGCTCACTTTTCTGACGAACTTCCGGAGCGACATTGTATGGTCCCCACCCTTTTTATTTTCCAAAAGAGGATGAGTGGAGGGGTACCTTTAGTTGAGAGATAGGGTGGGAGAGGGGGTGTGGGGTGGGGATGGGTGGGGGGTGTTACTGAAGGATGTTTGGTCTCCTGTTGAGTAGTTAAAGAAAACAACAACCTCATACACCCCCCCTCCCGAACCTCCAAACGCCCCCCCCCCACCCGAAAACAAAAATCTCTTCAGTTTCTTTGTGCAATGTGTGTGTGTGTGTGTTGTGTGTGTGTGGTGTGTGTGTGTGTGTGTGTGTGTGTGTGTGTGTGTTGTGTATTTGAATCCCTTATCTATGAATTTTGTCTATGCTTCTGTCTTTATTCTCTTTCTGTCTGTTTCATCTTACTGTTTCCATCTTTGTCCCCATCTATCTATCTTCTATCTATCTATCTATCTATCTATCTATCTTCTATCTTTCTTCTTTCTTATCTTCTTTCTTTTTTTCTATCTATCTATCTATCTATCATCTATCTATCTATCTATCTATCTATCTATCTATCTATCTATCATCTATCTATCTATCTATCTATCTATCTATCACTCTAATCTATCACTCTATCTATCTATCACTCTATCTATCTATCTATCCATCTGCTTCTATCTATCCATCTATCTATCTATCTATTTATCTATCTTATCTATCTATCTATCTATCTATCTATCTATCTATCTCTATCTATCTATAAAGACATACCGAATGATATACACATATGTATAGATATATATAAAAAGAGAGAGAGATAATAATATATATATCGGAATATCTATTTTTCTGTCTGTCTAGTTGTCTATCTAGTCTCTCTGTCTGTCTACCTATGTTCTGATCTATCTCACGATCCATCGATTTATCGCCCTTGTCATATTTTGCTGTCTGTGTCCTCCTCTAGCTCTGTATTCATTTGCACTTTTACCTGTCTCCCCTGGCGTCCAATCACCTTCTCTCTTTCTGTCAGACTCTGTCTGTGTGTCTGTCTGTCTGTCTTTCTGTTTTTTTGTCAGTCCGTCTGTCTTTCTGTCGTTATATCTTTCTGTCTTTTCATGTGTTTCTGACTGCCCTCACCCTCTCTCTTTCTGACAGAGTCTGTCTGTCTGTTGTTATATACTTGTTAAAGTGCTTAACGTTTGTAGGTGTGTGTGTTGTGTGCGCGCGCGTGCTGCTGCGTAGCGTACGTGTGTGTGTATATTTGAATTTGTTAAAACTGTAAATTGTTGTTGATTGTGTGTTGTGTAGGTCGAATGCAACGCTTTGATTTGTTTTTACAAGATATAGCGCTATACAAAATCCATGATATTATTATTATTATTATTATTATTATTATATTATTATTATTATTATCATCATCATCATCAATCATCATCATCATCATCATTATTATATATATTATATTATTATTATTATTATCATTATTATTATTATCTTTCTGTCTTTTCATGTGTTTCTGCCATCACCCTCTCTCTATCTCCCAGAGTCTGTCTGTTTGTCGTTATATCTGGCTGTCTTTTCGTCTGCTTCTGCTTTCTGATTCTCTGTTTTATCTTTTAAAAGTTTTTTTTTTCTTTTTGCCTGATGCCTACCTGTGTCTGTCTGTCTGTCTCAGACTCCTGTTTTCTTTAGTTTCCTTTCCACATAATATTCCCCCATCCCCCTCTGTCTGTCTGTCTGTCTGCTCTGTTATCTCTTTCTTTCTCTCTTTCACTGACTGTTCTCTCTCTCTCTCTCTCTCTCTCTCTCCTCTCTCTCTCTCTCTCTCTCTCTCTCTCTCTCTCTCTCTCCTCTCTCTCTCTCTCTCTCTCTCTCTCTCAACACCACACACACACACACACTCTCTCACTCTTTCTCTCCTCTCTGTCTCTGTCTCTCTCTATACATATCTCTCTCTTTGGCTATTAAATCTCTGTTTCTGTTTTTAGGTCTCTGTCACTGTCTCTCTGTCTCTCTCTCTCTCTGTCACTCTCTCTCTGTGTCTCTCTCTGTGTCTTTCTCTGTCTCTCTGTCTCTGTTTGTCTTTCTCTCCCTCTTTCTCTCTTCTATTATCATTCTGTCTCTCTGCGTGCCTCTATCTATCTTTGTCTTTCTTTCTTTCGAGTATCTCTCAGTCTTTTTATCTTCCTCTATATATCAGTATTTCTCTATCCCTCTCTGTCTGTCACTGTGTCTCTCCTTTTCTTTCTTTCTTTCTTTCTTTCTTTCTTTCTTTCTTTCTCTTCTCTCTCTCTCTCTCTCTCTCTCTCTCTCTCTCTCTCTCTCTCTCTCTCTCTCTCTCTCTCTCTCTCTCTCTCTCTCTCTCTCTCCTCTCTCTCTCTCTCTCTTTTCTTTCTATTTTTCTTTCTTTCTTTTTCTCTTTCTTTCTCTCTCTCTCTTTCTTTCTTTCTTTCTTTCTTTCTTTCTTTCTTTCTTTCTTTCTTTCTTTCTTTCTTTCTTCTTTCTTTCTTTCTTTCTTTCTTTCTCTTCTTTCTGTTCTTTCTTTCTGTTTCTGTCTTGCTTTCTGTTTCCCTATCTGTAATATCTATCCCGTCTTCCTATCATGTCTGTCTCTTCATTGTCTGTCTCTTTACTGTCTGTTCTGTCTGTCTGTTTACTGTCTGTCTGTCTGTCTGTTCTGTCTCTCTCTCTCTCTCTCTCTCTCTCTCTCTCTCTCTCTCTCTCTCTCTCGTCTCCTCTCTCTCACCACACACACACACACACACACACACACACACACACACACACACACCACACACATGCCCATATTACACACACTACCAACATACACATACACACACACACTCGCATTTACATTTACATGGCATTTACAAAACTGCATACATACGGGAACTGGATTGTAAAAAGCACAAGAGTGCTTATCCCATTATCCTCGATATAAAAGAATAAAAATTTAAAAAATCAAATCGCACACACACTCAACACACACACACACAAACACTACACACACACACTACACACACACACACCACACACTTAAACACAACCTTACACACCACTTACACACTCACACTACACACTCACTCACATACACACACACACTTACACACTCACCACATACACACACACTCACTCACTCATATACACACACACTTACACACACACTCACACTTACACACTCACACACATACCACACACACACTTACACACTCACCTCACATACACACACACTTACACTTACACACACACACTCACACACACACACACTACACACACACACACACACACACACACACACACTCACGCACACTTACACACACACTCACACACACCACACATACCACACTTCACTCACACTCACTCACACTCACTACACACTACACACACACACTTACACACACACACACTTACACACACACACTCACACACACACACACACACACACTCACTCACACACACTCACACTTACACACTCACTCACATACACACACACTTACACACACACACACTTACTCACACACACACACACACTTACAACACACACACACTTACACACACACACAACATAGCACACACACAAAGAAGGTTTCGGGCGTGTTGCATACACACACACACTTACACACTCACACACACACACACACACACACACACACACACACACACACACACACACACACACACACACACACACACACACACACACACACCACACACACACACACCAGAGGCACAGAGGCACACACACACAACAAGAAGGTTTCGGGCGTGTTACATTGCTGCAGAGTGTGCACTTTCCACAGACAATAAAAGTCGATAGCAAGAGGAAGTTCTTTCCCTTTTTTTTTTCAACGCCTTAAACTGTGGACAACTTTACACAACTCTCTGTCTCTCTGTCTGTCTGTCTGTCTGTCTATCTCTGTCTTCTATCTGTCTTCTGTTCTGTCTTCTGTCTGTCTGTCTGTCTGTCTGTCTTCTGTCTCTGTCTGTCTCTGTCTCTCTTCTCTGTCTCTCTGTCTCTCTGTCTGTCTGTCTGTCTTGTCTTGTCTCTGTCTCTCTCTGTCTCTCTCTCTTCTCTCTCTCTCGTCTCTTCTCTCTCTCTCTCTCTCTCTCTCTCTCTCTCTCTCCTCTCTCTCTCTCTCTCTCTCTCTCTCTCTCTCTCTTCTGATGCATGTGCTTATGCATGTGCATGTGTGTGTTTATTTAATAATTTGAGAGAGACAGAGACAGAGAGAACAAGAAGAAAGAAAAGAGGTGGAGGAGAAAACTAAAGAAGACTGAGGATGATGAGAGAAGAATAGAGAAGAAGAAAGAAAGAAAGAAGAAAGAAAGAAGAGAAAGAAAGAAAGAAAGAAAAGAAAGAAAGAAAGAGAAAGAAAGAAGAAAGAAAGAAAGAAAGAAAGAAAGAAAGAAGATGAACAACAACAACAACAACAACAACAACAAAAAGAACAGGAAGAACGAGAATTGGAGGAGGAGGCAGAGAAGAAGAAGAACAACAACAACAAAAAGAAGAAGAAATGAGTCATCATCATTGTAAGGCGTTTTATTTTCAAGATACAAGAAAACAAAACAAACATTTTTTTTGTATTGTACAAAAAAAAAAAAAACCCAACCTTCATGCCCTACATTTTTGTCACACTTTCCGAGCAGATAGATCGAGCCCTAGTTTTGTTTGCACATAAGTTAACCAGCAGCACAGATCTGAATCTTGTATTTTATTTGTTACTTTTGGGAAGGTTTTTTATTTTTTTTCTTGTCTTTTCTTTTGTTTGTAGTTCCCGCCTCTCTCATTCCTCTCTTGCCACATTATTGGGACATGCGCGCCCTGTTGTTTATTTGTACTATTATTGTGCTTTTAAAGCTTAATGGACAAAAAAAAAACCCACACCAAATCCACAGGAAACAGCAATGAAAGTTCACGTACCGTAAAGATACCAGTACGGAGAAATGCTGACATGGGCAATAATTATTCAGTGGTGTCTAGCTCTTGCTCGGATGAGACTATAAACCGCAAGGCCCCGTGTGCGATTGCACGCAGCTAGCTAGAACATCTTGCGTACACGTTAAATCCTGTTCCGCTTTTCTTAAGAGTAGGCCATCGTGTGCTGGTGGGAACAGTCGACATTTACAAAAAAAATCTGCATGCACATGGGGACTGGATGTATAAAAAAAAAGCATATGAATGCTTATTCCATTATCCTCGATATAAAGAATAGATAAATAAATAAATGAAATAAATACGCAGGATGTCACCTGGCAAACGGAGGCCCCGCACTGATGATGGTATAGGCTAGCATGAATCTTTAACCTCTGAAGATGTTGGTGACACAATCTTTTCACAAAACTGGTGCATAGGAGAGGAGGAGGAGGCGGAGGAGGAGGAGGGGTAGGTGGAGGGGAGGAGGAGGAAAAACTCTATGAGATACTAAAGCCACAGCATCAGACTAAGAGAGAGAGAGAGAGAGAGTGGGGGGAAGAGAGAGGATAGAGGAGAGAGATAGAGAGAGAGAGAGTGTGTAGAGAGAGAGAGAATGTGTTTGTGTGGTGTGTGGGGTGTGTGTGTGTGTGTGGTGAGTGTGTGTGTGTGTGTGTGTGTGTGTGTGTGTGTGTGGTTGAGAGAGAGAGAGAGAAATCAATGAATGAATGATTTTTGATACGCAAGGATGAAGATTTTAGGCCAATCCTAGTCTTACATATTCTGTGTGTGTGTGTGTGTGTGTGTGTGTGTGTGTGTGTGTGTGTGTGTGTGTGTGTGTGTGTGTGTGGTGTGTGTGTGTGTGTTGTGTGTGTGTGTGTGTGTGTGTGTGTGTGTGTGTGTGAACAGAGAGAGAGGGGGGGTGGTGGAGAGACAGAGACATACAGGCATACAGACAGAAAGACAGACACACAGACAAACAGAGTTTTCTTTTACAGCGTAGAAGATCAGTAACAATGACCATTGATCATGATGATGCTTCCTACTTAGGGTCAGCTTGGTTGGACACAGGGATTGACAGGGCTGCAATCTTCGGTTACTGCTCCATTAAATCTCAACTCTAATCAGAGCCTCAGCGTTGTGTACTTGCGCTGTGTTGTTAATATAATAGAAACTCGTTTAAAATCGTACATTTTTCCTAAGGAATTTTCATTTGAGAGTGTTTTTTTTTGGTTTGAAAAGGTATCTTCACTAGATTTTTTCAATATGGTTAAGATTTCTTTTAAAAAAAAAAAAAAAACAAACTTTTAAACCCAAAGTCAGAATGCAACTACCTAAATGGCGGGGGGAAGACTGATACGCAAAAATCTCACCATTGGTGAACCTTACAGTTCTAGCTGAGGAACTAGGGGGCATGGGGGGGGGGGGGGGGGGGGGGAGAGAAGAGACGTTTAGTTTTACCCATAAAGATGAAATCGTTCCATCGATAATACAAGAATACATGAAACTAGACCACACAACTAAATACCTTGATAACAGTGCTTGGCTAAGGGAAATAACTTTTCTGAAGATACAGCCAAGAAGCAAGTGTAATGTATTCCGTTTTTCATTTGATCGAGGTCTTTGAATATGATGACACGGTATATTAAGTGCATCTTTGATAAGACATAGTCTTACTTTGGACATAACCTAGAGCAGCATAGGTTTTGATAATGCAGCTGTGATAATCACATGACTTTCAGTAATTATACGGAAGCACATCGTAGGTCTTCGATAATGCATCTATAACAAGCACATGACTTTCAATAATTATAAAGAAGCGTATCGTGTGGTCTTGATAATGCATCCAATAAAAGCACATGACTTTCAATAATTATAAGAAGCGTATCGTAGGTCTTTGATAATGCATCTATAACAAGCTCATGACTTTCAATAATTATAAAGAAGCGTATCGTGTGTCTTTGATAATGCGTCTAATAATAAGCACATGACTTTCAATAATTATAAAGAAGCGTATCGTAGGTCTTTGATAATGCTATCTATAAATATAAAGCTCATAACTTTATCATAATAATTATAGTACGGAAGTGTATCGTAGTCTTTGATTATGATAACGTAAGTATAAGTGCATCCTCATGAATCACATAACTTTCGGTATAAGGGAGAGCTACCACAGAGTTTTTGATTATGAAAAGGTAAGGTACAAGTACACCTGTACTGTGCATTTAACTTTAAATGTAAGGAAGACATCCATCATTTCATCCTTCCTGCCAATAAATCCACTTCCCGTCGGAGGATTGCTCGCGCTCGAGTGCACACGCACGCGCGCACACACGCACCACACCACACACACACACACACACACACACACACACACTCCTTGTCTTCTCTGTCTCTGTCTCTCTCTCTCTCACCATCCACCACATCACCCCGCTCGCCACGCCACACACACACACACACGACGAGCAGAGGCGAGGAGCGGAGAGAGGCAGGACGGGGGGGAGGAGGGAGAGGAGAAAAGAAGAAGAAGAAGAAGAAGAAAAGAAAGAAGAGCAAAACAAGCGCCGCGGAGTGTACCCCGGCGTGTGTGTTTATGTGGTGTGTGCACGTGCGTGCGACACATACGCTCGTACATGCATGCTTGCGTGCATACGTGCATACTTAAGCGTGTGTGGTGTATGTGTGTGTGTGTGCGTGCGTGCGTGCGTGCGTGCGTGTGTGTGTGTGTGTGTGTCTGTCTGTCTGTCTGTGTGCGTGTGTGCATGTGTGCGTGCCTATGTGCGTGCTTGTGTGCGTGCGTGTGTGCATGCATGCGTGAGTGCTTATGTGTGTGTGCGTGTGTGTATGTGTGTGTGATGTTGTGTGTGTGTGCGCGCGCGTGTTTATGTGTGTGTGATTCATATGCAGGCAAGTGAGGGAGAAAGACAAGAAAAACAAATTTTACCCCCCCAAAAGAGAAATAAATAGGAATACTACTACTACTACATACTACTACTACTACTTACTACTACTACTACTTACTACTACTACTCTACACGCCCTACTACTACCACCACCACCACCACCACCACCACCACCACCACCACCACCACCACCACCACCACACTACACTACTACTACTACTACTACTACTACTACTACTACTACTACTACTACTACGAGCAAAAAAAACAAAACAAAACAAAACCGAGAAGAAAAAAATCGGACAGATCTAGATATAGGAACAAGAGAGAAGTAGTAAGTAATATCTTGATCCCCCTGACCCTCCTCCTCCTCTTACCCCACCACTCCCCCTACACCCCCTTCAAACTCACCCTCACCATCCCTTAACTCACTTATCCTACACACCCCCTCTCCCACCCACCCCCCACCCCCCCCCCCACACACACACACCCCTCATTCCCCCCAATCCTCCCCCCACCCCACTCTTTCTTTTACTCCATCCTAGCTAGCCGTTCTCTCCGATGCCAGAGTTCTAACGGCACATTCAGTTAAGATCCGGGAAAAGCCAGACAAGACGTTCAACGTAATCTGATAGATGCTTCACCTTGCCTGTCCGCCCCCCCCCCCCTCCTTCCGTTCCCGAGGTTGTCACCTAAGGCCTCGTGCTTCCTGGATCTGAGCTCAAAATGTGTGCACATACACATACACACAAGGAGCTAATATGCATGCACACGCACACCACAGCATTAACACATAACATACACACACACGCTAACACATACACACACACACAACACCACACACAAACACACACACCACACACATTATCCTCGATATAAAAGATAATAAATAAATAAATAAATAAACGTACACACACCACTCACTACACACGCACGCACACAAGAGCTAACATCATGCACGCACGCGCTCATAAACAGACTCACACTTATGAACATGCATTCCGGAGCACGTATGCATACACATACATGCATAAGCAGGTATACATGCACACACACACACATACACAATGAGAAAGACACACATTACACACACTACACACACATTACACACACTACACACACATCACACACATACACACACACACTACACACACAACTACACACACACACACACACACACATACACACACACACACACACACTACACACACACACTACACACACACACACACACACACACACACACACAACACACACACACACACACACACACACACACACACACACACACACACACACACACACACACACACACACACACACACACACAATCATGACCTCATTCTTCCTCTCCCTCCATCCCTCCCCACCTACTCTACCATCATTCCTTTATTTCTTTTACTTTCTTTTTTATCTGCTCCTGCCTCCATTCTCCACCTAAGCTTTACTCTCTCTCTGTCCTTTTGGCTAGTTTTCCTCTTGTGACAAATTTTGCCCAAGCTGTATATGTTGTGTGTGTGTGTGTGTGTAATGTGGTGTTGTGGTGTTGTGGTGTGTGTGTTGGGTATGGGTGTGTTGTGTGTGTGTGTGTTGTGTGTGTGTGTGTTGTGTGTTGTAATGTGTTGTGTGGTGTGTGTGTTGTGTGTGTGTGTGTGTGTGTGTGTGTGTGTGTGTGTGTATGTGGTGTGTGTGTGTGTGTGTGTGTGTGTTTTGTGTAAATTGTTGTGTATGTGTTTGTATATGTGTGTGTGTTGTGTGTGTGTGTGTGTGTGTGTGTGTGTGTGTGTTGTGTGTGTGTGTGTGGTGTGTGTGTGTGTGTTGTTGTTTGTTGTGTGTGTGGTGTTGAGTTTGTTTGTTTGTTTTTTGTGTGTGTTTCTTTCTTTATTTCGAAGATAATGGAATCAACCCTCATGTACTTTTTTCTCACATCTAGTCCTCGTGTCTATGCAGTTTTGTAAATTCTGTCATCCGTTCCCACCGGTGTGGCACACAATGGTCTACTATCCCGAAAAGCAGAATGGGTTTTAACGTGGGCGCAAGAGGGTGTGTGTGTATCTGTGTCTATGTTGTGTGTGTGTGTGTGTGTGTGTTTGTGATGTTGTCTGTCTGTGTGTCTGTCTGTCTGTCTGTCTGTCTGTGTCTGTCTGTG
>CM060322.1:16547762-16567762 GCA_030674155.1 Stramonita haemastoma | reverse complement strand
TATATATATATATATATATATATATATATATATATATATATATATATAATACATATACATGTTTATAAACAAACACATAATTCCCAAGTTTCCCGAACATTGATGTCAAAACACACACATTAATTATAATCAAGTAAATCAGATAGATTGAAATAGAGAGGAGACAGCAGAGAGAGAGAGAGAGAGAGAGAGAGAGGAGAGAGAGAGAGAGAGAGAGAGAGAGAGAGAAGAGAGAGAGAGAAGAAGAAGAGAGAGAGAGAGAAGAGAATGACAATGGGAAAGGTTTATTGTGATAAGCAAGATACCCATTCATAAGGGACAGTAGAGGGGGGGGGGGGGGGGGCTGGCACAAAACATGTAAAGTCATATTCTGAGAACTTCCAGCCTCAAAATGGTCATCATGGCACGGATTCCATAACATCGTTACACGATAGATTTTGATCCTTTTTTTTCATAAGTTTTCTTAGCCCTTACAATGGGAGGAGAGAGAGACAAGAGACAGAGAGACAAGACAGACCAAGAAGGACAGAGAGAGAGAGAGAGAGAGGCAGACAGACAAACCGAGAGAGAGAGAGAGAGAGAGAGAGAGAGAGAGAGAGAGGGAGAGATTGGAAGAAGAGAAGAGGAAGAGAAGAGAGAGAAGAGGAAAGAGAGGAGAAGAAGAGAAGACGAGGAGAAAAAACACAAAACAAAGAGAGAAAATGAAGAAACGAGAGAAAGAGAGGCAAAGACAGAAAGTGTGAGAGGGACATGCCATGTTAAGTTAAAAAAAAAAGAAAGAAAAACAAGAAAAACAAGATGGATGAGAGTTGCGTTAGAGGAGACACTAGGATTTTTATTTTTTAACTTTTTATGTGCTTGCGTGTTTACGGACATATGCACGCGCGCACACGGGCATATTCGTGTGTTTATCTTTGCACATGCATGCATGTATGTGTGTGCATGTGGTTGTGTGTGTGTGTGTGTGTGTGTGAGAGAGAGAGAGAGAGAGAGAGAGAGAGAGAGAGAGAGAGAGAGAGAGAGAGAGAGAGAGAGAGAGAGAGAGAGAGAGAGGGAGAGAGATTCAGAATATCACAATTTCAGATTCAAAATGTGTTCGTGTGTGTGTGTGTCGCGCGCGGCGCGCGCGTTTACGCGTGTGCATGCCTGTATGTATGAATGCATGCATGTCTGTGTCTGTGTCTTTGCCTCTATAATCATGATGCGTTTCAATCACTATATCTACTACACCTCTACACACTACAAACCAAAACCTGCGTCCCGCGATTAAACACAGAACCACGCACGCGCGCGCGCGCGTATGTGTGTGTGTCGCGCGTCCACGTCGGCATGCAATGCATCCATGCGTGTATGTCTCACACCGCTTTCAGTCCTCCTCTTTCTCCTCTTTCTCCTCCTCCTCCTCCTCTTACTCCTACTACTACTACCACCACTACCACTACACCCTTTAAAACGCGTCGTCACCGTCACCGTCACCGCGCAGACAGGTAAAACGAGAAAAAAAAGAAGAAAAAGAGACGAGAGGGGGGGTAGGGTAGCAAGGCAGGCATGGAGGGGAAAAAGAGCGAAGCAGAAACAGAGTGTGGCTCGCTGGTGTAGTGTAGTAGCTGAAGCGGTGCCTGCCTTCAACCTCCGATATCTGTGAACCCAGCAAGCTCTACCAGGCCTACTGTAAGCCTGCTGCTGCTGCTGCTTGCCTAGCCTGCCTGTCTGCTAGGCTAGAGGCTAGGCCTCCTCTCGCTTCCAGAGAGAGAGAGAGAGAGAGAGAGAGAGAGAGCGGGGGACGGCCTGCCAGCCAGTTATCCCGTTGTCACACAACCTCCTCTTCTTCCTCCACCTCCTCCTCCTCCTCTTCCTCCTCTTTCCTCCTGCTCCTGCTCCCTTCTTTTGCTGGGTCACACAGGCAGTGCCCGTGTGTTGACAAGAGAGAGAGAGAGAAAGAGAGAGAGAGGACAAAGCGTGGTAGCTCGTGACCTCCCCTCACCCCCCTCACCCCTCCACTCCCCCTCACCTCTCCTCCTCCTCCTCTCCCTTCTTCACCCTCATCCCCTCTCCTCTCCTCTCATCTCTCTCTCTCTCTCCTCCTCTCTCTCCTTTCTTCTCCCTCTCTCTCTCTCTCTCTCTCTCCTCTCCTCTCTCTCCTCTCTCTCTCTCTCCTCTCTCCTCTCTCTCTCCTCTCTCTTCTTCCTGCTGTGTCTTTGTTGTGTTACCTGTCTGGACCTTAGTCGCTTCGGCACCGCTGCTCTTGTTGTTGTACCTCCTCTCCCTCTCCCTCTCCTCCTCCTCCTCCTCTCCCTCCTCCTCCTCTCCCTCCTCCTCCTTCTTCTTCTTCTGCTACTACTACTACCACCCCTTTCCTTTCTCCCGTGCCATTGCTATGACGACGACTGCTACAGCCGCACCCTTCGGACAAGTTTGGGGTGAGTCAACTTTTCCGAAGATGAGGACAAGAGGTAGGGTGTTTTTTTTTTGTGAAAGGAGGAAAGGGGGAAACCCAGTAGTGATAGTGTGTGTTTGGTGGTTTTTTTCTCTGGGTATGTGTGTGTGGGTTTGTTTTCAAATAGTATAGGTAAGTTGTAAGGTGAAGTTTTGGTTTGGGTTGGGGGTTTTGTGTGTGTGTGTGTGTGTGTGTGTTTTTCAGGGTGGATATGTGTTTTTTTTTGTGAGGTGAGTTGTGTTTTTGGTTTGGGTTTGTTTTGGGGTGGGTTTGGGGTGGGTTTTTTTTTTAAATCAAGGTGTGTGGGGTTTTGTTGCAGTTGTGAAGAGGTTTTAGACTTGAAGGTGTCGTCTTTTTTAGTCTCTCTCTCTGTGTCTGTGGTTTCTTGCGTTTATTCGTTCATCTTTCTTTCTTTCTGCTTTTCTTTCTTTTTCCGTTCTTTTCATTCATTCTTTCTTTCTTTCATTTCTTTCTTTTTTTTTTTTTACTTTCCTCCATCCTTCCTTCCTTCCTTCCTTTCTTTCTGTTCTTTCTTTCTGTCTTTCTTCTTTCTGAGTTTTTTTTTCTTTTTTGCCTTCTTTTTTCTGTTTTTCTTTTGTTCGTTTGTTCTTTCTAGCGTTTTCTCTCCCTTTGTTCCTGATTTTCTTTCTTTCTTTCTGGTTTTTTACTCTCTTTCTTCATCTTTTCTTTATGTTGTCCTTATTTTTTCTATCTCTCTGATTTTTCTCTCTCAACTACTGTGTGGTGATTAGGAGCGATAGTGAAAGTAGCTGTGGGACTTTGTTGGAAATACCGTAACTTTTAGCTTTCTGAGAAAACGCTTAATTGCTACTCAGTAGTTTTCTTGTAGGGATGTCATGTTTGTAAAAGTGGTTAACTGCTTCGAAAAAGGTATTCGTGGATTTTTTTTATCGTTTTTAATTAACTCCTTAGATCCCCCCCTCCCCCCATCCTTCCTTCAAATGACAAAGAAGTGATGTGATTTGTCTTGAGGTTTGTGACCTGTCTAATGACATACAGTGATATTATCGTTTAATTAATGCTGCTGCTGAGTGTTGAGAAAGGAGACTATGTGATATATTTCAACTCCTTCGTTTAGAGATGGTGAAAAGTATGGTGGCGTTTTTTTTTTTCTGAGCTACCTGCTTTAAGTGTTTACATGGTTGCTCTTTAAGTTGTGTGAACTTCTTTTCATTTAGACAAAAGTAAAATGTGTCTGGTTTTCAAAGTCTTTTTAAACATCTTCAAAAGGCAGTTATACGATTATTTCAACTTTCAGCAAATTCTTGAGACATTTGTGAAGTCTCATATCTCGTCCAACAGTTTGTATTGATAGTCGCTACTGCTCGCAAAAGTTACATGAAAGTTAGCAGGTTTCTGTTTAGTTTTGTTGTTTAAGGATAGGTTAGTACGTACCTCAGATCTTATTACGATACAGCATTATATAACAACGTTTGCTGTGTGTGTGTGTGTGTGTGTGTGTGTGGTGTGTGTGTGTGTGTGTTTGGTGGTGTGTGTGTGTGTGTGTGTGTGTTGTGGAAGTGTGTGTGTGTGTGTTTGTGTGTGCGTGTGTGTGTTTGTGGTGTGTGTGTGTGTGTGTGTGTGTGTGTGTGTGTGTGTGTGTGTGTGTGTGGTGTGTGTGTGTGTGTGTGTGTGGATGCATGTCTACACATACGTATACGTTTGTCACATTCAGTGTCTTAAGTTTTTCTGATATCTATCAAACATTGTCTATCTGTCCAATCTCATTGGTTTCACGTGACAACAGTATTTTTCTCGAGAAAATTGGATGGGTTTTCCGCTATCTACACCAGTATAGTGACCTTTAAGAATCATAGCAGAATACTAAAAATCGAGAGAGTCTTCTTTTTTATACATGGAATCGTACTGTCACCCTAAGAGAGTGAAAATCTGATTTCGGATCCTTAGTTATATTTAATAGCTGACTTAATTTGTTTGCTTGTATGCTTGCTTATCTTATATTAAAGTAGTAAGTTACACGTAGAACTCCCAAGTGATGTTGCTGTTTAATGTAACTGTAATTTTGCTGAGTAAGCACTGTACTTGATTTTGATTGTAAACGTTTTCTGGGTGAAACGTAACATACACTCCTATTCCTTTGTATTCTTTTACTTTCTTTGGATTTTGTTTCTGAGTTGTTTGTCTTCTATAGTGCATTGTTTTATGATGCATCTAAATGTTGACAAAGTCTTTGATTTCTAGCCGTATGAAGTTTGGGTGGGGGGGGGGGGGGGTTATACTGCAAAGTTCTTTACTTTGATGAAGATATTTTCCTGGGCAGATGACTATCATTAAAGTAGACGGATTTTTTTTTAAATTCTGATAATCTAAAGAGGTTTTGTTTGTACTACAATTTATGATGAATATTGTCACAACAACAGAATCAGTATTAATACAGACATTAAGACACAGACACATCCATCTGCTCTCTCTCTCGTGTCTCTGTGCTCTCTGTGTCTCTGTGTCTCTCTCTCTCTCTTTCTTCTCTCTCTCTCTCCTCTCTCTCTCTCTCTCTCTCTCTCTCTCTCTCTCTCTCTCTCTCTCTCTCTCTCTCTCTCTCTCTCTCTCTCTCTCTCTCTCTCTCTCTCTCTCAATATCGCAAAAGCACGAAAAGTTGTGTGTGAGTGTGAGAGTATGTGTGTTGTGTTTTGTTTTGTCGTCTGTGAGTGCGTGCGTTTGTGTGTGTCTGTTGTGTGCGCGTGCGTGCGTGCGTGTATGGCAGTTGTAATTTGTACATTAATAAACAGCTATTTCATTTCATTTGGCGCAGTAGCAGTAGCAGCGCAGCAGCAGGTAGTAGTATATAGTAGTAGTAAGAGCAGGTAGTATAGTTAATGGTAGCAGTGTAGTAGTAGTAGTAGTAGTTAGTAGTAGACAGCACAGCAGTAAGAGTAAGTAGTAAGTAGTAGTAGTAGTAGTAGTAGTAGTAGTAGTAGTACGTGATAGTAGTAGTAGTGGTAGTAGTTATATAGTTGTAGTGATAGTAGTAGTATAGTAGCATAAGTGGTAGTAGTAGTAGTAGTAGTAGTAGCATGCAGCAGCAGAGTAGTAGCTAGAAGCTAGTAGTAGTAGTAGTAGTAGTAGTAGCAGCAGAGAGTAGCAGCAGCAGATAGTAGTAGTAGTAGTAGTAGTAGTAGTAGTAGTAGTAGTAGTAGTAGTAGTGATTAACAAAAAGTAATAGCGAAAGAGTACTAGTTAGTAGTAAGAGCATCCCCAATAGCAGCAGTAGCCACCACACACAAAAACAACCCCTCAAAAAATGATTCTCTCTCTCTCTCTCTCTCTCTCTCTCTCACTCTCTCTCTCTCTCTCTCTCTCTCTCTCTCTCTCTCTCTCTCTCTCTCTCTCTCTCTCTCTCTCTTAGTTTTGTTAGTAGTAGTAGTAGTAGTAGTAGTAGTAGTACAGTAGTAGAATTAGTATAGAAGCAAACCAACATAACGAAAACATTCATAGTACAAGAATACGAAAAAAAAAAGGGGGTGATTCTTCCAGTTGCCCACTCTCACCCCTTACTCCCCACCCCTCCTTCATTTTCTTCTTTTTTTTTCAATTTCATTTTCTAAGAAAAAAAAAAAACTAGGGCTCGAGATAGCGGACTTGGAGGAAGAGAAAGAGGGAGGGGACAATAAGAAGAAAAAAGAAAATTTAAAAGACCAAGCCAAGCAAGACAGACGATCACACAGTGAGGAGGAGGAAGGTGTGTGGGGGGAGGCGGTGGGAAGGAAGGAAGGAGGAAGGTGTGTGTGTGGGGGGGGGGAGGAATGGAAGTGTTGAATATTGATCGAAGGTTCCAACCCCATTCACTTTCCTCTCTCTCTCTCTCTCTCTCTCTCCTCTCTCTCTCTCTCTCTCTCTCTCTCTCTCTCTCTCTCTCTCTCTCTCTCTCTCTCTCTCTCTCTCCTGCTGCTACTACTACTACCTGTTTACCTGCCTCTTTTTCTCTCCATCCTCCCTCCCCTCTTCCCATCCATCTCTCTTGTCTCTGCTGCTTCCCTTCCTCCTCCTTCCCCTTCCCCTTCCCCCCCACCTCCACTCCCTATCTACCTCTCTCCTCTTAAGGCTACTCTTCATCCACCCCTTTCATCCACCCTCCCACCTCTCTCTCTCTCTCTCTCTCTCTCTCTCTCTCTCTCTCTCTCTCTCTCTCTCTCTCTCTCTCTCTCTCTCTCTCTCTCTCTCTCTCCTCTCTCTCCTCCCCTTGGTCACCACTTTCTCTCCCTAATACGTGCTTCCTGAGTGTCTGTGAAAGTCTTCTACTACAAAACACACGGTGGCAGACGGGTTTTTTTTGTTTTTTTTAAAGACAGGTTGAAAGAGGTGGGTGGGAGTAGGGTGGGGGGTGGGGTGATAAGAGACTTACGAGGGTAGTAGTGAGTGATGGGGGAATAGAGGGGAAGAGGGGTGGGGGTCAAGTCATAGTGTATAGAGGGAGTGGAGAATGTAGTTTTGAAATACAGAGAGAAGGGGGGGGGGGCGGGAGAGAGAAGAGAGAGAGAGAGAGAGAGAGAGAGAGAGAGAGAGAGAGAGAGAGAGAGAGAGAGAGAGAGAGAGCTTTATTTCAAGAAAATAATGGAATAAGCATAACAACTGAGTTTATATAAATGCCACACATCACACACACACACACACACATACACACACACACGTGTGTCTGCGTGTGTGTGTGTGTGTGTATGTATGTATTCAGCCCTCTGATGCAAAAAATCAGCGAAGAAAGGGAGATTTTAAAAATTATGCTATACATTACAGAGACAGACAGACAGACAGACAACTAGCATACAGACAAAGAGACAGAAAGACAGATAAAGAACACCACACAAAAAATACAAGGAAACATAAATTGATTCATTTCTTCTTGTTTTTTTTGGGAGGTATTATAATAATAATTTTGTTTACTGATATGCTCGTCATCGAGGGGTCTTCCTGCAGACTTTCACTACTAAGTGCTCCTGCTGTACTTGTCAGAGATCTCTCTCTATCTTTGTGGTGGTGGCCACCTTGTCTTGCACAGAATAAATTATGCTGTACACAGGTCTGCTTAGAAAGCGAAAAGTTCGGGTCAGACGTGTGCGGTGGTTCGAATCCCGTTTGGGCCCAAAACTGTTTCCCCTATCCATTCGACCATGAGGGTGTGGTCTGGCTGCTATTCTTTCGGATGAGATGATAAACGAGGTTCCCGTGTGTTACACAACATTATTTAGCGCACGTAAAAGAACCCACAGGCAACAAAAAGAGTTGTCCCTGGCACATTTTTGTGGGGAAAAGCTACTCTTGATAGAGACAGAATGCAGTTTCAGGTAGGAAAAGACAAAAATGAGCAAAATTGTGCGCAGAAATCTGAAGTTTGAAAAAAAGTAAACGTTTATTGCCTCATCTAAGGATTCGTATTAAGACTACTACTTAAATCCATACACGTCCTCAAAGTCGCAATGCGCGCTGCCTTAATGGTGGGAAAAACGGTTGCGTGACACAAAAAAAATCTCACCATTGGTGAACCTCCGAGCTCTAGCCGAGGAACGAAAAAAAAAGTTTAGAGAAAATGGGGAAAGACAAAATAAAATCCAACCAAAAAGGAAAATCAGATAAAAAACACAGACCTCCTCCATTCGGGGGGGGGGGGGGGGGGGGTTGCGTTGAAAGGATATATATTCTACACATAATGTTTCCTCGGATAATATATACAATTTGACTGGAACAGAAACTTGCGAATAAGATATAATGTAGAACTCAGTGGGGGTATATAGTGTGTCTGTTTGAAGAGACATAAACCGAGCTTCTGTCATAATATGCATTCAGTGGACATGAAACAACCCACGAACAGGAAAGTTTACGTGGAGAACTTTTGTAGAAAAAAATGCCACTACTCATCAAGGAAAACAAATACATTTGTACACAGAAAACTAAGAAATATTATATTAAAAAAAACCCGGGTGGTGCCGGTTTTGTGGCGACGCGCTCTTTACCATGAGAGCAGCTCGAATTTAATGCTGAGAATCTCCGTGACTGAAAGTGGTTTGCAGTTCAATTCAATTTAAGTTGCATTGCTGAATTAATTATCATATGTATCATGTAATTTACATCATTAATTATTGTATTGTATTTTTTGTTGTCATGTATTTTTTAGTGCATCTGTAATTGTGCGTTGCTTTCATTTGTACTTGTGATATGCATTGCATTTGCCTTGTTTGATTGTGTGTATATAGCATTGTACTGCGTTGTTGTGTGTAGTATTGTATATGTGTTCTGGTTGTATTGTACTTTCAGTGTATATTGCCATATTATTGTACCATGTTATATTGCGTTGAGATGCACTTCTCATTGTGATTACGTCGTTAAGTACTGTACTGTACTGTACTGTACTGTACTGTACTGTACTGTACTGTACTATACTGCACTGTACTGCATTGTGCTGTACTGTGCTGTATTATGTAACATTTACCATGGCAGCAGATTTGTCTGCGTGAAATTCGTCCAGACAGAATGGAGTCAGACTATATAGTTTCTTTGAGTCGACTTTTTCTCCTCGGGGGGAAAGTTCTTTCCCAAAGTACGGCTTATCTCCCATCCCCTTCCCGCCCTAACCTTTCTTTCTTTCTTTCTTTCCTCTTTTACTACATGCCTGTGTGTTTTGTTTGCCTACAAGAGTAGAGTTTTCTTGAAAGGAATTTCGGCACAGACTTTACCTAAGTTGCCGAGAGTTCTTTAACATGCACAGACTGAATGTGTGTTGTTACAGGACCTCGGTTTATTGCTTTACCCATAAGACTAGCTAGCACTGGCACTGTCTTTTAGTAAAACTAGTGGGGGGGGGGGGGGGGGGGGGAGAGAATTGTGGAATTGAACAGAAGGGGAGAGAAATCAGGGCTGGTAGGATTATCTCAGTTTTCTTCTCTTAGTGGAGGTTATGTTACTTCTAAACCACCAAACGAACTAAAATCACACACACACACACACACACACACCACGCACACGCACACACACACACACACAGGCACACACAGGCACACACACACATACACACACGCACGCACGCACGCACGCACACATACACACACGTACCACGCACGCACGCACATACGCACGCAGCGCACGCATATATACACCAATGCACTGGCACCCCCTTTATTTCGTTTACTGCTTTTTCTTTAGTACTTTAAACACGATTAAAAGACTTTTAAGACTCTGGAATTATATTTTCACTAAGCCGTTCTAGAACAAAGAACACACCAACATAGTTTTTTTTTTTTTTTTATTCTGCACAGACTTCAAACGACTCATTCTACTATGATATATTATTGTGCCTCACGTATGAATATAGATTACTTGCGTTAACTTTTGAATAGGACTAGACAGTGCAAATGAAAAACCTGTACCTTTCCACGTGTGGATCTGTCTATAGCTATGCCTTTGTCTGTTCGTCGATTTGTCTGTTTTTCTTTTCTGTATTTGTCTGTCTGCATGTGTTTTGGTCTCTCCTTCACTCTTCATCACACCCCTCCCCCCCCCCCCCCACCACAAACACACAACACATACACACACGCGCGAACGAACACACACACACACACCACAAACACTCAGTCACACACACACCACACACACTACTCTCTCTCTCACATCTCTCTCTCTCTCTCTCTCTCTCTCTCTCTCTCTCTCTCTCTCTCTCTCTCTCTCTCTCTCTCTCTCTCTCTCTCTCTCTCTCTCTCTCTCTCTCTCTCTCTCTTTCCACGTTAAAATAATAAAGATGAACAACCACCACACAAAACCACACCCAATCGATAGTGATGAAACAAATTAAACTAGACAAAGGAAAATGTAAAATAAAACAAATAAACAAATAAATTTTAAAAAATCCACGAAGGATACTTTGAGTGCAACGTGCTTATTTATTGATAAGGGCTAAAAAAATAAAAAAAAAAAAAATAATAAAAAGATCGAAAAAGAAGGAACGTATGACAGAAGGGTAAAAATTTAAGGATGGGTAAAAAATGAGTCGTAGCTTGAATGAATTTTTTGTTGTTTGTTTTTCATTCATTCCTTCGTTCGTTCGGGTAAGGGTCAATACTCGTTTTGTGAGGTGGTCGAAGAGAATTATTATCATTCTCAGAGATTTGGCCCGGGCCAAAAAGGCTTTGTCATTATTTTTTTATATTGATATCATTCATACAAGGGCGAAGACCTACATAATAATCATTCATGCCTATGTCATCCTTTTGAAATGTTATGTTGAGGTTGTCATGTCGTCGACTTCCGTTAAGACCTACACAATAATCTTTCGTGCCTTTTGCATGCTTTGAAATGTTATGTTGAAGTTGTCATCTTCTTCCGTTAACACCTGCATAATAATCATTCATGCCTATATCATCCTTTTGAAATGTTATGTTGAGGTTGTCATGTCGTCTTCTTCCGTTTAGACCTACACAATAATCATTCGTGCCTATGTCATGCTTTGAAATGTTGGGGTCGTCATCTTCTTCTATATTACAGAATTTTAAAGTATTACATCCTGCATTCTCCATTATTAAAAGAAAAGAAAAACATCCTGCGAAGAAAGGAGTGAGGATGCCTATACAAAAAGGTCTTTAACACATCATTATTTAGCGCACGTGAAAGAACCCACGGCAACAAAAAGAGTTGTCCCTGGCCAAATTCTGTCGAAAAAAAAGCCACCCTGATAGGAAAACAGCTACAGTTGCAGACAGGAAAAGAAAAAAAAATGGATGGCGCTGCACTTGTGGCGATGCGCATGCTCTTCCTGTGAAGAGTATGCAGCCCGAATTTCACGCAGAGAATTTTGCCGTGATTTGAAGTAGTATGAAATGAAATGAAATATAATATGCAAAGTATCGTGTGCACATCTTTATGTTATTTTTATTTATTTTATCTTATATCACTCTATGTCACAACAGATTACGGTGAGTGAAATTTGGGCTGCTGTTCCCGGGGAGAGCGTGTCGCCACAAGTGCAGCGCCACCTATTATTTTTTTTCTTTTTCCTGTCTACAACTCTGTTCCCCTATCAGAGTGACTTTTTCTACAGAATTTTGCCAGGGACAACCCTATTGTTGCCGTGGCTTTTTTTTTTTAAGTGCGCTAAATAATGATGTGTAACACACAGGACCTCGGTTTTTCGTCTCACCCGAAAGACTGGCACCCAGAACACCACTCATGGTCTAAACGATAGGGGGAAAGCTTTGGGCCCAACGGGATTCGAACCACCGCACACTCCGACCCGGACTTTTCGCTTTCTATGCTAAGCAGGCACGTTACCTCAAGAGCATCGATCCCCTTTGAAACCTCATCCCCCTTCCCCATACAAGTGAGAGGTAGCCCCGCTGTAGCCAAGGGGGAATAGATGACACCAACGTACCCAGCATGCATCCATGCATCCAGCTAGCTTAACACCACACACAAACAAGTGGTTGGAATGGATGGGTACTCTCACCAGGTCTGACCTACTTATAAATATTAATTTTAGTGTGGCGCTTGAATGATTCTGCAAGGAAGTCAGGTGAAGAGAGAGAGAGAGAGGGGGTGGGGGTGGCGGGGGGGGGGGGGGGGGGGGGGGGGGGGGAGGAGAGGGAGAGGAAGAGACAGACAGAGAGGGGGGGTGGGTAGAGAGAGAGGTGAAGAGATGGAGATTACGAAAGAGGGAGAGATGGAGGGAGATGGAGAGAGAGAGAGAGCGACATGGAGAGACAGAGAAAGGGAGACAGACAGACAGACAGACAGACAGACAGACAAAGAGACAGACAGACAATGAAAGACAGAGAGAGACAGAGACCTAGACAGACAGACAGACAGACAGAAGCACAAAAATACAGACAGACACACTGACAAACAGAGACCTAACCCTCTACTGTTCCACAGGAACAACAATAAGTAAGGTAGATAATAAAAAGATACAAAAAAGACATTGCTAACATAATAAGCGACTGTGTTTGGAACTAGGAACCTGTATGACTGCTGTCAATTTACTAGCTAAACTGTGCACCAGCTATTACTTAAGAGGCAATCAATGATCAGGATTCAAAAAAAATAAATCTTAAAAAGATGAATCAGAACATTACACACACGCATGCACGTGCGTGACACACCACGACACACACACACACAACACACACACACACAACACACACACACACACACACAACACAACACACACACACACACACACACAACAACACACACACACACACACACACACACACACAACACAAACACACACACACACACAAACACACACACACACACACACCAAACCAAAACCACACACACACACACACACACTCACACCAGAACACACAACACAAAGACACGCACCACACACAACACTACAACACACACACACACCACACACACACACACAACACACACACACACCACACACAACACACACACACACCACACACAAGTGACGAGCTTAGAGAGATTGCAGGAAGAGGGGTGTAGTCTTATTGGAAAAATAAAGAGAAAAATAAAGAGGAAGAGATGGAGAAAAGATTGGAGGGTGGGGTGAGGTGGGGTAGATGGAGGATGGAAGTGAGGTAGGTAATTAACTAGGAGACCGCTAACTGGGTGGAACAGAGACAAACATAAAAAACCCAAAAGAAGAAGAAGAAAAGGAAAAAAGAAAGAAATAATATACACAAAGGATGCTTGGAAGAGGTATTAGACAGATAAAGGTTTGTACACGATCGCGCGTGGACAAACACAAACGTGCGTGCGTGCGCGCGCGCGCGCACACATACACAACGCGCTACACCACACACACACACGCACGCACGCACACGCACACACACAACCTCAAACACACACACATACGCACGCACACACACAACACACACACACCCACACACACACACACACACACCACACACAATCTACCCCACTCAGACACACACAGAGTATCACACACTCAGTGTCTCTCACACAGACACACAAACACTGAGACAGACAGACGGATACTCTCTCTCTCTCTCTCTCTCTCTCTCTCTCTCTCTCTCTCTCTCTCTCTCTCTCTCCTCTCTCTCTCTCTCTCTCTCTCTCTCTCTCTCTCTCTCTCTCTCTCTCTCCCAACATCACAACACACACGCACACGCACACACACACACCACTCACTCACTCACTCACACAACACACACACACACAACACACACACACACACACACACACACACACACACAAACACACACACACACACACAATCATCTCAAACCCCTCCTCACTCCCAATCCCACACACACACCCCACACACACATACCTTATCAGACCAGAAAGAAACTGATTTAAAATCTGTATTTAAAAAAATAAAATAAAAAACCGAAAAAAGAAAAAAAAAAAAAAGACAATCAATATCAAATCCTACCAGAAGCGTCTTTCCCCAGGTAGTGCTATGCTCATCAGGAAGCACCCGAGGAAACGGTAAAAGCCGGGTAGGGGAGGGGAGGTGGGGGGGGGGGTAGGGGGAGGGTAGGGTAGGGGTGGGGAGGGGGTAGGGGAGGTAGGGTAGCTAGCTAGCCTGGTATGGTGGGTAGAGTGGAACGGGTGGCTTGGAAATACGGTGGCTGGCTGGTTGGGGTGTAGCGAGGGGGAGGGGTGGTGAGGGGTTGGGAGTACTGGCAGATTCACTGAGGTGGGTGGGGATGGCTTGTTGTTGTGACTGGAGGAGGGGGGGAGAGAGGGTAGAGGGAGAGGGAGGGGGGATGGAGAGAGAGAGAGAGAGAGAGAGAGAGAGAGAGAGAGAGAGAGAGAGAGAGAGAGAGAGAGAGAGAGATGAGTGAGGAGAGAGAGAGAGAGAGAGAAGAGAGAGAGAAGAGAGAGAGAGAGAGGAGAGAGAGAGAGCAATGAACAATAAACAAAATTTATTCTTCAAGTCTCCAGCCCCTAGAACGGGGTTGAGAGACCGACAGACAGACAAGAGACAGATAGACAGACACAGACACACACACCACACACACTTAATCATTGTCAGAGAGAGACGAAGACAGACACGGAGAGGCAGAGAGAGAGAGACAGACAGAGAAAGGCAGAGAAAGAGAAGCCTCCAGACTAGAGTATATAGTAGGGTAGCCAACCAGTGCTGGAAGTGGAATGGCTATAGTATAGGTGGGAGCAGTCAGTGTAGGTATCTGCTGATAGGCGTTATGTGGTGAGCCAGTTAGAGGGCGAGAAGTCGGTAGTGTAATGTAATGGTCCTCCTGCTCCCTAGTTCGATTCAAAAGTTATCTGAACATGAACTATATGACTGTAATATAATCATGAATATATGCTTGTATACATATATATATAGATATATACATATATATTCATATTTGGAGAGAGATGTATGGAGAGAGATGTATGAATATATATGTGTATGTATGTATGTATGTATGTATGTATGTATGTATGTATGTATGTATGTATGTATGTATGTATGTATGTATGTATGTATGTATATATATATATATATATATATATATATATATATATATATATATATATATATATATATATATATATATACAGTCATAAGTGTGTGTGCTTGTAATTGTGTGTGTGTGTGTGTGTGTGTGTGTGTGTGTGTGTGTGTGTGTGTGTGTATTGTGTGTATTGTGTGTATTGTGTGTGTGTGCGTGTGTGTCAGTGTGTTTATGTTTTAAATCTTTGTGAACCTTTTTTTAAAAATCGTTTGCATATTGATGACAACATTGTAATTAGTTACCTGCACACATTTTCTTCCACTGCTATTGTTTTTTTTTCACTTTTTTTTTCTTTTGTATCAATATTTGTCAGTCTTTCTGTGTCACAGAGAGAGAGAGACGGTAAGGCAAGGCAAGGCAAGGCAAGGCAAATTCTTTTATTTCGAGGATAATGAATAAGCACTCGTGTGCTTTTTTTTCATCCAGTCCCACAGAGAGAGAGAGAGAGAGAGAGAGAGGAGAGAGAGGAGAGGAGACAGGGGACAGAGAGACAGAGAGACGAGAGACAGAGAGCAGAGACAGACAGACAGACAATAAGACTGACACAGAGAGAAGTTTTTGCATCTAGCCCCCAGACAGAACTAAAAGGAATTTGGAAATACATTTTTTTTAATCCAGGGTAACCAAAGGTAAATACAAAAAACCCTAACCAAGCAAGGAACTGATATATTTTTTGAAAAAAAATGATCAATCAATCTATAGGACAAGAATATTTTGACAAGCTAATTATTATCAGAATGAAAGATAATAAGCCAAATCAAGATAGCCTCCTCGCCCCCCCCCCACCCCACACCCGATCCTCCCAATCTCCCCCCCCCCCTATCCTCCTCCCCCCCCTTACAAAAAAATGTAATATTAACACTGTGACGCTTTTTTTCCTTCTGGAGATAGAAACTGTCTTCCTGATATTCTTTTCTGGAAAGTCAGGAGAAAGAAAAATCAGAGAGGGAGAGATAGACAGAAGACAGACAGACAGACAGACAGACAGACAGACAGACAGACAGACAGACGACGACTGACTGACTGACTGACTGACTGACTGACTGACTGACTGACTGACTGACTGACTGACTGACTGACTGACTGACTGACTGACTGATTGACTGACTGACAGACAGACAGACAGAGACAGAAACTCGAAACTCGAATATTTTATTGAGGGTAATTGGATAAACCATAGGCTTCTTTACACCAGGCCCTCAGAAAAAAAACACACACACAACAAAACAATCCAACAGTAAGGAAGAGAAATTAACAAGCTAAACAAACGTTATTGAATCAGTAAGTTAATAAATAAATCAAGGACACCATAACAAAATCAATCACGTAGTTATTTTACAGAACCTCTCAAGGTATCTAATCAGAGAGATATATTAAAATTTTGAATCGATTTATTCTTTTATATCGAGGATAATGGAATAAGCACTCATGTGCTTTTTTACATCTAGTCTCCCATGTGTATACAGTTTTATAAATCTTGTCATCTGTTCCCACTGGCACACAATGGCCTACTCTTACGAAAAAGAACAGAAAAAACAACAACAACAACAAAACAATCCAACAGTAAGGAAGAGAAATAATCAAGCCAAACCACCGGCACACAATGGCCTACTCTTACGAAAAGCGGAACAGGATTTAACGTGTGTGCAAGATGTACTGCGTGTGTTCGCACACGGGGCCTTGGTTTACAGTCTAATCCGAAGAATACTTAGGGAGTGTATAGTCAGCACTTATGTTAACTCCAGGGGAAAAATTCCCTCGAACAAGAATCGAACCCGATTAGTCAAATTACGAGCGCAGTGTTCTGACCACTAGGCTATCCCATCCCGTCCCTATGTATGCAGAAGATCGAATACGCACATTGAAGATCGCGTCATTCATGTCAGCGTTTGGTAGGTTACAGAAACATAAACATACCCAGCATGCACCCTAGTACCTGGAGAGGGATGGGCTCCGCCACGGGTTCAGCTTTCCCCAAGAGACACGGCCTGAAAAATTCAGCGCAGCAGCGCTTCAACGATTTCTCGCGGGAGTTTAAAAGGGAGTAGACTGTATGAGACTGGGAATCTGCTTTTCTTTTTGTTACACATCTTGTTTCTCCTGGCGTGATTCCGAACGGGAAAAGTTTTTTTTTTTTTTTAATTCTTTTTTTCTGAATTTACATACAGGGTATAACTAATATTGTTAATGATTTTTTAACTGAATCTGTGCTTTAAAAAAAAGGTTTCCCCTAACCTATGTGGTCGTAGGGAGCGAGGCGTCAGAGACCTCAGCTTTTCTAGGGGCCAGCATGTTGAGGTCGGTGTCCATACCCCTCTCCCTCGCTGTTTTACCTACACTGACCCTAAAGAGGGCATGTACTTACCCATTGACAGCTGGGTGAACTGGGGGACTGTACTGAAACCAAGGTGCGCAAACGGTCACCCATCCACTTGGTAACCACGCTCGATGCTGCTTAACCTTAGCTTGGGGGAAAACGAGTGCTCTTACCACTGAGCTATCCCGGACTTATACGTTGAGCTATGCACTGCATGCAGGGCAGTTTAAATTGATATTGTTCATGAACATGCTTTCTTTAGATTTTACACAGTCTATAATCATACGATATCTTTAAATGAAATTTCTTTCTCTAAATTTGTGTGATATGGTATTTCTAATAGTTATCGTCGATGAAAATCCTTGTCGCGTTTTTCAGCTAGAGCTCCAAGATTCACCAATGGAGAAATTTTGCTATGCTAGCGGTTAACCCCCATCAAGGCAACCGTATTCCAACTTCAGGGATTTGTAAAAAAAAAAAAAAAAAAAAAAAAAAAAAAAAAAGACAAACAAAACAATCCTTTCTCCATTTCAAAAGTTTTCGTTTTCTAAACTTATATATGTATAACATATTTTGTGGTAATGATGTGACAACGAAAAAAAAAATCCTTACCCTCGTCCTCTTCAAGTTTTCTTTTTTTCGGTTTAATTGTCTGTTTTCGTTGTTTTTTTAAAAAATTCTTTTTATAATTTAATCAAATCTTTGATCAGTCGTTTTTGAAATGATGGATAAATACAGTTACAACCGATCATCCGGATTTTTTTTTCTTCCATAACTATTTCTGAATACAGTTTTTATTTCTTTTGTTTTCGCACAGGATACATTATCTAATCTTGTTAATGATAACACCTCCTCCCCCCCAAAAAAAAATCCATACCCCTTCATCTCATTCACCCCTCTCTTACCCCCCCCCCCCCCCCACTCTTAGTCTCACCTCCGTCCCCAATCACCCCCCCCCCCCCCAAACCGTCTTAAAAATTAAAATAAACAGACTGTGGGTAGATTTTGAAGTGGGATGTAATTCAAAGCGTGCGACACCTTTGGGCAGAAGCTGTGTCCGGGATGTTGGGGTCAGGAAAGGGAGGAGAGAAAAATCAATGACAATGGGGGATGTCGGCAGGTGTGGTGGAGGGAGGGAGAGTGGTAAGGGATTGAGAGAGAGAGAGTGAGAGAAGGGGGGAGATTGAGAGAAGGAGGGAGGGATTGAGAGAGGGCTATGGAGGGATTGAGAGAGAGAGAGAGAGAGAGAGAGAGAGAGAGAGAGAGAGAGAGAGAGAGAGAGAGAGAGAGAGAGAGAGAGAGAGAGAGAGATAGAGAGAGAGAAGCAAGGCAAGGCAAGACAAGACAAGACAAGACAAGGCAAATTCTTTTATTCGAGGATAATGAATAAGCACCCGTGTGCTTGTTTACATCCAGTCCCCGCCCTTATCAGTGGAGAGAGAAAGAGAGAGACCAGAGACACAGAGAGAGAGACACACAGAGAGAGACAGAGAGAGAGACAGAGAGAGAGAGAGAGACAAAGAGAGAGAGACACACACACACAGAGACAGAGAGAGAGACAGAGAGAGTGTCTGTCTCCCTGCCCTGGTTTCAGGGCCATTAAAGCAAAATACCACAAGCCTTATTTAGAAACAAAACACTCGGAGTACACCCCATCCTTTGCTAGTTTACAAGATCAGCAGACATAACCGGCCTCGTTTGACGACAGACAAAAAAAAAAAACATGTATACATATTCAGATCGTAAAGAAGCGACACATGTCCAAAAAAACCTGAAGAGTCTGGCTATAAACGTCTTTAGTTTGAGGGCAAAGATATATATAAATATATACAGATGAAAAGTCACACAGTTTTGCCCCCAAAAACCTCTCTTGTCTTAAAGTTGTTTTCGGGTTGCAATTAAGTCTAAAGATACCGGTGAAAAGTTCGTTTTATGTCAAGGAATTTCCAACAATTATTTCCAGCCTATTGTCTGGAATCGTGTGTTTGATTAGATGGTGTGATTTAACCTTTTGCGATGGGTTTTTTTTGGTTTGGTTTGCCTCTTTTTTTTGTATTGCTTTATAGAATAATGTGGTTGTGGTTGATATTTTTTGGTGTGAATATCGAGTTTATTTTTTTCAAGAAAGATATACGTCTTTGGTTTAAATGTGTGCATTTTTTAATGCAAGCAAGTAATGTTTGTACTACTAGTGCCTTTGTTGGGTTTTTTTTTTAAAGTTCTCCTCAGGATAAGTCTTTTGTGTGTGTGTGTCAATGTTAAGATAGTGAAAATTGTGTGTGTGTGTGTGCATGCGTGTATGCGTTTGTGTGCGTGTGCGTGCTCGCGCGCACGTGTGCGCACGATGCGCACGTGTGTGTATGTGTGTGTGTTCATTTTCTTCTCTCATTTAGTTAAACAGTTAAACAGAAATTCGTCTTATTTAAAGTTAAAGTGACAGTGACAAGAAATGAAAGTAGAATATGCATCATGATTAGAAACTTATACTTTTCTTGGCTGCCTTTGATTTCAATGGCTTACTCTGATCCTCAAAAGAAGAACTGGATTTTGTTTGATATAACCCCGCCCCTTCTCTCTCTCTCTCTCTCTCTCTCTCTCTTCTCTCTCTCTCTCTCTCTCTCTCTCTCTCTCTCTCTCTCTCTCTCTTCTCTCTCTCTCTCTCTCTCTCTCTCTCTCTCTCTCTCTCTTCTCTCTCTCTTCTCTCTCTCTCTCTTCTCTCTCTCTCTTCTCTCTCTCTCTCTCTCTCTCTCTCTCTCTCTCTCCT
>CM060322.1:16540262-16542762 GCA_030674155.1 Stramonita haemastoma | reverse complement strand
AATGAAAAATACTAAATGATGTACTTAGTACACACTTGGTTTTAACAAAAATGCGTTTAATTGTACACCAGTAAATAAGTGAATAGGCTGATACTAGTAGGAAAACAGGCTGGCATTGGGTATCGGAGTAATCTACAGGAAGAGCGAGAAGAACGAAAAAACACATGAACTATAGACAAGCATTTAGATCATGGACTTTAAAACGCGCATACATACACACACAAGCGCGCGCGCTCACACACACACACACACACACACACACCATATATAATATATATATATTATGAATACAGTTAAAATTTACACCACCGTCCTTTTTCTTTCTTAATGAATCTTGGACTGTGAGCATCAATACAGACACCCAAAATTGTGCCCATTTAAATGTGAAAAAGCACAGACCATAAAATAGCGTTCTAAACCAAAACATTACAGCACATTAGCCCCCCCCCCCCCCTCTCTCTCTCTCTCTCTCTCTCTCTCTCTTTCCTTCCTTTCTTTCACCTTCTTCTTTTCCTCGGTCTACTTTTGCGACGGAAAGCTTCGCCCCAAAAGGGACCTGAAATAGCGAATCTGAAAGGCAGGCTAACCAAGGGAAGAATTACAGTCCCGATAGGGGGAGACAGAGCAGACAGCAGCTTCGGCTATCTTCCTTCACCTTCCTGGTCAGAGATAAGAGACATACACCACACACACACACACACACACACACACACACACACAACGCAGGCCGGATGAAAAAGTATGTAATGCTTACTTACTCTGTTACCCTTGAAAAATAAAGATTATTCATTTCAATAAAGATTCATTCTCTCTCTTTCTTCTATTCCACAGGGCCGGATGAAAAAAGTATGTAAATGCTTACTCTGTTACCTTTAAAAAATAAAGATATTCTCTCTCTCTCTCTCTCTCTCTTCTCTCCTCTCTCTCTCTCTCTCTCTCCTCTCTCTCTCTCTCTCTCTCTTACACAGAGGGAGTGGTAGACAAGAAACAGAGAAACATACCCAATACAGGTACAAAGAGACACAGAAAAATGTCTAGAAATTGGGAAGGGGAGAGGAGGAGGGTGTGTTCGAAGGGTGGGGTTGGGGTGGGGTGGGCTGGTGAGATAGATATCGAGATGGGTTGAAAAGTGTAGGGAGGGGAATATGGGATTTAGGCCAAGTACATGAGACTGAACATCGTAGACTAGTCAAATACAGGGTTTTTTTTTCTTCTGTCCTCCATCCATCCCTCTCTATCTATCTATCTGTTCCATCCACCCACCTCTCCTCTCTCTCTCTCTCTCTCTCTCTCTCTCTCATCTCTCCTCTCTCTCTCTCTCTCTCTCTCTCTCTCTTCTCTTCTCTCTCCTCTCTTCTCATCTCTCTCTTTCTCTCTCTCCTCTCTCTCTCTCTCTCTTCTCTCTTCTCTCTCTCCCTCTCTCTCTCTCTCTCTCTCTCTCTCTCTCTCTCCTCTCTCTCCTCTCTCTCTCTCTCTATCCATCTGTTTTCTCTCTCTCAGACACACACACACTCTCTGCAGTTACCCTACCCCTCCTCTACCCCTTTGCATCCGATATTACCCTCTCTCTCTCTCTCTCTCTCTCCTCCTCTCTCCTCTCTCTCTCTCTTTCTCCTCTCTCTCTCTCTCTCCTCCTCTCCTCTCCCTCTCTCCTCTCTGTCATCCCACCCTCCTCAGACACACACCACTCTCTCATCCCATACCCACCCCCTCCCCTCGCTCCCAAACCCTCTCTCTCTCTCTCTCATCCTCCACTCTCCCTCTTCCCCTCCTCTCCCTCCTCTCTCACTCTCTCCCCCCCTCCCCCTCCCCCCCTCTCCTCTCTCTCTACTACTCTGTGACTCAACCAACAAACCCCTTTTCCCGTGTCCACGAAAATCGCGCTACCTCTCACCTCACCTCACCTCACCTCTTCCCGTATCGATCCAGGCTTTAGTGGGAAGGGAGGAAGGGAGGAGGAATAGAGGAATAGAAGGCCAGACCAGACCAGACAGGCCTCAGCCTAGCCGAGGCCTAGCTCTAGTAGTGAAAAGAGGTATAGGCCTAGTTCACTCACCGGCACTTCGCCAAAGTGCTCGCTAAAGGGGATCCGTTGGGAAAGGGAACTTGGGGTAGGATGGAGGGAGGATGCGTGGGGAGGGAGGGAGGGAGGAGGAGGGATGTTGTCGCAGAGGGGTGTGGTGGAGGGAGAGGAAGGTAAAGAGAGGGGAGGTTGTGTAGGAGGATAAAAGGGGTGTATGGGGGGAAAAGGTGAGGATGGGGGGAGGAGGGATGTTGTCGTCGCAGTAGGGTGGGGTGGGTTGAGGTGGGAGGAAGGAAGGAAGGAAGGTAAAAGAGGGGGTTGTGTTAGGAGTAGGGGAGTAAAAGGGGTGGTAGAGAGAGAGACAGAGAGAAGAAGAGAGGACGAGAGAGAGAGAGAGGGAGGTGAGGGAGAGAGTGGTGTGGGGGTGGCTTTTAACCTGCTCTGACAACTACTACGACTACACACAGGGAGGAGAGA
>CM060322.1:16522762-16535262 GCA_030674155.1 Stramonita haemastoma | reverse complement strand
GTGTGTATGTGTGTGTGTGTGTGTAGTGTGTGTGTGTTGTATGTGTGTAGCATGTGTGTGTGTATGATGTGTGTAGTGTGTTGTGTGGTTGTAGTGGATGTGTGTGTGTATGTGAGTATGTTGTGTGCATGCCTGCATGCGAGCATGGGGGTAAGGGGGTAAGAAAAAGTTTATTGAGAAGGGAAGTGTGTGTGTTCTTCTTTTGTTTCGTTTTTTGTTGGATTTTTTTGGGGAGGGTGGAGAGGTTTGACCACAGAGATCACAGAACCTGAACTGGAATTGCTGTGAGCATCACACGGCTGATAGCATCGGTATTTTGTTCTACAGGTATCCATGAATGCTTTGTTCTACTGCATTAAAACACTGGGGGAGGGCTTTTGAAAATAGTTCCCTGGAAAGGAATGCATGTGTGTGTACGTATGTGTGTGTGTGCGTGTGTGTGCATGCGTGCGTTCGTGCGCGCGCGTGTATGTGTGTGTTTGTGCGTGCGTGCGCGTGGGTGTGTGTGTGTGTGTGTTTGTGCGTGTGTGTGCGTGTGCGTGCGTGCATGTGCGCGCACGCACGCGCAGTGTGTTTATGTGTGTGTGCTTGCAAACAAAATTAAGGTACGCAAGGGGTTATAGGGGATGAGTGCATGTGAGAAAGGTTGATTTTTTTGAGAGGATCTAGAACAGTGGATCATTCATAAACAGTGCTAGAATTACCTGTCAGTGTGAACGTCACACAAGGCAGATAGCATCAGGTGTGTGTTCTACCTGTATGAATGCTTTGTTCTTCTAGGGCTGTAGAACACTGGGAGGGCTTTTTGAAAGCAATTATATAGAAAAGTAGGGGTGTGTGTGTATGTGTGCGTGTGTGTGTGTGTGTGTGTGTGTGTGTGTGTGTGTGTGGTGTGTGTGTGTGTATGTGTGTGTGTGTGGTGTGTGTGTGTGTGTGTGTGTATGTAATATTATGTGTGTATGTCTGTGTGTGCGCATGCACGTGCATGCGTGCACATGTGAGCATGTGTGTGTGTGTGTCTTTGCTTGTCTCTTTGTGTATCTGTCTGTCTGTCTGTCTGTCTGCCTGCCTCTGTATGTGTATATGTTTGTCTGTCTGTCTTCTTCTGTATGTTGTTGTTGTTGTTGTTGTTTTTGGTGAGGACGTTTGATCTCAGAGCCTGTAGTGGAATTGCTGTGAACCACCACAGGGCAGATAGCCTCGGATATTTGTTCTACACTATGAATGCTTTGTTGTTCTACCCCTGTGAAACACCCAGAGGGCTTTTGAAAATAGTTTCATAAAAAGAAGTGTGTGAGAGTGTGTGTGTATATGTATGTAGGTGTGTATGTATACCCATGCGTTCATGCGCACAGTGTGTGTGTGTGTGCACGTGTGTGTGCTTGTGTGTGTATGTGTGTGTGCCTGCGCACGCTTATGCACATGTGTATGTTGTGTTGTGTGTGAGTATGAGCGTGTGTGTGTGTGCGCATGTACTTGTGTGTTTGTTTCTTTTTTGTTTGTGCATGTGTGTGTGTGTGTGTGTGTGTGTGTGTGTCTGTGGGGCTGGGGGGGGGGAGGAATCAGAATCAAACCTTTATTTTCAGATAGCACATCAAAAACATCTGCTTTTTTTCGAATCAAGCCATCCATCAAAAAATTTCTTTTGATGTTGCATATGCATATTATACATATAAAACACCAATACTACACCAGACAAATGCCAATGTCTGTGTTTTGGGGTTGGGGATAATTATGAGTGTGTGTGGGGAAGCTTGTCAACAAGTGAGTGGGTGACTTTTGGGGAAACCCTGAGCATAGGCTATACCGGTATTTCTGGAATGTCCCTCGAATGATATCATCAGGGGTCTGTTCTACCTGTATGAGTGCTTTGTTGTTTCACTTTTGTGAAGGATGGCGAAGGCTTGTGAAAGTGATTTCATAAATAGAGCAGAGAGAGAGAGAGTGGAGTGAGAGAGAGAGAGAGTAGGTGCGTGCGTGCGTGCGTGCGTGGTGCGTGCGGCGTGCGTGCGTGCGGCGTGCGTGCGTGCGTGCGTGGTGCGTTGTGTGTGTGTGTGTGTGTGTGTGTGTGCCTGCCTGCCTGCCTGCCTGCCTGCCTGCTTGCATGCCTGCGCGTGTGCGTGCGCGCGTATGCTCTTCTACAAAGAGATGGATGGGTATATGGGTGAAATGTACGTTTATTCACAGCAGGACCTCGGTCGGTTGATGCTTGTATTGTTTTTTTTGCGAAAAACTTTCTGCAATGGAGTTTGGGCAAGTTTTCAAAAAAAGTAAACGGTAAAGGTGATCCCATAACCTATGTGGCCATAAGCGAGCGAGGCACCAGAGACCTCAGCTTCTCCAGGGGTCTGGCATGTTGAGGACGGCGCCCATCTTCTCTGCATCTTCTCTGCCTCGCAAGTTTTAACTCCAGGGGAAGTAAAAGAAAACAAACAAACAAAAAAACAAAAAACAAAACAAAACAACCTCTTCTTAAATGGATGCATCAGCAAGGACTCGAACCTTAGTATTCTTGGAACTCACCACTCTGATTCTCTAACCACGAAACTTTTCTGCCCCCACCCCACCCCACCCACTCACCCTGACTGTAGGTACGTACTCGACTCAACTTTAAACGTAGGGCTTCCAGTGTTGTCCAAAGTTGTAGTAGCAGCAGACGATGAAAAACCCTGTGGCTCCTCTTCATACCCCTCTTTTTTTCTCAATGGGTCATTAATATTTAAGGGGACATGTGAGAGATAATGGGGTATTTTCGCTTGGAGGCTGAAAGGGTGAGGAGGAGGGGATGGGAGTGGGGTAGTGGGAGATGGGAAGGGGGGGGGGGGGTAGGGGTACAGGGGGCTAGCTAAGTGCATGCATTTTTGATGGGTCTTCTTGGGTTACTTCTCACATTGTTGTTTTCTTTCGTTTTTTCTTCGTTTTTTTTCTTCCTGAGCTGGTAAGGGCTCTGGGTGTCTTAGTTCTTAAGAATAGGGTATCTGCTTTGTTGTTAGAGGGTGTGTTTTTTTTTGTTCTGTCTGTTTCTGGAGTCTTTTGTGCCTTCTCCCCTTCTTCCACTCCTAAATTCTGTTTTTAATCTTTGTCTGTCTCTGTTTGTTTGTTTTTTTTTGGTTCTTGTCCGCTCTTGTTCTTTTTTTTTTTTTTTTTTTTTTGGGGGGGGGGGATGTCTTTGTTTTCCTTCTCACTTGTTTCATTTTCTTGTCATTGCTTGTATGTGTTTGTCAGGAAATATCCTCGGCCTGCTTCGCTGTTTTCTTCAAGTTTAGTATTCTTTCTTTCTTTCCTTCTTTCTTTCCTTCTTTATTTATTTGTTTATTTCTCTGTTTCTTTTTGTTGTTGTTGTTGTTGTTGTTGTTGTTGTTCTTCTTCTTCTTCTTTTTCTTCTTCTTCTTCTTCTTCTTCTTCTTCTTCTTCTTCTTCTTCTTCTCCTTCGTCTTCTCCTTTTTCGTCTCCTCCTCCTCCTCCTCCTCCTCCTCCTCCTCCTCCTCCTCCTCCTCCTCTTCCTTCTCTTCTTCTTCTTCTTCTTCTTCTTCTTCTTCTTCTTCTTCTTCTTCTTCTTCTTCTTCTTCCTCTTTGCAATTTCTTCTTCTTCTTCTTCTTCTTCTTCTTCTTCTTCTTCTTCTTCTTCTTCTTCTTCTTCTTCTTCTTCTTCTTCACCTCCTCTCATCGTGTGTTATTTTGATTGTGTCCCTTTATCTTTACTACCTATTATTTTTTCCCTTTTTCTGATGTGCTGATTGTGAGAAGGGCACCAATACCTAAATATGTAACAACCCATTCATTGTTTTTGCGTTTGTTATTGTTGCTACAACAAAAGAAGGTTCTGGGTTTATTTTCAAGGGCTCTCGTTACATATCAGGCACAGACCGTTAGTGGCTATGGTTGAGGACACAGAGGGTATAGATGGGTGTTTGAGAGATGGGGTTTTGGGTCCCCAGGGCATGCATTTTTCATGGGTCTCTTTTTGGTTACTTCTTTTACACTTTTGGGATGGCCAGGGTCTTCGCCTTTGAACGCTTTCAGTGGAGTGGAGTCCCCTTGATTGATTCAACATACGTGGCATTTTTCTAGTTTCTTCCCCTTGCTTCAACTTGTGTGCAGATCTTTCTATAATGTTATTTTGTTTTCTCGCGATCGCGTTTTTGTGTCTTTTATAGTCAGGTTAACATCCTATCCTGCTCCTCCTTATCTTGTTCTTGTTCGCAATTTTTTTTCTTCTTGTTCTTCTTTTCTTCTTTTTTTCTTTTCTTCTTGATTCTTGTTTCTTGTTCTTTGTTCTTGTTCTTCTTGTTCTTGTTCTTTTTGTTCTTCTTGTCTTTTCTTCTTCTTCTTCTTCTTCTTCTTCTTCTTCTTCTTTTCTTCTTTCTTCTTCTTCTTCTCTTCTTCTTCATTATCATCATCATCATCATCATCATCATCATCATCATCATCATCATCATCATCATCTTTGCAATCTTTCTTTATTCTCCTCCTTCTCCTGTTTTTTTCTCCTCTTCATCCACCATGTGTATTTCCGGCAATGAAAGCTTCTCTCCAGAGAACAACAGTTAAAATATTGGTTTTATTGAGGAAAAAGAAGTGAGGAAAGACAAGTGCAGGTACCAACTTCTCAAAATAAAATAAAAATCTTAAAATATTGGCTTGATATTTTTTTCCATTCATGAATAATACCACATAGCCATTTCCACCCAAAAACCACTACCGTTCAGTTTATTGTTTAGAAATCCGCGAGTTTGTATCACATTTCCAACAGCCTTACAAGAGAGAGAGAGAGAGCTCTCTCGGGTTTCTGCTTTGTAGTCACGCAGGAACAAACTGCTTCCAAAGCTCTTTGCTTCCAGACAGAACAGACGAAACCTGCTGATCGTTTTCAACTGCCCATTTTCCCCCTTCCAGGTCATGAATATTCAGCAGGAAACTGTAAGGGAAATGGGGCGATTGGAGACAGGGCTTCAGGTCCCGGGATATGCATTTTTTATGGGGGGGGGGGGGGTTAGTCACTTTAAGTACACATTTTATTTATTTCCTTTTTTATTCTTTTATATCGAGGATAATGGAATAAACACTCATGTGCTTTTTTTTACATCCAGTCCCCAAGTGTATGCAGTTTTTGAAAAAAAAACTTGTCATCTGTTCCCACCAGCACACAATGGCCTACTCTTACAAAACACAAGGACAGGATTTAACATGTTCTGCGTTGGAATGATTAGAGAGTTTATTGTTTTGGTGTTCATTTATGAGGGGGGTGTTTGTCTATTTTTTTGTTGTTGTTTTTTTATATGTGTAGACTACACATCAGAGCTAAGAGTCCTGTGTTTCTTTCATCTGTTGCTGTTTTGCAATTTTGTTCAAACTGTTCCTTGGCCAGAGCTCTGAAGTTCACTGACGGTGAGATTTTGTGTATGGGACCGTTTCTGCCATGTCCACCTTTTAAGTAAGGTAGCAATTCCGAAATAGGAAATATCTGTATTTACTTCATTCCTCTGTCTGTATTACTTTGCTCAGTATCAAGCCTCACTGGTAGTCTATCAATACTTACATAACCCTTTGATTGTCTGATTTATAAAAAAAAAACTCTTTTATTTCGAGGAAAATGGAGTAAGCATTTAGGTTTTGTTGTTTTTTTTAACATCCAGTCTCTCCTTCCCGTATGTATTCAGTTTTGTAAATTTTGTCATCCGTTCCCACTGGCGCACAATGGCCTTCTCTTCCAAAAAGCAGAACGGGTTTTAACGTGTGCGCAAGATGTTTTGCGTGCGTTCGTACACTGGACCTTGGTTTATAGTCTCATTCAAAAGACTAAAACTCGAGAATTAACTTGATTTAACGATACAAAAGCCTAAGTTTCAAGCACTTAGGGACACTGCTTTAACCCCCCCCCTTTTTTTTTTCTTTTTTTGCCAGAAAAGGGGAAAGCTGCTACTCTGTTTTCAAAGCCTATTTTCTCTTTTCACTCACTCACTCAATCCTCGTGGTCATGATCTTTTAGGTCATGAATATTATCAAGAAAACAACCGGGGTATTGGGGAATGTTTGGAGAGGGGGTTTGGGCTCCTCTGTGCATGCATTTTTGATGAGTCTTCTTTCATTACTGCTTTACACTATGGGATGGGTAGGGGAGGGGGGGGGGGTTGTTGTGTTTTGGAGTTATGGAGTTCCTAGATCAATGTTAGAGACAATGTGTTGCCATGGTTTCTGCTGTCTTTGTGTTTGTACCTGTCTCTTTCTTTTTTGTCCCTTTCTCTCCTTTTCCCCCTCTCTTTCTCTGTGCCTTTTTTTTCTCTAAGTGTGTGTTCATAACTGAGTTTTGTGTGTATATCAATTTTGCTGTTTGTCTTCTTCCTCGTCTTTTCTTCTTGTGTTATTCTCGTCTTTTTTTGTCATTTTCTTGCCTGTGTCCATACATCATCCTCTTCTCTTCCTACTTTTTTTTCTTCATTTTCTTCTCTTTCTCTTCCTTCTTCTCTTTTTTTTTTTTGTCTTCCTCATTCTTTTTCTTTTTTTTCTGGCATCTTTTTCTCTTTTTCTTGTTCTTTTTGTTTTTTGTTCTTTCTTTATCTCCTTCTTTCTTTCTTTCCTTCTTTCTTTCTTTCTTTCTTTCTTCTTCTTCTTTTTCTTCTTCTTCTTCTTCTTCTTCTTCTTCTTCTTCTTCTTCTTCTTCTTCTTCTTCTTCTTCTTCTTCTCTCCTCCTCCTCTCCTCCTCCTCTCCTCCTCCTCCTCCTCCTCCTCTCCTCCTTCTTCTCCTCCCCCCTCCTCCTCCTCTTTCTCTTTTTTCTCCTCCTCATCTTTTTCCTCTTCTCCTGTGGGCTTTTTTTTTTTAAATATTTCACATCATTATTCAGTTTTAACAAAGGCAAGAAAGTCACGTTATAATCTTCTCACCAACAAAACCCCATTCCTTAAACTTAGCCATCATTTCACAGCCTCTGGTCATATAGTCCATTGGTCCAGAACTCTTTAAGTTGTCTGTCTGACCCAACTCCTACAAGAGCCTAGTTTCTAAGCATTTTGGAACCACACTGCTCCCAAACCTCTCTCCACTTGTTGACAGGAGAGAAGCAGTCGGCTGGCTGCGAGCCGTTTTCAGCTGCATGTTCCCTTTCCCTGTTCCCTCATGAGTATTAAGCAGGAAACAATCGAGGTGATGGAGAGCGTTTGAAGAGGGTGTTAGGGTCCCCATGCATGCATTTTTCATGGGTCTGTTTTGGTTACTTCTTTACATTTTGGGATGGGTAAAGCTTCTGCCAGGGATTTTTTTTACTTTGTTGTTTTGATGTTGTTTTGTTGTTTTTTTCTTGTGTTTTTTTTTGGGGGGTTGCTTGTTTTTGTTTGTTGTTTTTTTGGGGGGTTAGGTTATGGAGTCCTGATATTGATGCTAAGGACACCCTGTTTCCATGGTTTCTTGGAGTTGTTGTGCGTGTGCTTGTGAATCTGTCTCTTTTCTTTTGTCTTTTTTCTCCTTTTCCTTTCTTACATCTTTTTTTTCTAATGAGTGTCCGTTCATATCTGAGTGTGTGTGTGTGTGTGTGTGTGTGTGTGTGTGCGTGTGTGTGTGTGTGTGTGTGTGTGTGTGTGTGTGTGTGTGTGTGTGTGTGACCATTCGTTATCGTGGTCTTCTGTTTTCTGTGTTATTTCTATCATTATTGTCATCCTCTTGCTCTTCTTCAGTCTCTTCCTCCTCTTCACACTCTTCCTCCGATCCATCCCCATTTCCTTTTCTTGATCTGGAACTCAATTGGGGTGTGTCTGGTCCTGTCCCGCAGTTGTTCGTTGGAGACAACTTCTGGCCACCTGATACCGAGGATGTTCTTAAGACATTTGGCCCAGCTCCTGCAATAGTCTAATTTTTGTTTTTAGGTATTTGGAACCCACTTCTCCCTAATCTCTTCCAACTGTTGACAGAAGAGATGCAGCCCTCTGGCCATTTTCAGTTGCATGTCCACTTTCCCTGTTCCCTCATGAATATTAAGCAGGAACCAATCGGGGTAATGGGGTGTTTGGAGAGAGAGGCCTTAGGGTCTCTAGTATATGCATTTTTCATGAGTCTTTTTTGTTTCTGGTTACTTCTTTACAATACTTTGGAATGCTTATGGTTCTGTGCTGTCTTTTGTCTATGAATGGTACGTGTGTACATGATTGATGTGTTCCCATGGTCTTTTTTCTTTTTGTTTTGGTTCCTGTTCTTACTTTTGTTTCTGTTTTGACATCTTGTCTTATTTCTCTTTCCAGTTCTGATTTCTTTGATGTTTTAATTTTAATAATTTAATCTGCATCTGTCTTCCTTTTCTCTTTTCCACCTGTTGCATTTTTTAGTTTTTTCTTTCAGTTTTGGTCCTCTTCGTTCGTTTTCTATTTCCTCTTTTTCTTCATTCTCATGCCTCTCCTTTTCCTCTTCCTTCTTCTTCTTGTTCCTTCTTCTTGTTTTCTTCTTCTTCTTCTTGTTCTTCTTCTTGTTCTTCTTCTTGTTCTTCTTCTTCTTCTTCTTTTTCTTCTTCTTCTTCTTCTTTTCTTCTTCTTCTTCTTCTTCTTCTTCTTCTTCTTCTTGTTTTTTCCTCCTTCTCTTCCAGTTTCTCCCCTCTCTCCTCCTCTATCTTCTTTGAGTATATCAGTACAGTACAGTGCCTGAATTTTCTTTTTAAACATTCATTTTCCCATAACACAAAATAAACAAAACAAAAAATGTCTTCAGCATCCAGAACCATCTTCACCACTCTCAGGCTTTTTACAATGTGCCGCCCATAGTAGAACCATGGAGTGTGTTAGTAGTATTACGCAACCTTGTACCCACGGAGTCTATTGTCCAACCGCTTACATCACATCCCTTTCAGTTCTCCTGCAGTTAGGACGGCAGAAGAGTGAGATGCTTGGAGCTGCTTTCTGGATGCCCATTTCCCCTTAACAGGTCATAAATATCCCGCAGGAAACATGAGTGATAATGGGCAGGGAGAGGAGGAGTGCTTTGCAAGAAAGGGAGGGCGAAGGGAAATGTGTGTGTGGAGCCAGGGACAAAGCTAGCTGAGAGAGGGAGGGGGATTGGGCGGGGGGGGGGGGGGGGGAGGACGTGTGTTTTTTCATGGGTGTCTTGAGTAACCTTTCAGTCACTTTTTTTCTTTTTTTTTTTTTACTATCGGACAGATAGGCTTAATAGAGCCTTGCCAATGGTGATTGTTTCGTTGTATAAATGTATAAATGTTGTGCTCTCTCTCTCTCTCTCTCTCTCTCTCTCTCTCTCTCTCTCTCTCCTCTCTCTCTCTCTCTCTCTCCTCTCTCTCTCTCTCTGTTTTGTTGAGTTCTAGGCCTGTCCATTCACTGATGTTCTCCCCCCCTCCCCCCCATCTCTTCTTTGGTCTGCCTCTTTTTCTTCCTCCTTGGACAGTGCCTTGCAGTATTGTTTTTTGCTTGTCCTTTTGGATCTTGTGACATGCCCGTACCATTTAAGTTCGCGCTTCTTTACGATTGATAGAAGATTTTCGCTTTATTCACTATTATTAATTTGTGGTCCCTTTACATGGGACCAACAGAATCCAGCAAACCATTGGTCCCATGTGGATAGACCACAAAATAATAGTGAAAAAGCGACAGCCGAAAGTGGTTTGCACCAACCAATTCATTAACTTTATCAACCCATGTTTGTTTTATGTTTGTATGCATGCATGTACATGGGGGTATATGAATATATGACATTTTAGCTTATACGTTATCTAAAACATAACTATGCTTGTAGGTTGTGTATTGCCTTTCCAATGGATTATTCCAGTGCCGTGGAGAGGAGGGGTCTGCTACATGGGTAACAGCTTGCCCTCCATACATACTTGCCCAGGCTTTGCGCTCTAAAGACTAGAGCGCAACTCCATAGTCTTCCAAGACTGATGGGTGCCTACTACTACTACTGTGTATCAGTATCAATTTGTAATGTTATCCTTTTAAAAATTTTCTTTATAAACTTTGACATGAATCATTTGTGGATTGACGCTTATGTTATACTGGTCTGTGTACGTTATTTGAAAATTTAAAAAAAAAAAAATAAAAAAACTTTTATCAATCCATCCCCTAAGTCTCATCCCTAAACATCAAATCTGTCTCTCTGTTCCAGATTCCCTGCCCTTCTCAGACCGTCCGTCCTCCACCCCTCTCAACATGGCCGCCGTGACACAGACGATGGAAGTGGGCGACAGCGCATGCTCGCAGTCTCCGCGTAACGCCGTGACCCCCAGCAAGTCCCCGACCCCTGACAAGGTCATAGCGGAGAGCAAAGGTCACCCGGAGAGAAAACGTCGCGCCAGCAACGAAAGCGAAGATGTGAGTGGGTGTGAAGATGTGTTTGAAGGAGAGATCATTGTTTGTTTGTCTGATGGTTTGGGAGTCTCAGAAATATGAGAGAGATGAATGAATGAATCAATGAATGAATCAATGAATGAACCAATGAATAATCTTTTTTTCTAGGGTAACAGAGCAAGCATGCACTACTTTTTTCATTGCCTTGCCTGAGAGAGAGAGAGAGGAGAGAGAGTGTGTGTGTTGTGTGTGTGTGTGTGTGTGTGTGTGTGTTGTGTGTGTGTGTGTGTGTGTGTGTTGTGTGTGTGTGTTGTGTGTGTGTGGTGTGTGTGTGTGTGTGTGTGTGTGGTGTGTGTGTGTTGTGTGTGTGTTGTTGTTGTTGTGTGTGTGTGTTGTGTGTGTTGTGTGGTGTGTTGTTTGTGTGTGTGTGTGTGTTATGGTTGTGTTGTTGTGTGTGGAGTGTGTGTCGTGTGTGTGTTGTGTGTGTGTGTGTGGTGGTTGTGTGTGTGTGTGTGTGTGTGTGTGTGTGTGTGTGTGTGTGTGTTGTGTTAACGTGTGTATTCTGTTACAATCTTTTAACTATCCGTACGTAGAACGCTATCAACGGTTACAAAATCATCCATTTTCATGGCAAGAAAAACACATTAAAGCCTCGAAATTAGAACATTACAGAAACGAAAAAAAGCATTTTCAAATATAAAAAGAACTGCGGTGTGTAATTGTTCCACAATCACAGTCCCTTATTACACCAGAAAGCAGAGGGTTGTTTTCCTCTCCACTATCTCTTTTGACACGAAGAAACTCCCATAATATGCTAGAGTCCCCCACCCTGGCCCTACACCCCCTTACCTCTCTGCCACCCTGCTTCCATGCTGGTGAAGAAAAAAAAACCCAAATGAGATGGGTGGCGGGCAAAGTCGGGTGAAGGCAGTCAGGCAGGCAGGCAGGCAGGCAGGGAGGCAGACCATTTGGCCCTCAAGGTGTCTTTTACCTCCTGAGGTAGCCTTCCTGCTGTTGTCATGACTACCTGACGTGAATGAGAGGGAAGAAAGGAGGGAGGGGGGGGGGGGGGGAAGGGATGATAGGGAAGGGGGTGGGGGTGGAGGGGAGTGGGGTGGGGGTAGAGGGGGGTGGGATGGAAGTGACATCTTGTAGTGCTGCCAGAGGGATAACATTGTAAATGTCAGTATATGGCTTGTGTCAGAGTTTGGTGGTTTTTTTAGCTGTCAAAAGCTGACTTTTCTTCTTCTTTTTTTTTTTTTTTTTGGGGGGGGATCAATTTTGTTGTGAAAAGAAGAAAATTGGAGCAAGAAAGTAGAAGGAAGTGAAAACGTACGTTATAGTGAGAGATGCATCATCTTTGATAATTGGTAATTATTTTTTTTTAATGTGCGCGAAAACTATTTATTATTTATGGTGGGGTTGAAAGTTAATTTTTTAAAATGTGGGGGGGGGGGGGGGGGGTGGCAGGGAAAGACACCTGAATAATGAAGTTTGTCAACTTTGGTGTGACAAAAGTTACATTTCTTGTCTTGTCATCCAAAACCACAGATTATAGCTGTCCTACTCTTGTACAGAGGAACAAAAAAAAAATGTATGTGGGGTTTTAACCCAGGCACAAGGTGATCTGTCAGGGACGGGATAGCTCAGTGGTCAGAGCGCTCGCTTTCCCCACGCTAAGGTTAAGCAGCATCGAGCGTGGTTACCAAGTGGATGGGTGACCGTTTGCACACTTTGGTTTTAGTACAGTCCCCCAGCTCACCTATGTATAAATGGGTACCTGCCCTCTTTAGGGTCAGGGAAGGTAAAGTAGCGAGGGAGATGAGATGGGCGCCGCCCCTCAATATGCTGGCCCCTGGAAAAGCTGAGGTCTTTGACGCCTCGCTCCCCTACGACCACATATAGGTTATAGGACACCTTTACCTTTTTACAAGGTTAACTGTTTGGGTTCGGACACAAGGCGTCCTTTAAATTATATTCTCATCCAAATTGGGGTGTGGAATCAACCCCAGTGTGAACTCCTGGGAAAAGTTTCCATAGAACAGCTGATAATCATCTCACTGGAAACTGGTACCAGTGTCTTCAGTTGTTTCTGGATCTTGAGGAAGGCATTATGGTCTCTGGCTTATCTCCTTGCCTCCTTTTCAGTGTGTGTGTGGTGTGTGTGTGTGTGTGTGTGTGTGTGTGTGTGTGTGTGTGTGTGTGTGTGTGTGTGTGTGTTTTCA
>CM060322.1:16512762-16520262 GCA_030674155.1 Stramonita haemastoma | reverse complement strand
AGTGGTGCCCATCTCTAAACAACCCAAGGATAAAATTCAAGCCATTTTGGAAGCCTGTGATCGGCAGTTTCCGGAATTTCACGAGACGTTCCCGAAAACGTATTCGCACCTACCTCAAGTCCTGTCGACGCATGCGCCGATCCAAGGAACAAAATGGATGGGAGCCGGTAAGTTTTCTTTAATAAACATTTTGTTTCTGCCTTGGAATAGAAAAAAATGTAGATATTATTACAAGAGACTTGTTGGAGATAGATATCAGTAAAATTATTGCTGGTAGGAATATTGGTAATTAAAGTGTTTTTATATCAAGAAATCTTCATTACTTACAGAGCAATACGTAAAATTACAGACTAGAATACACCTAAAATATCACAAAATGATAGTTTGAATATCATAACTTTATTCCTAATGCCGAAAACCTTGCCTTAAAAAGTACATATAAATGACATTTTATGGTAAAATGTCCCAGCAAATACGCGGGCACACTCACATACACACTCAAGACAAACACACAGACACAGAATCACACACAGGCACACAGACACACACGACACACACACACACAGACACACACACACACACACACACACACACACACACACACACACACACACACACACACACACACACACACACACACCACACACACACACACACACACACACACACACACACACACATGTGCCATTGACAGAGAGTGAAGGAGACAAATAGTCATAAAAATAAGCAGTTGCAGTCGATAGGAGGAAGAATGGCTTTTCGCGAGAGATAGGAGCAAGAACAGTTTTGTAGCTATTGCAAAGACAAGGAAGTAGGATCTATCATTTCCTTTATCATTTTTGTTGGTGGTGGTGGGTTTTTTTTAAGGGAAGTGTGTTGTGTGTGTGTGTTTGTGTTGTGGCTGCGCGCGCGCGCGCGCGCGCGTGTGTGTGTGTGTGTGTGTAAGTGTGTGTGTGTGTGTGTGTGTGTGTGTGTGTGTTTGTGTGTCGAGAGAGGTGGATCGCAGAGAGAAGTGTGTATGTGTGCGTGCGTGGTGGTCAGAGTGTTATGTGTTTTATTTGTTAAGTGTGTTTGTATTGTTTTATTAGTTTTTGTTATTGCTTATATGAGGATAACAGAAAAGCAACAGAGCAGAATTGTATCCGGTCTCGTGTGTGCAGTTTTGTAATTGTCATGTTGCGGAGCGTGGGGTGTGTGTGTGTGTGTATTTGTGTGTGTGTTTGAATGTGTGTATGTATGTGTGCGTGCGTGTGTTTGTATGTGTGCAGAGACACAGACAGCAGGACAGAGACAAAGAGACAGACAGACACAGACACAGACAGTAAAAAAAAACAACTTCTGACATAATACTATTAATTTTTTATAATCATGACCATTATCTGCCTTCTAGCAACAACTACGGCCGACCCCTCCGCACTTAACCTCTGCGGCGGCAGAAGGGATTTTGGCCGCTGCCTGCGAAAACGAAAGTCAGAATGCCAAACGAATGCGCATGGGCCTTGAACCACTTCCGGTGAGTCCCGTCGTGTGTCTTTTGATTGGCTAATCCAGGCCCAGATTCTAGTCCAAAGTCAGGAGGACAGAGAGAGAGAGAGAGAGAGAGAGAGAGGAGAAGGGAGGGCTCGGAGAGCGGGAAAGAGAGGGAGTTACTACTTGTTACCTTCCTTGGTCTGTGTTGTGCACAGTCGTGTGTGTGTGTTTGTTGTTGTGTGTGTGTGTGTGTGTGTGTGTGTGTGTGTGTGTGTGTGTGTGTGTGTGTGTGTGTGTGTGTGTTGTGTGTGTGTGAGGGGTGGATGTGTATGAGGGGGAGGGTAGTGTTGAGTGGTGGATGGTTTGTGTTTTGTGTGCGTGCGTACGTGCGTGTCTTCATAAGTGCGTATATTTTATGTGGTGCGTGCGTGCTTGCGTGGTGTGTATGTGTGTGTGCGATGCGTGTGGTGCTGGCACGCTTACATGCTTGCACGCCCTGTATAGAAGTAAAAGAGAAACACAAGTTAAGGAAATGTTTTAAAAGCTGCTCATATATCGATCAAGGAAGTAGATAATGAACGTAGGATTCATTTACTTCAACAGCAAAGGGAGGGAGGGAGTTGCCAAGCTTTGCTCAATACGTTTTTTTTTAAAGGAGAGAGAGAGAGAGAGAGAGAGAGAGAGAGACAGAGAAGAAGACAGACAGACAGACAGACAGACAGAAGACAGAAGACAGAGAGATGATTTGATTTGATTTGATTTATTCTTTTATATCGAGGATAATGAATAAGCACTCTTGTGCTTTATTACATCCAGTCCCCGTGTGTATGCAGTTTTGTAAATGTGATATGTTCCCACCGCCACACGATGGCCTACTCTTACGAAAAGCGGAACAGGATTTAACGTGTGCGCAAGATGTTCTGCGTGCGTTCGCACACGGGGCCTCGGTTTATAGTCTCATCCAAGGACTTGTGGGGAGAGTGGAGTCAGCACTCAGAGAGAGAGAGAGAGAGAGAGAGAGAGAGAGAGAGAGAGAGAGAGAGGAGAGAGAGAGAGAGAGAGGAGAAGACAGACAAACAGCAGACGAGAAGAGAGAGAGAGACAGAGGTAGAGTCAGAGAAAGAAGAAACAGGCAGACAGCAGTGAGAAGACAGAGAAAGTGGGTGCACGGCAGACAGAGAGAGAGAGAAGAGAGGCAGAGTCAGAAAAGAGAAGAAAACAGGCAGACAGACAAAGTGAAGAGAGAGAGAGTGAGTGAAGTTGTGTGTGTGTGTGTGTGATGGTGTGTGATGAGTGGGTTGTGTGTGTGGAGTGGGTGTGCATGCGTGAGAGAGAGAGAGAGAGAATGAATAGCGGTTGACCTAGTTCACAGACACATATTTCTTAATATTCACGTGGCTCTAGAAATGTATGAGCTTGTTTTTATGGCCTTGTATCAAGGCCTGATATATAATAGATCGATTTCTGTTGTTGTTGTTGTTGTTGTTCTTTTTCTTCTTCTTCTTCAGTTATCTGCGATATGTCTGATTGATTTAAACAAAAGGCACACAAGCTAAATGTCAGCTGGAAAAGGTAGATGTTTCTGTTGTCTTTGAAGGAAAAGGGAAAATGGGTTTTAAATGAGCAGCTAGCTACCTGTTGCATGATTGTGGTAGTCAGTGTGTGTTAGGGTTTTGTGTCTGTGGAGAGTTCAAATAATTATGTGATGCTCCACCAGGAAATGAGTGTTTTGCACCTGACCAGCTTTTCGGCCAGGAGCCCTTTTAGGCAGGTGGGGAGTCATGTTGCTGATTTGGGAATATTGTGATTGATTATTAAACTTTTAAGCTTTCTTCCACCTTGTACTGAAGAATTGATGCATAATTGGTTTCTTCTTTGCTTAAAAATACATTAAAAAACATCCGATTCCTCATTGTGACTATCTGTTGCAATGCTAACTTTATCAATTTCTCATTTTGTCCCTTTCTGCAGTCCATCATTTCGATTTGTAATACTTTTCATAGAATTGTCGATTTTCAATCTGTTTTTTTTATTATTGAATAGTCCTTTTTGTTGTGATTAATAATGTAAATAACTAAACATTGTTCTTGGTGCAATGCGACTCAAACAATGACATCTTCACCTAATGCGAACTCTTGTAATACACACACGTGAGTTCATAAACAAACATCCCTATTTAACCTGTAGGCAGAGATTTCTTTGTTTTTGTTTGTTTGTTTTTAAAATCACAAAATGCCAGAATCTTGATCTAGAGTTGGCTTGTTCTCATTTAAGAGGGGAATGAAATGGGGTGAGATTTTTTTACATGAAATTGGTCTCGCTTTCATGGATTGACTTTGCGATTTTAAAATAAAAGATGTTCTTGTATATGAAATTGGTTAGGCTTTTATGGACTGACTTTGTGATTTAAAAAAAAAATAGCTGTTCTTGTAAATGAAAGCCTAAATCAATTTTTGTTTGTATTTTGTAAAGAATTTCACCACAATATTTGATTAATTTCTTTGTGTATTTATATGCTTGGATGAGGGGAGGGACTGAAGAGTTTTGGAGTGTAAGGGACAGTCTGTACAACAGTTATGACTCTCCTAAGGACGGACGAATCTCCCCACAGAAAAAAGATGAAGCATATACAAAATGCAAAACATCATCTTTTTACTCTCTCCTTTCACAGGCCACCGTCATGAACGCAGCTCGAGAACTGGGAGGTACCCCAGCCACCCTCCTCCCTAACCCTCTCCCGTCCGCACCAGCCCCTGCCGTCACCACCACCCCACCCCAGCAACAGCAACAACAACAGCAACAACAACAACCACAAACGCAGCAACAACAACAACAGCAACAACAGACGCCTTCAAGCACGGCTGCCTCGCAAACGTCAACTTACTGGACCGTCCAATTCCGTGGCCGTAGGAGTGGCCACTTCGGATTTTCTCCGGCATCAACCGGCGCCTCCCCCGCCTACTTTCCGGGCGGCTCCGTCGGCGGATTTCCCGTCTCCCTTCTTCACTACTAACGGCAACGGACTGTTTCGGCCGGCCAGCTTCAGCACCTACCAGCATCCTGCGCATCACCACCCCACCACCCCGGCCTCTGTGCTGACCACGCACCCCCCTCCCGCCCGGCTGTCCGGTTCCACCACGACCGGCAGTGTCACTAATGGCGATTTTGGTCAGTGTCCTTTGTAATCATTATTATCGTTGTTGTTGTTGTTGTTGTTGTTGTTGTTGTTGTTGTTGTTGTTGTTATCATCATCATCATCATCATTATCATTATTATTATTATTATTATATATTATATTATTATTATTATTATTATTATTATTATCATTATTATTATAATATTAATATTATTGTTATTGTTGTTATCATTATTATCATCATTATTTTAAAAAATATTTATACCACTTTATTTCACAGCAGATTTCTCTGCGTGAAATTCGGGCTGCTCTCCCCGGGGAGAGCGCGTCGCCACAAGTGCAGCGCCACCTTTTTTTCTGTCTGCAACTGTATTTGATTCCCTATGAGTGGCTTTTTTCTGCAGAATTTTGCCAGGGACATTCCTCTTGTTGCCGTGGGTTCTTTTACGTGCGCTAAATAGTGATGTGTAGCAAACGGGACATCGGTTTAACGCCTCATCCGAAAGACTAGCGCCCAGACCACCACTCAGGGTCTAATGGATAGGGAAAAAGCTTTGTGCCCAAAAGGGTACGAACCACCACACACTCCGACCCGGACTTTTTGCTTCCTAGGCAAGGCGCGTAACCACCTAGACCACTGATCCACCCATATATATGTGTGTGTGTGTGTGTTTTATTTTTTATTTATTTTTATTTTTTATTTTATTCTTTTATATCGAGGATAATAGAATAAGCACTCGTGCTTTTTTTCATCCAGTCCCCGTGTGTATGCAGTTATGTAAATATTGTCATCTGTTCCCACCGGCACATGATGTCTACTCTTACGAAAAGCGGAACAGGATTTAACGTGTGCGCATGATGTTCTGCGTGTGTTCGCACACGGGGCCTTGGTTTACAGTCTCATCCAAAAGACTTTTGGGGAGAGTAGAGTCAGCACTGATGTTAACTCCAAGGGAAAAATCCCCTCCAACGGGAATCAACTCGGGTCGTCAAATTGCCAGCGCAATTTTCTGACCACTAGGCTATCCCGTCCCCTGTGTGTGTGTGTGTGTGTGTGTGTGTGTGTGTGTGTGTGTGTGTGTGTGTGTGTGTGTGTGTGTGTGTGTGTGTGTGTGTGTGTGTGCATGCATGTGTGTGTGTGTGTGTGTGTGTGTGTGTGTGTGCGTACGTGTGTGTGTGTGTAACTATGTATGGTTGAAAACAGGATTAGGGGTTATCAGTTTGGGAGAGTGCAGTCACTATCATAGTTTTGCCATTCTACACTATATTTTGATACCACTGTTCACAAAATTAATATAAAAAAACTGTACTTTATTTAGCTGTTATGGTTTGGTGGGGAGGGAATCACTTATCCTCTTAGCCTAGTGTCATTTTTTTTAGTAGAACAAGACCAGTTGGATTTCAGGCCCAGTCTTCCTTACCAAAATGCATATGAAGATGAAGCAGGTTTATAACCCAGACAGTAGACTGTAGCTCATCTAAGGGCTAAACTCTTGAATGAAGTCAGACAACATTTATGGTCCTTACCACAAAAATAATGTAAATGCTGTTCACTTGAAAGATTTTATATTTAAAACACTTGATCTTTTTTATCTTTGAAAAAGCCGTTTATGATGAAATAATTTTATTTTATAATTTGTAATTGGTTTAGAAAACCTTATTCTCTGTTGTATTCATTGGTACAATCTCTTAATGTTTACAGTTTATCCCTTGGCATGATGAATAAATTCATGCATAATCATTCAAGTCCTTGAGTTTGGATTTTTCAAAATCATTTTTCAGTTTTAATAGGTGGTTTTGAAGTTTTAGATCTTATTTGATTGCATGTGTTTGTTAGTGCATGTTTTGTAAGTGCTTTACATTATGGTGATAGGCTTTTTAAAAACATGATTAGGCTATTGTTTGTCAATGGTTAGTTGCCTTCTTTGTCTGGAGAATGGAGGGACTGTAGAGAGGGGTAAAAGAGAACATTTGGTAGGCACCTGTGTGTGTGTGTGTGTGTGTGTGTGTGTGTGTGTGTGTGTGTGTGTGTGTGTGTGTGTGTGTGTGTGTGTGTTGATTTCATTTTAGTCTCTTCACAAATTGTGCTTGTGTGTGTATGTGTGTGTGTGTGCGTGTGTGTTACATTTCATTTTACGTCTCTTCACAAATTATGTGTGTGTATGTGTGTGTTTGTGTGTGCGTGAGTGCATACATACATGCATGCATGCATGCGTGCGTGTGTGCCTGAGGACGCGTGCATGCATGTACGCACACACACACACACACACACACACACACACAACACAAACAAATGTTTGTGTGTGTTCGGCATGTGCCTGTGTATGTGTTCTCTGCACACGTTTACAAGCACACAACCTGGAACAACTCCCTCCATTTCATTCCTACCTCTCTACAAACATCACACTGGCAAGGCTATACACTGTCATACTCCACACTTTTTTTCTCCTTCTAACTCTAACTCCACCCCAACCCAACCCCAAAACCCTTAGCCTAACTCCTCTCTGGCGCCTCTTGCGTGCAGTGCCCACAGACCTGAGCATGAAGAAGACCAGCTCCAAAACTCAGCTCAGTGCCACCGAGGTGACCACCATCAAACAGCTGATCGCGGGCTACAGGGAGTCTGCAGCCTTCCTCTACCGCTCCGCCGATGAGTTGGAGCAGCTTCTTCTGCAGCAGAACTGAAGGATGGATGGAGCCCACTGTCGACAGAAGAGAAGACAGGCATCTATCTATTTATCGATTTATGGATTTATCGATCCACTGGATTTGTCGTTGTGGGGGCAACAGAGAGGGAGCATCAATGTTGTCAGGAACTTTACTTTTTTTTTTTCTTTTTCCTGACCTTACTGTCATATATACAGTATATCACAGGGAGGAAGAACAACAGAGAA
>CM060322.1:16500262-16502762 GCA_030674155.1 Stramonita haemastoma | reverse complement strand
TGTATCTGTTCGTTTGGACCTTGGCAGTCACATGACATGTGGGACATTGTCTCATGAAAGTACTCTCTGTCTCTATCTGTCTCTCTGTCTCTGTCTGTATGTCTGTCTGTCTGTCTGTCTGTCTGTCTGTCTGTCTGTCTGTCCTGTCTCTCTCTCTCTCTCTCTCTCCTCTCTCTCTCTCTCTCTCTCTCTCTCTCTCTCTCTCTCTCTCTCTCTCTCTCTCTCTCTCTCTCTCTCTCTCTCTCTCTGAGACCATCTCATCTCTCTTTCCTATTTGTCTTTGCATCTTTATGTCATTTTATCTTGTGATATGTTTATACTATAACATGGTATGTGATCTTACCACAGAAATATAATCCTTTAACTGCCTTACTATTTTAGCTACTTTATAAAAGCAGGAGGCTTCAAGTTTCTATGTCATGTCCATGATGTTCATGATTGATAATTATTTTTAATTAAAAATCTCTGCCTCCATTCTGTTGTTTTTTTTCCATTTCGGTGCTCTCTCTCTCTCTCTCTCTCTCTCTCTCTCTCTCTCTCTCTCTCTCTCTCTCTCTCTCTCTCTCTCTCTCTCTCTCTCTCTTCTCTCTCTCAGTGTATGTGATAGTGGTTGAAACATGCAGGTGTGTTGGCATGCACACATGCACGCGTGCATGCATGTTTGCATAGATGTATGTGTGTGAGACTTTTCGCTTAAAGGCTAGCAAATTATGTCACTGTCAAATAGTTCCATCAAATGGTTAGTTTTGTAAATATATTGTATAATGGTCGGAGAAATATTGAAATTTATATATTATTGATCATTGGGGAAATATAATGTCAACAGTTTTGTTTGTGCTGTGTTCAGCATTTGATGTGCAAAGTACTTTGCTGGAGGTTTTGGTTTTTTTATGTGTTGATGCCTGTTCAGATTTTTTTTCTTTATTTGTTTTTTTTTTGGTTTGTTTGTTTCTGGGAATGCTGTTTGAAACAGTCTAGTCATACTGATTAATGTGAAGGACTAGTTGATTGATGTTCGCCTGAAGCCATTATTGTCGGTGTGTTGATCCTGTGAAAAAAAAGACATTTTGTTTGCTTGCTCTTTGTTTTATCTATTTATCTAGTTAGTTCGTTATTCATTGACTTATTTGAGTATCCATATCTTATTTATTCTTTCTAAAAACTGTTTTGTTTATATTTTGGCTTTTTTTTTATCGTGTCCTGTTTATCTCATTTTTTTAAAAAAAATTGTTTTCCAAATTCTGTTTTTTGCATTCATTTTATTTTGATTTTTTGTTTCCATGTGTAGTTTCACAATATCCCAGAATACTGAAAGAAGTGAAAAATTGCGTTGTTAAGAGCTTTTTTTTTCATTACTTTTCTCTGTGCTGCAATGACCTCCAATGATGTGATTTTGTCCCAGGCAATTTTTTACTGTCCGAACAGTGACACCATAGTGCTTTTTTTGCCCCTTGCTCCTTTCGGACATCTGTAGGGACATTTTGTTGCTTTGTTTTTTATTCATTCAATCACATATTTTGTAGATATGAGTACCCACAACCAAGACTGGACTTTAGATTAAACTGTTTGAATACAGATTTTTTTTTCTAAGGAATACAGATTGTTTACTACTTTCTGGTTCAAGTTTTAAGAGTCAGAGTGGCGCTTTAAATCTGTTTTTTTTAATTAGGCTCGTTTGGTTTTTCTCTGAAGAAAAGTTGGTGTTATTTTTTTTTATTGATGACTGTGTTGCTTTGAGCTCCTAAGGATCAAATGATTGCAAATATTGTCATAATTATGTTTTCAGTTATCATCTGATAACTGAACTGCTAGTTCTTCACTTTAACAGATTACATTTTGAAGAAAAATGATTAAATAAAAAAACCCTTCACTACATTCCACTCAACAATATAAATTCCAAAAGAGATTTTTTTAAAAATTCAGCTTTGTATTTTATCAGCATTTGGAAAAGCACTGTGTGTTGTAAAATTTAGAATACTGTGCATCCCAATCTGGGACAAAGTGAATGTTTTTATCAGATTTATGAGGTGTTTTTTTAAGGCATATGTCATTCCACTTTTAGACTTGTTGACATTTTCATATCTTTGTATTTCAGGCTGTTTTTTATGGCTACACTCCACCAATCTATGGCTTTTTAAAAATCAATACAATATTGATTTTTATATTGATACAGAATGTACAAGATTCTGTATACCTTTGCTGTGTTTTCCAAACCTTGGATTCAAGATTTTTGTGAAGAAATGCTATAAAAAAAAAAAAATAAAAACCCCTAACATTTATTGCAAAAAAATCCTGGTTTGCTTTAACTTCAGCACATTCCAAAAAAACAAATATTAGAAAGCTTTGTTTGTGAGTAAACATATTTGTTTTATTTTGTTGAAATGAAGATTGATAAATACAGATTGGAAAATTTGACACATTTCAAAGGTTTCTTTTTGTGGATGACGTAATCATACAAACACAATAGTAAGGAAGTGTGGACAATAACTGACCAATTGTA
>CM060322.1:16485262-16495262 GCA_030674155.1 Stramonita haemastoma | reverse complement strand
TCGAGACGTCCGTTCAAGGTAATTTTTTTCCCTAGACTTTACATCAGTGCTGACTCCACTCTCTCGAAACTCCATCAGATGAGATTAAGAACCGACGTCCCGTGTGCAAACGCATGCAAAAAAAACTTTCGCACACATTCAAGTCTGTTCTACCTTTCGGAAAAGTAGGCCATTTGTGCCGGTAGGAAGGACAAAATCGACAAAATTGCATGCACACGGGGAATTGGATGTAAAAAAAAATCAAACAAATCACATTAATGTTTATTTCATTATTCTCGAAATAAAAGAATAATAGATACAGAAACACTAACTTAAAAAAACAACAACTAAAAAGCTAATCCATGCTAGACTGACACTGATTCCTGCTAGAACCATCACGTTTTACATACACAAAGCTGCGTAATCATAATTATCATCTCTGTCTAAAACCCAGAACACTGGCATAATCATACCTGCGAAGACAAGTATCATCTACAGAGTCAATGATCACTGGTGGCTTTAGTGGTGGATCAGTGATCTATAGAGGTAATGCGCCTGCCTAGAAAGCGAAAATTCGGATCAGAAGTGTGCGGTGGTTCGAATCCCGTTTGGACACAAAACTTTTCCCTCATCATTAGACCAAGAGTGGTGGTCTGGGTGCTTGTCTTTCGGATAAGACTATAAATCGAGGTCCAGTGTGATACACATCATGATTTAGCCATGTAAAAGAACCCACGGCAACAAGAGGGTTGTCCCTGGCAAAAATTCTGTAAAAAAAAAAAAAGCCTCTCTGATAGGGAAACAAACAGTCACAGACAGGAAAAAAGAAAAAATAATGGGTAGGCGCTACACTTGTAGCCACGCGCTCTCCCCCAGGGGGTAAGTAAGACCAACCCGAATTTCACGCAAAGAAATCTGCTGTGACATAAAGGGGTCTAAAATAAAACAAAAACTGCCTGTAACACAAACAGTGGATTTCATTGCTGCAGAGGGGGTAAAGGACAAGATAGCTCATCACCACTCATGTCGGCTGGCGATCGATCAGCTTCTTTCGTGTGGCGGCTATCGACGCTCTGTTGACTGACAAAACTCAACACCACGTCAACATGTCACGGAGAAAAAAACTACTGATCGATTTTTTATATATTTGTTTCTGATGGGGAGACGAACAGTTGAGAAAGGAACACACACACAGAAGCAAGCAGCAAGTAGCTTCTTGCTGGCAACTTGAGAAAATACCAAACATAGTGTGGCCATGAAGGCATCCATTTACAGCTGGGTGAACTGGGTGACTGTACTGAAGCCAAAGCGTGCAAACGGTCACCCATCCACTTGGTAACCACGCTCAATGCTGCTTGGGGAAAGCGAGTGCCAGGAGGTTTTAGAGGGCATAAAAAAGGAATACTCTCACAGTCATTTTCCTACGTAGATCTATAAGGCATATAGGCCAATGTATGGTGCCTTCAGCGCATGGGCTTTATCACAGTTCTCAATTAAACCATTGATGCTGGGGGCAACAGCAAAGTGGGAGGCTGTATGATCAGTGGCTTTCTTTCCCACTCATGGACTTCCACTTTACAGCTTAGTCTTTAGTTATCGACTATGACTCTCTGACTAGGAGGCTTGTTGCACAGTCCTTATGTGCTGCAGACCAGGGGGCCAGTTGGCCTTTGGAGAACATCTCCAACACTGACTGTCCATATGCCCTCTTGGCTGAGAGAGTGGGGAATGTACTGTGGGGGCAAGGCATCTCCACTATAATCAAATTTCTGCCCAGTTTCTGAAACAGCAGCTGCCTCCTCTGCTGTTTTTGGAAGTCATCATCGAACACGACAGACAAACAAACATGATCTTACAAGAGAATCAAAAACGCAAACTCTCCCCCATCTCAACTTCGTCACTCTCCCTACTACCCACTACTCCTACCTCCTTTCCTTTCCCTTCCCTCCAACCCCCCTCCACCCCCAACCCCCCCCCCCCCCCCCCCCCCCCTCTTTGCCCACACCCCTCCATTGAAAGCGAGAGGCAGGCAAACAGGTAATCTATAGGATGACTTTCACGGCCTTTGTTCTGCCAATAGTGTCATGTTTTATGCGACAATAAATTCTCCTCTGGTACGCTGGCCTCAGCAAACCAATGGCTGAAAGATGTATACTGAGGAGAGCCTTCATTGGACGCTTTGCGGGCTTGTAGGTCGTGACGACATAGTTATCGGGGGATTCTGTGAGGATAAATTTCTTATAGACTTGAAGTTAATTTTTTTCTGCTCCTCGCAAGGTGGAGGGAAAGTTGGCTTTGAAAGGGGTGTGGACGATCCTTGAGTCTTGATTGGCTTGTTTTCCTCACTGGCTGGATCTCTCATCTCTCTTTGTGTGTGTGTGTGTGGTTGGACCTCGAGGAAGCGATGAGGAATAGTAGGTGGTTGTTTTTGTAGTATTTTGTTGTTGTATGTTTTGCTTTGTTTGGGGTATTTTTCATGTTTTAAATGCTTTACATAAAACTGCATAAATATTTTTATGTATCTGCATATTTATTTATTTATTTATTTATTGATACCACTTTATGTCACAGCGGATTTCTCTGCGTGAAATTCAGGCTGCTCTCCCGGGGAGAGCGCGTTGCCACAAGTACAGCGCCACCCATTAGTTTTCTTTTCTTATTCCTGTCTGCAGCTGTATTTTGTTTCCCTATCAGAGTGGCTTTAATTCTACAGAATTTTGCCAGGGACAACGCTCTTGTTGCCGTAGGTTCTTTTATGTGCGCTAACAAATAATGTGTAACACACGGGACCTCGGTTTATCGTCTCATCCGAAAGACTAGGACCCAGACCACTATTCATGGCCTAATGGTTGGGGGAACAGTTTGGGGCCCAAACGGTATTCAAACCACCGCACACTCCGACCCGGACTTTTCGCTTTCTAGGCAAGGCGCGTTACCTCTAGACCATCGATTCACATACAAGAGTTTGTAATGTGGTCCAGATATTCTGGTTTGTGGATTCTTTGAAATCATGAAAAATGCATCTTGTGCGCAAAATGCAGACACATAGTACGAGACACTATCTAATATAATTATTTAGACATTTTGTACGTATCTTCCAGTTGCACTAATTCATGCTTATAGCTGATATCAGTAGTTACAACGTATTTGAAAAGCTAGATTGAGTAAACATTGTAAACGGCAATAACTATGGATCGGGGGTCTAGAGGTAAAGCGCCTTGCCTAGAAAGTGAAAAGTCCGGGTCGCGGAGTGTGTGGTGGTTCGAATTCCGTTTGGGCCCAAAACGTTTCCCCCATCCATTAGACTATGAGTGGTGGTCTGGGTGCTAGTCTTTCGGATGAGACGATAAACCGAGGTCCGGTGTGTTACCCATCATTAGTTAGCGCACGTAAAAGAACCCACGGCAACAAGAGGTTGTCCCTGGCAAAATTCTAGAAAAAAAGCCACTCTGATAGGGAAACAAATACAGTTGCAGACAGGAAATAGAAAAAAATAATGGGTGGCGCTGCACTTGTGGCGACGCGCTCTCCCCTGGGAGAGACAACTCCAATTTTCACACAGAGAAATCTGATGTGACATTAAGTGTGGTATTAAATATAAAAAAAACGATATAAAACTATGACTTTCTTTCTTAACAACCCTCCATGAATTTGCCAAAATGATAGACCTGTTGACATGACTTCACCACACTTTAGAAATGAAGAGGAAGAATACAAATTCACCACAATACCTCAGAGTATAGCGCAGCCAAAGAATGTGTCACTTTTGCATGGTTGGTAGCAAGAATGACACATTGATACTGTAACACTACAGTAGATCTTATTGATTTTTTAAATCACAGTATGGTCACTCTCTTTTCCACTACCAATAAAATACCCTACATCCATTTGGGACCAGGCAGCAAAGAAACTGTTTGAGAATTTTATCCATATTTTTTCTGTTTAAATGACTCAAGTGGAAGGTGTCTAACGATTGTGTAATTTCCGTACCTTGCGCTGGCAAGTTCTGGAAAAGGCAAGGCTAGATGTGGTGTTAAAATTTGTTAAATATGTAGAATTAAAGAAAACTTCATGGTTGTGGCTGACCAAAACGCATCATTTGAACCTTTTAGTTAAAAAAAAAATCATCATGCAGACATATGTATATGAATGACAGAATTCGTTATTTACTTATCATTTTTTAGTTTTATGAGTTACTTTTTTAGTGGTTTGGGGGGTATTTCTTTAAAAAATAGGCCGTTTTGTGATCTCTAAATATCCGTATAACTCTCTGTCAAATCACTTTTAGATCCCACTTTAAGTAGAATCTAAATATTAATAAGTCTTAATAGAACTGTAACTTTCAAGACAGTAATTCTTTTATATGATATTTTCTATTTGGTAATGGCTGTAGAACTGTTTAGCTGCTAAATGACTGCATACCCGAGTCTTGTACGTTAATCAGATGAATTTTGATCTTTTAGAGGTCTCAGCCGAAATGCTGTGCTGCATGCTTGCTGCTAGTGCTGCTGCTAGCTGCTGCTATGCTGCTACTGCTGTGTGCTGCTGATGATGATGATGGATATTCTCATTACCCTTTCTCTAAATTGTTAGAGAGTAAACATTTATTGAAAAAAAATTAAGGTATTATTGCATAGTGACAATATGCTTCTACATCTACCATGAATTAAATAGAAGCAAACCATCAATGTCCATCAAGTTAATTGCACGCATCACTCAATTTTGGACAAGGTACTACGTGATGCCTGCTATGTATGAAAGACAAGGACAAGTTACCCAGGTGCAAAAGTCTCTATCTTTTGAATGATTATATTAAAAAAAAAAAGGAAACTAGACGTAAAGAAACTCACAATATAAATTTTTTTAAAGCCAAACAAGTAAACCAAGCTGTCTGTTAAAACAATCGCGCTATGCAACATATTTGCTTTGAACGGAATGGGGGAAGTCCTGATTTTTTTTCTGTGAGGAGCTGTACAAATTTTATCATTTTTGATTGATTATTTTTTTTCTGTTGATTGTTTTGTTTGCTTCCCTACTGTATGGTTTACTGAGTTTCTTGTTTAGTTTGTCTGCTCTTTTTGTTGTATTTTGGTTGTTTTTGTTATATATAATAACCAGTTACTTGATTTTGCCAATGTAGAATCTCCCACCAAAAAATGTTTTCCTTTTGTTTTCATGATCAATGAAAAGCAACCACAGTATCAACCTAAACTAAACTGTTCAGCATTAAAAATAAAATTATCTAAACAAATCATTTGGCCGAGATTTTTTTTTTTTCTTTTTTTTAGTGCAAGCTTGCTTCAGAGACTCCCTGTCAGTTTAAAAAATAGCTCATGAGATTAGAAGCTTTGTCTGTGTGAGGTATATTTATAGCGATATTTTTTCTCTACTGTGTGTGTGTGTGTATGTGTGTGCGTGTTGTGTATGTGTGTGGTGTGTGTGTACACGCGCGCGCGCGCGTGTGTGTGTGTGTGTACACGCGCGCACGTGTATGTATTGTGAATCTATGTGCGTGAGAAGAAGGTTAGCTTCGATTGCTTAGCAAACAATATCCTATTTTTCCTGTTCCGTGCAGAACTCACAAAGCTTGCTACCAGCTGTCAGGCGCACCTACAACCACAACTTTCTCCAGTTTTGATAGCATCATTAGCTTTACCTGCTGAAAATTAGCCTTTAACTGTTGGGGAAAAAACGCTTTTAAAGGATTCATTTACGATTAGTGGATTGGATAGTCTAGAAGTAATGCACGTGCCTTGAAAGCGAAAAGTACATGTTCGATCCCCGTTTCTACCAAAGCTTCTCCCCCCCCCCCCATCAACTTGGCCTAGGGTGGTGGTCTGGGTGCTAGTCTTTTAGATGCGATGATAAACAGTGTCCCGTGTGCCATACGTTTTCAAGGCATGTAAAAGAGTCCACGGCGACAAGAAAGTTGTCCCTGGTGCTAGTCTTTCATGTGATGATAAACCAAGGTTCCGTGTACAATGAGCTTTTAGCGCATATAAAAGAATCCACGCAACAAGAGAGTTGTCCCTGGCAAAATTTCTGTGGAATAAAACAATACCCTGATAAAGAAACAAATACACTTGCAAACAGGAAAATTTAAAAAAAAAAGGGTGGCGCTACTGTTGTGGCATTACACTCTCCCCGGGGAGAGCAACCCGAATTTTATGCAGAGAAATCTGCAGTGACTGAAGGTGGTATTCCATTCAATTATTTCCTGTTTATCCCAGAGCAGCTGTCATTTTTAGAAGTAGCTAAATGTATGTAGGTTTTCAATCATTGTAATGGAGTAAAGAAATATCTCTAAAGATAGGCAAACCCTATATTTTGTTTGAAACTTTACTTTTGGAAAATACTATTGGAAAAAAATATGGACTACTGGGGGAAAATGTATTTTGACACACACATACACATAGTCATACACACACTCACACAGACCCAGAGAGGGGAGGGGGCACATCTGTCTTGAGCAAATGGCATGGAACACTCAAAGACTTATAAACTGTAAAATGTCTCAGAAAACTTTCTGTGAAAGGCTCAACATTGTCAAATTTTCCCGATTTTCTTAGATCTTGTCTTGTAAAAACAAAGTGTAACTAAGCAAGATTTTCCGTGTCAGATTATTTTTGCTCGAAAATTAGAGTATTGTATATAGCACGATTACTGATGACACTGTTTTTACTTTTTCAAAAAATTGAGCCTCTTTTTACTTCTTTCTCTATTCTTGCTAAGTTTGTTTATGTTTTCCCTGGACGTGCTGTTTTTCACAGTGAAGACAATATAGATGGTGCTGTTACATATTAGAATATTATCATGTACCACAACTGTAAAGCAGCGAGGGAGAGAAGATGGGCACCGCCCTCAATATACTGGCCCTTAGAGAAGCTGAGGTCTCTGATGCCTCGCTTCCCTACGACCACACACAGGTTATGGGACACCTTTACCTTTTCATTTTTACTGCAAATCAGTAAGTCCACCTCAGTGTGTGGTTCACAATTTTTCTTAATCAACTGGTAGGCCTAGTACAAAGTAAATCATGTGGAACTCGTAGCATTTATTTGTTTATGACCAGCAGCAAGTATTTTCAGTAATGTATGCAGGGAAAATGGTATTATTGTCAGACTCTGTCGTTATTTGACAAAGGAAAATTGTCTGAGCAGTATTGCACAACAAGAGTTAAAAACCCAACTCAAAGGAAACAAAGTAATCAATTAACAAAGAACAGCTCTTTGAAAAAGATAGAAGATGGTTCTTTGAAAGAAACTTAATGATAATACATCCCAGTTACGATGATCTTGAAATGTGTTTTGATCTGCACTTAACTGGTCCCATTACAGAGATAATTCATCATACTAAGCTCAAAGATTCTTTGCATGGTTTTACTAACTTTATCTCAGACTATCAATTGTCAAATTGCTTTAAGGTTCCTATTTTCAAACCAATTTTATCGCACATTGTATGAGGTTTACAGACACGGCAAACTTGACAACGTTGGAAAGATGCCTATGAACACGTGTACATAGCTGTTAACAGGACAATGAAGAAGAGAAAGAAGAAAGGTAGCAGGATGGTTAAGACGTTTGCCTGCCAACAAGTAAACCGTGAGGTTCTGGGTTCGAATCCCAGCCTCGCCCTTTCTTCCCAGTTTGACGAAAAAAAAATCGAACTGAATGTCAAAGTCACTCGGATGAGACTATAAACCGAGGCCCCGTGTGCAAACGCACGCAGAGCATCTTGCACACACGTTAAAGCCCCGTTCTGCCTTTCAGAATGACCAGCTGCAAGTATTTTCAGTAATGTATTCAGGGAAAATGGCATTATTGTCAGACTCTGTCGCTAATTTAACAAAGGAAAATTGTCTCCAGCAGTATTGCACAAGACGAGGTAAAAATTAACTTAAAGAAAAGAAAGTAATCAATTTACTATGAGCATTGTATGAGGTTTACAAACACAGCAAACTTGACAACGTTGGAAAGATGCCTATGAACACGTGTAAATAGCTGTTGACAGGACAATGAAGAAGAGAAAGAAGAAAGGTAGCAGGATGGTTAAGACGTTTGCCTGCCAACAAGTAAACCGTGAGGTTCTGGGTTCGATCCCAGCCTCGCCCTTTCTTCCCAGTTTGACGAAAATTGTGTGCCAGTAGGAGCGGATGACAAAATTATTTTTTTAATAAACCTAGCATACAAACAGGTGGCGTGTTTAGACACCATCCCTGGGGAAAAATCAGGGAGTTGGAGTCCCAAGGACGGCTCAGGGCTGTATAAAAAGCAAAAAATTATAATGGGTAGGTGCTGCACTTGTGGCGATGCGCTTTCCCCGGGGAGAGCAGCCCAAATTTCACGCAGAGAAAACTGCTGTGACATAAAGTGGTATAAAATAAAATATAAAATAAAATATAAAAAAGAAATACTGAAGGTGAGCGTGGTAGATATTTATTTTACGTTTATTCTTGGTATGCCTGAGAGTCGATATCCCCAGCAGTGGCACATGATGTATATGTAGTTCAAACTTTTTCAAACAGAGAGAAAAAAAAACTCTAGGTATCTCATATTATGGTTCATGGTATATCCGGTTTTTGTTTGTTCTGTTTTGTTTTTTTAAAATTCCTTTTGGCTATGTAAAATAGTGGTGATGTTTCGCTATATCAAAATCTTTAAAACTGGACCAAAAACTCGATTCATCAGAAATAGCATGACTCACTGATGTCTTTCCAGATTATCTTATATCACCATCTTAAAATATTTAAAGCTAATGCATTTTCCTTTGAACACAGATGTATTAATATTACTGGTCTATTAAGAGGTATACATTATCACCGAACGTTATTTTACCTTTAATGAGAAAGACTGTAAACCCATGCTTTGTTTATCTTGATGGGTTGGGCAATAAAAATTTCTGCAACTTTCTCTTCATATATTCAAAATATGCATGTCTATGTGTTTTAACAAAAAATCTTTTTATTAATCTAGTTAGCCATCTCGTTTTCCAACTCTTTCAACAAATTGAATTATGCTGTTATTGGAATGAATGTTCAGAAGATTTAAGGGGAGGTACCTCTAGTGAAAAATCTGGAATCTGTTGGCCTGCTTGTCAGATTGTGCCACTTCAATTCTGTCTCAGATTGTGCCACCAATTCTGTCTCGGATTGTGTCACTTCAATTCTGTCTCAGATTGTGTCACTTCAATTGTCTCTCACGTTGTGTTACTTCAGTTGTCTCTTAGATTGTGTCACTTCAATTGTCTTTTAGAATGTGCCACTAGATTGTGCCATTTCAATTTTATCTCTGATTGTGCCATTCCAATTGTCTCTCAGAATTTGCCACTAGATTGTGCCATTTGAATTATCTCTCGGATTGTGTCATTTCAATTCTATTTCAGATTGTGCCATTTCAATTGTTTCTCAGAATGTGCCTCTAGATTGTGCCATTTACTTCAATTGTCTCTCAAAATGTGCCACTAGATTATGCCATGTCAATTGTCTCTCAAATTGTGTTCCTTCATTTGTCTCTCAAATTGTGTGACTTCAAGTGTCTCTCAGGTTGTGTCACTTTAATTGTCTCTTAGGCTGTGTCACTTCCATTAACTGCCAGAATGTGTCACTCCCATTGTCTCTCAGATCGTGTCATTTCAATTTCTCTCTGATAGTATCACTAGATTGTGACCTTTTAATTTTTTCTCAGATTGTGTCTCGTCAATTGTCTCTCAAATTGTGTCACATCAATTACCTCTGAAATTGTGTCACATTAATTGTCTCTCACATTGTGTCGATTCAATTGTCTCTGTGGGTCTGTATATACTTAAAGAAACGGATTCACCTGATTTGCTCTCTCTCTCTCTCTCTCTCTCTCTCTCTCTCTCTCTCTCTCTCTCTCTTCTCTCTCTCTCTCTCTCTCTCTCTCTCTCTCTCTCTCTCTCTCTCTCTCTCTCTCTCTCTCTCTCTCTCTCTCTCTGCTTTTGTCTGTCTGTCTGTCTGTCTGTCTATGTCTGACTGTCTGACTCTCTTCTCTCTCTCTCTCTC